>JAXRJS010000077.1:1661987-1811987 GCA_037127375.1 Dione juno
TTGACCCTAAACGCGATAGTTGTTTGTGGATTAGGTTCTTTCTGTCTACCCAGTGATATGTGGTATACAGCCTTAAGTAAAAACACAGCTCATGCATCTGAAAAGAGTTAAAATAAAATTATACATAAGATCAAGCAAAAGGGGATTTAATTTTAGCAACAGTATTTAAATCTACTATCTCTAGCTATTTGTTACTATTATAGTATCCATTTTAATTTTTATCTTCACACTGTATCCAGCACATGGAAGATGTAAAAGGCAGAGAGAACCGTAGGTAGAAGTACCTAGTAGGTAAAGAAGGTACCTAGTGTCAAGACACTCAGTTCCCCACTTTACGCATTTCGATGCATTGTATGTTGAGTGGCGGAACTCAAGGCTGCGCTTTGTTTTGTTGAGAGAGAGAGAGCAGAGAGCTGAAAATGAAGATAATTGATTTTACTCGAGTGGAAATCGATCGCACAAACCGTCGTGTTTACAGACTCTGCCTTTGCGTCACGGCGGTCCTATTTTATTTTGTTAAGAGGCCTTTACTTAATTATCAGTATCTTCAACCGTATTTGCGAATCTTCTGTGAATATATATGTATTCGTATATAATTTTGATGTTCCCAAACTTGCTTGTACTGCGAGGGCCTTGGGATATTCCAATTTGCTTACGACCTCCTTAGGACCACGCCGCAACGCACAGTTTGGGAAACCCTGGTATATATGATTTAGAGCGACTGACTGCCACCGCGATAGTTGTGGATTCGATTCCCATTCCGGAGAATTAATTTTTATTATTTCCCTTCTCTGCATGATAAAGTGCGGCGTTGAACTCGAATTGAAGTGAATAGTGGAGAATCGAGTATCTCGATCTCGATCTCGAGTAGATCTAGGCTGGCTCTCTTCTCTATATGTATATAGAATACAACATGAAGAAGGAGAAAAAATATTTATATAGTATTAATATTTAAATTTTGTACCGTCATACAATCCAATACATATTATATTTCTCAAATATGACCATAATTATAAAAAAAATACATAAAAAGAACAAATAGGTTTTACTTATAATAGGCACATTTCCAAATTCAGCTTCAAAGAGGTTTTACTTTTTTCATAAGAGAACAAAACAATTTATAAACAAAAGGGCGTTAAGGGCACATTTTTCTCTAGCAGCGAAGAAAAACCAAATTATAAACGATCTCCGCAACATTGAAAGTTTTTGTTAGGTCATGTGTAAGGGTTCCTTCGTAATGGGCGCTTTTATTTTTTTTATTTAATAAATGATTAGAATTTTCATTAAAAAAGTTATAGTTTATTTTCAATTTGGGGCTTTATTATGGTAAGTATAAAATGGGAAGAATTTCTTAGGATAGGATTTCTTATAGGATATCTACCCTAATGTAAAGTGATATTTTTTTGCACTCTATATATTTGGAGACTACATGTGTCTACCCTCCCCGGTGGTCAACCGAACACTATAATTTTTTCCACAAAAAAAAATATTTTATATTTTGTGAATGTTTTTTTTGGAAAACAATGCTGTATTTTTGAGGTTTTTGATTTTGAAATTTATAAATATTATTATACTATTTATAAAAAGCGTGTCACTTAATCCAGTCATTCATACATAATATTTTTTATTTATTTACACTTTATTGCTCACTATTTATTAGTTAAATAAAGATCACATAAAATAGTAGATAGACTTGTCGCAGATCAGTATTTTTTTCCGGACAACCTACAGGTTATGAAATTTATATGACGATATACTATATACGGTTTAGAAAAAAACATTTAACACTTCATCTCAAACATATTATCTGAAGTATACGTACTATTATAATACCATTTAAAAAAAGATTGTACGTGTAGGATTGTATTTATGTTATTTTATAGTGGATTTTCATTTAAATAAAATGTAAATTTTTTTTCAAACTTTAAAAATATTGAGCGGTTAGTTAGTATTAAGTAGTACTCGTAGAACATTCCACAATGTAGTGGCTTGCACAGGAAATGGGTGCTCATAAAATGTAGTTGAGTGAGTTGGAATTCCTAGTGTAAGATTCTCAGCGGATTTCAATCTGTTAGTATGCTAACTTAATAATTCAAAGAACTTCCTCAAAAAGAGTAGTTTCTTGGCTTAGGGATACGCAGTATAGATGAGAGAGTGTATATAGATTCCGGCGACAGTGATTATAAACAATTGGAGCTCAGCATGAAATTTAAGTACATGATCATAAACGAAAGTTAAACATGATTTTGACAAGCAAGATTTTGAAGTCACTTACACACAAAGTTCATTTTGATAGTCTTTGGTCAAGTTAGGCCTCACACGCCTTGATGGCTTTAGTGGGAAGAAGTTCCATCGCAGCATAGTAGTAAAAAGCACAAGCGATTCTGCTAGGTCCTATTGAGTTGGAGAGGATGTCTGCTGGATTTTAGTACGATTTAGCCGATACCGCTCGTCCGTAAGCCACTAATTTGCCTTTTGCACGGAGCTTAAACGTCAGACAGAGCCTATCGTGTAAAATATTTCCAGCTTATATTATTTACATGTTCGGATCATGACAAATCTGGTAATCATAAGTCATAATCATGGCTCCCAATGATTATGACCTAAGAATGGTTCGGCTTATCATTTAAATATTTTTTTTAAATAATTACTCCAGTTAGATGTAGCAAGGAGATTATTGTTTATTATTATTGTACATAAATCTGAACCCTCTCTGTATACATGAGATAAGGAAATGAAAGATTAATGTTAAATTTATGAAAATTAAGAAGAATGGTGGAGATAAAACATCATCTTAAGGTACCCAACTTGAACGACACGACACGAAAGAAATATATTTTATTAAAGATTAAATATTTAGGTGTCAATAATTGGATATGAGCAAAGTTCTTATTGTGCTATATTTAAGACTATTTTCAAGCCATATTTAAGACTGTTTTTATTTTCTTTTCAAATTCAAGTGCATTGGGGAATAAAGATTCCCAATTCACTTGAATTTGTAGCAAATCGTGTGGGGTAAAACCGTCTTATCCCTGACAAAAGCAATAAAAAGATCCAAATGTGTTAAATATAGAGCAGGAGTCAGGATATGTCCAGGAAGGAAGTTTGTTCAAGTTGGAGACCCAAAAAACTAGTTCGAACTCGTTTTCCGAATGTTTAAGAATAAAACATCAAGTCAATATTATTATATACTACAAGCAGGAATAGAAAATGTAAAAAATACAAACAATTTCGTGTACATCCGTCATAATTAGCTCAAAAGTAAATAAAGTCCACCATCTGACATAACGCCTTACTTCTGACATTTGGCTCTTAGCCAGTATAGTAGCAAAATTATCGTGAAAATAAAGCGGATGACTCTATGAGTGAATAGATAGATAATTAGTCAATTATTTTCACATATAAAAATGAAATTTCATAAAAAATTCAGTACAGAAGGATTTGAATCTACACTTTTTGAATACCTCTACTTTTAGGGTTAAATAGCTCAACATAACACCGCGCTTAGTCAAAACGTGGCGTTTTCGAAACGGTGAATTTTTAAACATAAGTAATGTAATTATCACAGTGCAATTGAGATGTATCTATTTGTACATCCATACTTAGCTTCCCGCACTCATAGAGAACGGAGCTATTTGTAGCGGGTGCTAATTTAAATTCTATTATAATTGTTTTTATTTATTTAGTTGCTTTAGGACCAAGATTGACATCCAGTCTCGTTTAGATGAATATAAAAAAAGTCGAAAACAGAAGGAATTTACTAGTTTTTTTTTTTTTAAAAGATAATAAATAGTAAGATATTTATTTGAATAGCAGTTATAGTTAAATATAATTATTATTTATTTAATACAATGAGATCTGTTTGTTTTTTGTAAAACAGGATCTGCTTATTTAATATTTTAATATTATTACGTCACTTATCTTTATATTCGTATTATTATCAAGTTTGGCTTCACGCTGTATCCATGAATACATCAGATTAGGGGGACGAAACCTAGTGGTCGATTTCCACTTTCCGCCCAATTAGCGTGAGAGTCCGCCCAATTAATGTTGAGTGGCAGAACTCAACGCCGCGCTTTGTCTTGTAACTAGATATTTTAATTTCCAGAATATAATCAATTCTCCTCTCAATGGAATCGAACCCACAACTGTCTCGTTTACATTCAGATGCACTGCCGCTGCGTTTCCACGATATATTATCTATAACTATATTTTGACGTTAAATTAGATTTTTCTATGAAAAAAAATCTAAATATACATTTTTTTAGATAATCCAAACTTCTGAAGCTTTATTTAACGTGCCGTTCAGCTCTAAGACTGCGGAAGCGGAGCAGAGCTTTTAAATTTCCAACTAAAATTAAAAATGTAGCGAAAGTGGTCAAATATAATCCACACATGTTCATTATACTTTTTTCAGGTCCAAACAACTTTTTGCCTAAGGTGGAGAAAAGAGTATTTTGACACTAGTTTTATGTCTACACTACTATAAATGAATATTTACCACTCCATGTGTGTTAAGCCTCGTTTTTTTTTTATTTAGCATTATTCTGTTCATAACAAGAAGGTTAGATAAAACCTACTATTGGCACAATCCGTTCTTTGCTTTAAGCTGAGTTCAAAACGAGACATTATGTATTGATTTGCTGAACTGAACGTTATCTTACGAAAGTGAGAAAATAAAAAAAAATCACAAAAGTAGATATTGAACCTACAACCATCGTATTAACAATCAGACGTTGCCTTGAACTCTCTTTTTAATTGTTTAACAAGAATTTTAAGCTTTTTTTTTCATAAAAAATCTGCATGCAATGCATTTAAATAACTATCTTATTTAATATAAGTATTTTAATACCAGTAGAGTTACTCAATCGGTATTTTGGTAATTATTAAAAAAAAAACTTGTCAAGGACTATAAGCATGCATACTGAAATTCCGTATATAATTTTTAATTTTGTAAGAAAAAGAATTCAAACTAATTAAACTATAGGATCTATACTTCAAAAGCTGCAAGTTAAATAAATCATCTATAATTTTTTACATAGGTGGAAAATTTTCATTGTTACCATGACAACCGCCTTGTTCGGGAGTCTAGGCTAACATTCTCTACATTCCAATATTTTGAAATAATTAGTACTGTATTTCAATTTTCACCTGTTTTAGTAAGGTTTCGTCGTAAATAACTAATACTAAAACGTTAAATAAAATGTAAAATAAATAATTATAGCTGGAAATACATAATTATGTAACATATATATGTATGTATATAAAGTAATTTCTAACTTAAATATTTACCATCAAAAAGAATTCGTTTGATCTTCTAAAAGACAATAACCGTACTGCGCTGTATCTGCCCTTTGACTATCTTTTTAGTTAGGATCAATGACCTAACGTGAAAAACATTGTACGACGACTGAGCTAGCTAAAAATATAAAAAAATTAAGAGATATATAAGGATCATCATCAGCGGAGGCCGTAGCGTCACAGCATCTGCCTGTAACGCGACGGTTGTGGGTTCGATTCCCACTCAGGGAGAATGAATTATTCATTTTCCTTCATCTTTAAATTCCTTCCCGTTTTATATTAGTGTTAACACTAGGTTTCCTGTGCCTATCGTGACGTCATCACTTTAAACCTCACATCGCATGGTACTATGAAATTTTCAAATTTCGCTAGTACAAATTGAAAAAAATTGTTAAAAAATTAAATACTTATAATCTCTTTAAGAAAAACTTTGATGTACATTTTTTCACTTGACTATTATTTTCTTGAAGCTTTAGTTTTAATTATCTATTCGAAGCGCTCGTTATATCTGTTCTGTAAAACGTGATATTTTTTTTTTTTTTTACCAACAGACCCCTACTCTCTACGTAGTTATTTATGTGTAACACAAAAGGAATTTGTCGAATTTTAAAAAGTCATTATAGGCTGAGCGCATTTATATTTTGGTTCGTTAATTTCAACGTAAAAGGCCATGTCGTTAAAAAAAAAACTTGTAAAAATAATTTCTTTTTTACACCAAGTAGGTACATATAAAACACAGGATGTTAACACAATTACTGCATGTCTTAAAATATTTTATTACGCGTGCGGTTAAACAATATCGTGAACAAACCTTGTATAGGGAAGGTCGCGATTATTTTAACTGAAATAAACGCTTTTTATTACCATATAACCCAGAATTTATAGAGATACATTATTATGAAGGGTTTTAAGAGATTTTAGAAAAAGTGCGGCGTTAGGTTCCAGCTCACAACATGCAATTTTCAAACTTGCAAGGAAAATATTTTTTATATACTTATGACAAGTATAATTAAGCAAATTGTGAGAAAGAAAATCCTACTAAGGAATAGTTAGTAAAATGTGGATGAAGGCTAAGAGAGGATTTCCAGAAATTCCAACGTGAATATGCGGAAATTTTACGTTTTTTAGTCTACACAAATGAAAATGCTTTTAACCACTGCATGAAAACCTTGGAAATGGAAATATTGCTTTAAGCTCATTGAACACGAAGCATCAAACGAAAACAAATAACTGTTATATTGGTTACATAAACTTAAAAAAACGTATACTTTAAAAACCTTTAGACATTTCTCTCAAATGACTTTCTTCTCAACTAGCACTAGCGACTTAAACCCCAATAAGCTCGAAATAACATATCTATTTATATTGTATATGTGTAAATCAGTTTAGTTTCGTCTATACTTTCCGTTTTTCAAGATTTTTTTTTTTGTTTATCAAAATGCTAAGATATTCCGTTCTCCATTTTAAATTTATTTGTTACCATGGCAATTAATAATTAATTGTACCCGCAAGTATCACGAATTCAGTCAAACCACCACTAAGTAACGATGACACTATATAATAAAATATTTACACACTCAATACAAATAGCTTCTTCCAAAATTCCCTTAAAAATTACTTTGTCGAATTTTAAAGCTTCTTACGTTTACGCACTCGTCCCCGAAATTTTTGAAAGTAGTAAAAGAATCGAGTCCGACATTGAACGCTACATTTGTATTAAAAATTTCGAAATATTCTTAATCCATTAATGAGTTTATATTAAACACGTAACCAATATACTGTTTAACTTATTCCAATTTTGTTAAAATAAACGGCTCGGTAATAAAAAGTATAATGTTATTACTTATTTATACTTATTCAATTTATATTTTAAAACTTGTAAGGGTTAAAAAAGACAAAATTACATACTAGTATCAAAGTAAGTATATAGATAGGTACGTCACTACATCTATACTTAATATTATAACGCACTAATTAATTTAAGGAACTTTGGCCCAATGAAGTTTTTTTTATATGGCATGGTCAATATGGGATAGGATGCACCGGTGTGTTTGCTTTAAGTTTTTTCTGTCAATATTTAATATTGACAGAAAAAACTTAAAACAATTATAAAATCAAAATTAGCGTCTTAATCTATTCTAGTCTATTGTTTATAATAACAACATATATATAAAAGCCTACAAATTCACAAGACACCTCTTTGGGGGAGGCCTCTAAAAGAGACCATGTTTTTTACCTGAATCCATTTTAGGCCAGCTATTTTAATTACATCGTCCTGCCATCACGCCACGTGAGACCGCTTTAAGCTTTCCTCTTGTACTTTTCGACATGCTAATTATTTTAGACCATCTATCATCGTGCAGCCTATCTACATGCCTCGCCCTCCTCTATTTAAGTTTTTGTGATGAGATAAGAGCGTCTGCGGCTTTTGTAATCATTTTATTTTTGCATATGGACTTATCTCTATATTGTACTGTTGCAAAAATGTAAAGGACGTTTCGTAATAGGTATTACGTTGAAATTTGCAATTCTATAAAAACTCTATACAGTTTTATTTAGACAAAAGTAATACAGATATACTTTCAACTGACCACTCTCCTTTCAATTTGAGACATAAATTTCTACATAATGGCTCTTGACATATATACTAACCATAAAGACAAAAAAAACGTTGAGTTATACGCGCCCAACCGAAACTCACTCAAGGCGGAAAGTGGAAAAACAGAGAGTCTTAACTCTACATTTTATCTGTCTACCTTGCTGTATGCGGGATACAGCGTGAAGCTAAAACACGCATATTTTTAAACCACTATATGACTCAATAAGCTTCTATAGGCTCAATATATTCGTATTACAAACAATGTTTATTGCGAAGAGTCAAGCGTACAATCAAACAATTATGTGCATTTACATACATTAACGCGGATCTCGGGCTGCGGTCTGGCGGTCGGCCAAGTAGTTACTGGGTGGTGGTTTAAGCGTTAGTTTAATAATATTACTTACGTGGTAAAATATTATTTTAGATATATTATAGATATTATCTAAGTATAGATGTTAAAATTCAAATTTCGTTACTAAATTTGAAAAAATACAACAAGTGATTAATATTGACATAAATAGCGAATCATTGAAATTTGGTTGTTCAAATACATATATGTTCAAAAGAAATTTGAACATGAAACCAAAGAGTCCAGTATCCAATGGCACCAAAATTGTGTTACCTGCTAGCGGCTCTACATATGTAAGAGTTGCATTCATCATCTTATCTACATTAACGAGAAGAATTAAAAAATATAAAAAAAAATAAAAGCAGAAGCGTGCAAAATGCTCTAGCTAATACCAAATAGCTTAATAATAACCTTATTATTGTGATACGTTGAAATTCTTCTAAGTCTTTAATTGTATATTTATTTACTTCCTTTAAGTACCTAAAGATAATTAATTACCAACATGATCATTTGGAAAAATAGTATTTTATTTATAAAATACTAGAAATATTTTAGAGTGTTATTCAAAACAACAAAAAAACTATATATAAACATATAATATATGTATATTATACTGATATATATAGTGCAGTCGCTTATCACTTAAAGAACCAACCTGTTTGAAATTGGCCGGGAAACTAATCCAGACAAACTATTCTCGTTTAACGTTTAACACTCGTGATTGAAACATTACTCGGTAGTATGTTCTTGCTAGCTTTATTGTATAATTTCTTATATACATATATACTATATGCATATATATATATATATATATATATATATATATATATATATATATATATATATATATATATATATATATATATATATATATATATATATATATATATATATATATATAGCTTTCTTGCATATAGCATTGTGGAGAGGGCATCTAGTGTTAGAGATACACCGTTTCTCAATTTTCCCATAAATTTTCCATACATTCATTGAGTGAAACAAAATGGAACTTTAAATGTAATAATTCCTCCGAGAGAAATTTACAGCTGTTGTATATAATAAATAATACGTATTTTAATTTTAGGTCAATGGTGTAGTGTTACACGGAAGATGTCATCTTAACGCGTCTGCCATCATCAAAGGTCTTGTTGGGCCGGTCTTCAAAATTATATTGTTAAGGTGGGTTAAATTTTAAAAGTTTTTAGACATTTTATTATTTCAATTGTTATAGATTTATAGATAGTGGGATGTTATCAAAACGACTAGATATAGATAGTCCAAATAAAATATGTTTAATTGTAAATTTATAAACTAGTTGCTTACCGTAACCTTGTTTAAGACTATAATGAAATCAGTGTCAAAACTCTTTTTTCTCCGTTTTCCCCCAGGCTTATTATTAGAATACACAAAATATAAAAAAAAAATAGATTATGTGGTTGAAAATGGATACTGTAACATTTTCTATGCACATGAACAAGAACCCAGAAATAAAACTTAACTCATTATCTTTTGTACCCAAATACATGTGCATATACGTGCATGTTAATGTAAATGTAAATGTGCATGTAAAAGTATTTCAGCATGTAATGTAAATTTAGATTCCACTTACGTCACAATAGTAAATCTTCGATCTTTAAAAATAAAACATTCGATACACTTTTAACATTCTGTGAATGAACTATAACTATTTTTATCTAAGCATAAATACATTATATCTTATCAAATATCGATATCTGTGGGCTTTAGTTCTATGACGGCCGTAGACTATGTTATTTTCTCTTGACAGTAAATTAATGTCTCTTTTAACCTTAAACGGCAAACCGTATATAATGAGTATAATAAAGTTTCTTCAGGAATCGAATCTGCGAGTTTTTGTACAAAGATTTGTATTCAGGTAAGGTTATCTAGAATTAGCTGTGATAGATTCGAACGTTTATGCTTTGTTTTTGCCGCATTTGCCTTGATATATATATATATAAATATATATATATATATATATATATATATATATATATATATATATATATATATATATATATATATATATATATATATATATATATATATATATATATATATATATATATATATATGTATATATATATATATATATATATATATATATATATATATATATATATATATATATATATATATACTAAATTAAACTAGCGCCCGACCTCTCAACGAGCGACCGATCAATCTTATAGATTGAAACTAACATTGATACCAACTTTTCTTAAAATCTATTTTTTTTTTACTTTACAAAATATGTACATATGTACTTTTATAGAGTATTAGACAGATTTCGGTCCTTATAATGTCTTATATACACAAGCATATTATTGTTTAATATGAAGCAAATGCTACGTGTTAATATTTTACATATCGCAGCTGTGACTCCTGAAGACGAGATTTTTCTAGGAGAAAATTAAAAAAGTTGTATTATTTATTTTAATTGTATGAACGTTTAATTTATTTTTAATTTAAAAATATTGAAATAATTGATAATCATTATCAAATGACTTTCCGCTTTTTACCGAAATACTGTTTTCGTTTTTCGTGCGCTAAAACCTCTTTAGCAGTTATGGGGGACAAAACGTAAAGCTGAAAAAATATCTCTATTTTTTAAATATTATATGTTTTTTTAATATATATTCTTTTTTAATTTTTGTAGGCGAAAGGCAGCATTAGAGAACGTTGCAGTGAAACCTCTAACACCAAATCAATTTCCCGTTGCGCTTGACGAAGAGGTAAGTGCATTATATATTTATAGTATATATTTATAGTATATAATTGAAATATTTATTTTGATCTACGGATTTGTGGTATTGTAATATCGGGCACTTAATTAAGTAAGATGTACATAAAAGCTACTTAGCTATAAGTTCAACTTTACCAAAAATGCCGTTAAGTTATCGTAAACGACTTCATTATGGTAACTTTGTAACTTATAAACTAGATGACAACCCGTAGAAAAAACTGGACAGCTTAGGATATAAATGATTATATAGTCTTAAAAGTCTAGTTTTGGGTGATGTCGAAGAAAAAAATAATATAGAAAAATATTTGTTAAAATTTTATAACAAAAACTATAAAAAGAACGATGTGCATGTCAATAATATTGTAAAAAAAGAACGACTTGATATATATTGTTTCATAGTACACGATCTAAGTAATCAATTAGTTCAATGCAAAAAGTCTTTATAGGTATCCTAATTTACAAATAATCCTATACTATATGGACATTGACAACGATAATGAATGTAAGCGTTACTAAGCGTTTTCTATAAAACAACAAGTATATTTTACTTTCACGCTGTATCCCGCATAAAGCAGGATAAGCAAATGTAAATTGCGATACATTAGCTATTTGCTTATCCTGCTCTATGCGGGATACAGCGTGCGAAACGCAATCACCGCGATTTATTGTCATACTAGTGCTAAGAAATCAAAATATATACTTTGATCCCCCGAACGAGAATCGAATCTTGAACAGTTGCGTTTACAGTCAGATAATGTGCGGCTGCGCCATGACGGCCTCAATAATAAAGTAAAATATTCTACTTTCACGAATCTCACATAAGCAAACCAACAAGCGAATATATCTAAGTGATAAATTGACAACTACGAAAATTTACGCCGCGCTTAATTTTGAATACACCTGGGCAAAATATTTTAAATATCCATCAATATAAGTATTTAGTATAAGTATTTTATTTTAAATATCCATCAATATAATTATATCCCCATTGGAGATCGAACCGGATATCAGATAGATATCCCGTCCTATCTGTAATATGCATAAGTTTATAGCTTAGCTATTCCTCTTTTGGGAATCGAACCTACAACTGCCGTGTTTTTTCAGACGTAGCCCTACTGAGCCACGGCATCTACATGTATATATATTACATATATTGTTTAAATATAATTTATTATTGTTTATTCGCTTAACACTGACCTTGCGACCGTCCCTTTCGCACTTCACGCTCTTGGTTTCCGTACGATTTTCCTAAACTGAATTCTACAAATGAATCTCAATCTTATAATTAAATTAATAAAGCATAAAATTGATCAAATTATACATTTTCAGTATTTATCTTAAACGTAAAACGGCAAAAGGTTACAATTAACATTAATCGGTATTCCAAATTGTAGCTTATTGCACAGCACTTAAGACGAAATTCCATTGATCTTCAAAAAGATATACGGTATTTATTTTGAATGAAATCTCGTCTGTTATCATTTTAGCGATGTCACACACATAAGCGCCAAAGTAGTAGCGTGGACGCGGCGCAAGAGCACGCGTATAATTTATATATTAAATTATTAACAGTATTATAATTTAAGAAAATAAGTGTCTATAAAGTGTAAAAGTGTTGTTTTTAAGTGTTACAAGTGTATTTAAAAGTGATTTTCAAATTACATACGTCGTATTTAGATTCCAGTTAAATTTATGTCTAATTTAGTGCTGATAGTGTAGGATTTATTTTAGCTATTATCAAAAAGTCAATTTTATACAACTTAAGCTTATTTGCAGGTTAATTTTGAATAAGTGTTAAATATTTTTCATTCTATTGTTATTTAACTATTTTTATGCAGCGTTGTATTTCAAAATCAAACACTTAGTGTCTCTAAGAACAGATTTTAAAATGCGGAGAGACATATCACTTATTATTTACTACTTTATTACGCAAGATGGTATATAATCATAATACTTTATAGTTGAGATTTTTTTACAATATTCAGAATTAGTTAGTTTCAGTTACAGGGTGGACTATAAAAACGTAGTGTCAAAATATTTCGCTCTTCCCTTTCCTGCTGAATTGAAAACAGTGTGTTGGCGGAACTTAAAGCCACGCCTTATCGCAAGTCTTATCAAAGTTCCCCATAGTCGGAATCGAACCCCCACCCATGTCGCTAACAGAGAGGGTCAGATGCTGTGTCTGAACTACGATGTGTTTAACACATTTTATAAAATATGAAAAAAAATATATTTTATATTTTTTAAAATATTATTCTTGTATACATTGTAATTGGTTTTTTTTTAACTCCACGTTAAATTGAGCGTTATTAATGTACAGTTGCTAATTATCACCAACATAGAATAAATTATTTCTTAAAGCATCGGTTAAAACCATAGCTGTTTTGAGTTCTGAGGAATTATTATATTTATTATACACTTGGTCCTTTATTCTTATATATATATATATATATATATATATATATATATATATATATATATATATATATATATATATATATATATATATACATATTATAGTCAGAATATGAAATGAGCGGTATTGAGTAATATCAAAAAGTAGAGAACAAACTGACAACAGGCCAGAGTCTTAACAATATAAAATCGATATAAAGGAAACTATTAAAATTAATATATCCGGTAGCATTTTGTAAAAATTCCATTGCTTTTAAGAAACATTAGGCGCATGTTATGTGTTGTATATACAACACATAAAATGCGCCTAATGTTTCTTCTGTTTCTTTTCTTCCGGACCGATTCTGACGAGACTTTCACTGATAGATAGCTGATGTATTGTGATTTAGTATAACATAATACCGAAAGAATGCAATTCAGGTTTCTTAAGAGGCGTCACTAGTTATGAACGCCTGCATCCATTCTTGAATCAATTTCCTGCGTCTCAATGGATTGATACGAGAATTCGTAACAAATGTGAAAACAATCTATGATCGAATATCTATCTCGATAAAAAGCGAGATCGAAGACATTGACAAGTTAAAATCTTTTTAAAAATACGTAAAAGACAATTATTTTAAAAATAACAGCTATAGTAAAATAAATTTTGAAAATAATTTATTATCTATATGATGTATAGGGAGTTTAAATGCGAGAAAAAATATTTATGTACCTATATAATTAGAATATTTCATATATTTAGTATATACGGTAAACTTGTGGCATAAAGTTTGATTAGTAGAACAGTATTGAGTTCGATTCCCAATCGGGGTAATAAATGATTTTTTTTTCTTTCTTGACACTAAGTTCTCTGCCTTTTCTGTTATATACGAAATAAATATTAAATATATTTTTTATTACAATTTAAAAGCCAATTATAAATTATAATACATCAATGATATATGTCAACAGTGATTTCTAAAATTTTAATGATTCTAATTAGTTTTCTAGCCTTGAAGATATTTTGTGCGACTTTTGACTTATGAATTGAATAAATATTCTTTATTAAATATTCTAATTTGTTCAAAAAATATTTAAAGAACACTTAAAATTAAAAATTAAATTAAATTTTTTTTTTTTTTTTATATGTTTTCTCTAAGTATTATTTCTATCGTTAGTGTGGATTAACACTATATAAATCATTAAAATATTCTTTATTCAATTAGGCCGTTGCAAGCACTTTTGAATCGTCTATTTTCATTAAAGTGTCAGTAGTGTCAATCTTATTGGGAATATTTTAGGAACTATACTCGAATTGTAAATCGTGAGACGTACTAAAGCACTAAAAATAAATATTGTATACGACTATATGTTCTCGGACTTAGACTAATATAATATGCATATACTGTTCATTATATATAATGTACCGTATATGCATATTATATACCTTATACATGTATGTTAGTTTAGTATGTAAAGATCACGTTCAACCACTCTATGAAACTCGAGTAGAGTTTGCTCTATAACATATCTTTTATCTTCCGGTCAGTTGGAGTATCTACTAAAATATAAAAATAACTAGCTATACTTGTATCGGCGCTATTGAGCAATAAATAAGTTAAAATTTTATATTTTTTTTTACTTTTAAAATATTAGGTTAAAATCATTTCATTTTTTTATTGCATAATATTACATAGAAAATTTCTTGATAGTAACTTTATACCTTAAACGCTTCTATTATTAAAAAAGATATCCCAAAAAATCTTTATTAATCTACATAACTAAAAATGTATAGTTGTTATATTCACCCGAGTGGGAATCGAACTCACGACTATTTAAATTAAAAATACATTTTAAGTAATTAAAAGGCAAAACATCATTTTCTTTAAGCTTTTATTAAATATTATTTCTTGCATAATATTCAATATTGTATTTACAGATTATTATGAATCTAGCAAACAAGTGGTTTAGTTAAGCTTTCATGTACGCGGCTCATAGTAAATAGCTTTTAACTAGATAATATATCTGATGTAAATCGACATTTACCTTTAGATTAAAATGTAGATAGCGTAACAATTGCTTGTCATATTAAATGAAACTATTTTTTACGGGCGTATCGAGGATAATTCGGTAATATAAGAGCATAAAAGCGTATAACATTTAACTTTAACCGGTTTAATCGCGTAAATTTTTTTAAAGCGAATTTGATAACGGTTCCTCTAGTTACAATAATACTACTAAAAGACTTACTAGTAAACTAATTGACCTCCGTGATTAGTGGTGGAGTACAACGCTGCATTTAGTCTAGGCAAATAAAAAAAAATCTGCAACTTCGCCCCAATTTCATATAAACTATTTTATTTAATAAAAAACGACTTCAAACAGTAATTTTAAATATATCAATTTAGTAAAAACTAATTCCATAGCCGATGCTAAAAAAACAATAATACTAAAACTGAAACTAAAAAGTAAACATGTGCTAGTGATATAAGAGTGCAATCAAAAATGATACAGTGATGACTGTGATGACCGAAGTGCGTAGACGCAGGCCGGACGATTACTGCAAGCCTACCGCTTTCCTTAGAACAATATGGAGACGGACTTTGTCCTTCAAGAAGAAGAAGGTGAGGGAGAAATGTGTTTTTATTATTTTTTAAAGCTTTAAACTATATCCAGCATATAGCATATATAGAATTGACAGAAAGAAAGCTGTTCTCCACTTTCCTAGGCGAAACTTAACCCTGCCCAAAAAAAGGCGTTGTCATGTCCTAAACATATTACAAATAATAATTACTGTAGATTAACATCAAAATTGTCCATATAATTTGTAAATTATAATAAACTCGTTTAATACCTTTATGAGAATCCTACCTATATAAATATAATATTGTTATATACATTTCCTATTTACTACCTAGTTATACTCGTACAGTCGTTAATCCATTCTACGGGTTCCGTTCATCTTAAAATTAAATCACTTATGTAATAATATCTGTGACAAATAGATTAATCACTATTCTCTGTAATTTATATTTTATGTACCTATACCATGGTGATATGTGTGATATGAAGAACATAAACTTTCCTTCTCCGCTTCACGCTGTATCACGCATGTAGTAGGGAGAACCTAGTGTCTAGACACAGAGGCGGCGTAAGGTATGGGCGGTGTGGGCCATCGCTCACGGCCACGCGGAGCAGAATGCCTCGCGCCTTATAGCCTAAAATAAATGCAAAAAATAAAAAAGTATGCAAAATTCAAAA
This sequence comes from Dione juno, assembly GCA_037127375.1. Lineage (NCBI taxonomy): Eukaryota > Metazoa > Arthropoda > Insecta > Lepidoptera > Nymphalidae > Dione > Dione juno. Next base: position 1,678,656 of record JAXRJS010000077.1, read on the forward strand.
GTACACGCCACAAGGTTTTTCTAATAAATATATCAAAATTAATTCTCAACCTAAATATATTCCACTCTTTGAATGGAATAATCGACATTTATGATAAACTAAATTATGTTACAAATTAAATAGTTAAAAAAATCTAATTTTTTGTCGTTTCTGGCTGTTTCCTTCCGTACTTACTGAAATCTATATAAATATTTGTAGAATTAAAAAAAATGGCCTAAAGTGCCACAAACCGAAAATACGTATGTGAGGAACTCTTTATCATTAGGTCCACTTAAGTCGAGTAGAAGAAAAGTTACTACTTAGTTTTGTTCAATGAATTACTTGGTGCAGGGTAAGGACTCGGAACTCAACGCCGTGCTTTATATTACCAAAGCGATAAAATTAACTTTTAACTTAACTTTTTCCCCTGAGTGGGAATCGAACACAAAATCATCACGTTTACATGTAATTTATATAATTTATACTAAGTATGTAGATGCTTTTTTAAAGTACACTTTATATGCCGAAAACTTGGCCAACCGTTTTATTTTATTTGGTTGTATGCGCATCTAATATAAACTTTGTTATCATACAAAATAACAGTAGCTTGTTTTTTTTATTTCCGCCATTATCTTTATATATATTATTCTCCTATAACATATATCTAATTACTGTGTTATAGTAATTCATGACATCGAAACCATTAACGTGATATAATATAGCCTATAGGCTATAGCCTTCATAGATAAATGGACTATTCAACACAAAAAAAAACAATATAAACCAGTAGTTTCTGAGATTAGCGGACAATTATTTTATAATGTAAATTTGTATTAATATTCATATGGAAGCAAATTAAGATGGATTCTGTTTTTTTTAATTATATCATAATCAATAATTATTATATTATCTATCATATATCATCATAAAAATTGTAAAATAAATAAAAAAAAAACAATAATGCTTAATAAAAATAACATGTGTGTGTGACTATATTTGCTTTTAGCATCTAGTCTCTTAGAGTTCCACATCACATGTTCCAGGAACTAAATTTTAGCTCCTAGATTATGTCATAGAAAAATATTTATCTGGCTATATATATTTTGCTAAGGAGTTATACCCTTATTTCATATACATGGTTCTACATCATATATTTAAGGCAAATGATAAATAAATTCCATTCAAACCCATCTTTTGGTTCCTTAGATATACGGAAAGACTGTACAGACATTCAGTTTTAGTATAGAATATAGATACAATGCTTACATAGAGTCGTACATATATAACGAAAATTATATTATATAATACACATATATATAATTATATATAATTATATATAATTATAATAAAAGAAAGAAAGAAAGAAAGAAAATTATATATAATACACATATACAATGTATGTATGTATATACATATATTTATAAAACATAGTAATTGTTTTCACAAAATTAACTAAAATAAACAAGACAAGACGTGCTCAACATTTACCCAGATGCAAATAAAGGGGCACGTGTAACTAACTATTGTTACAATGTGAGAATATCCACATTATGCTGTACTAATTTAAATATTGTAACAAGTGTTTTTAAGACGTAAAGTAAGTAATAAATTTGAAAATAGACTTAAGTTTTTATATATTTATATATATATATATATATATATATATATATATATATATATATATATATATATATATATATATATATATATATATATATATATATATATATATGTATATATATATATATATATATATATATATATATATATATATATATATATATATATATATATATATATATATATATATATATATATATATATATATATACTTAGTTCTTTTTTAATTTTATTATAGTATGACGATATGACTTTAATTTTGACCTTCATCAAGGACGTCGGTGTCATAGAAAATATTTCAAATGCTCACGATCTTGACCTTGTTGACTAGTCTTGAGTCTTTAGTATTGACCACTCGAAGCTGCCTCTTTGCCTCTTTCGAAGCTGTCTGTTTGTCTCTTTTTAAGATGCCTCTAAATATAATTATATAATATATCATGGATAAGAATTGAATCCAGATTTTTCATATATTTGCCGAAACTAGAGTCACTAGTCTAAGTAATGAAATAATGAAAAAAAATCTCTATTCAATTTTAATGAGTTTCATTACTTTTTGGTTCTCAAATATATGTATATGAGGACCGTCGCGTCATGGCGCAGAGGATCAGCGTCTGCTTCTAAAAGCGACGGTTTGTGGGTTCGATAACCGCTCGGGGAGAATGAATTATTTTAATTTTCTTCGCTCTGGTTACAAGGCAAAAAGCGCGGCGTTGAGTTCCGCCACTCAATACGCAATCTCTCGAAAAGTCGAAAGCGAGGAACGGAGTGTCTTAGCTCTAGGTTCCTGCGGGATACATAATGAAGCTAAAAAAAGTATATCCATATGTATACTTATAATCAAAAATATAATGTCAAAACATTATCTCAGCTACAGCTGTAGTTACATTCTTTGCTTTTTGACTTTTCCATCTATTTCAATATAGAAGGCACAACCTCTCGGGCACTTACAATATTATTAGCACGTCCATTGATTGCGCTGATGGAGCCATTACCGATAATAGTTTAATTATATCAAAAAGCAGAAGCATTTACGTAAGTGGTGCACCCACATTTGTGTAAATGTCACGGGACACGCGCGGTCATATATTATATAAAATGGAATATTAGATGGTCATCGTGGCTCAGAGAGAATGTAACTGACTGTAAATATTGATAGTGGGGGGTTCGATTTCCACTTGGATGCAAGATTATATTTAAATTATTTATATTTTCTCTCTCTGGAAGACAAATGCATCAGCAACAGCATTGACTTCCAGAATCAGAATTCTAAATTCAAAATTTAGAAAGCGAATGTACTCCAAGTACTTTATCTCTAGACTTTAACTCTCTCTGTTATATGCGAAATACATACGTGACGCTTAATAAAATATAATAACAGTAAATAATTTCACCGTCTGAATTCTGAAATCTGAGACAGTGTCTGATTGTAGTGTGGGTTCGATTTCCACTTAAGAAAATAAATTATTTTGATGACCATGCTCTGGTAAAATAAACGCGGTGTTGGGTTCCGCCACTCGACGAACTCTCTTCCTACTCTACTATATACGGATTAAAGCGTAAAGTTATACCGTGACAGATATTTGTATGCCAAAAAAATGATCTCTCGAAAATAATTTGAGCAACCACTTTATAACACCAAGTACTTAAGTTCTATTGTAGGTGTCAAAAGCAAGAATGGTTGCCTAATTTTAAATTAAATTTGATGCTTCTATTACATCATCGATTATAAATATCACAATATTTTACATTTTTACGGTTTTAAGTTCGGTTCCAACTTGGGGACAAATTATTATCATTATTTTCCTCGCTCTGGTAACAAGAAAAAGCGCGGTATTGAGCTCCGCCACTCAACACGCCACATCATAATAGGCGTGAAGTGGGGAACGGAGTGTCTTAACACCAAGTTCCCTCTGCCTACCCTGCTATAGGTATACCTAAAAAAAAAACAATTCTACTCGATTCAATTTTATTCTGTCATTAACCTAAAGTGAAAGAAAAAGTTTAAGAACCTCGAACAACTTTCGTCATAGTGGTAGCAATAAACGACGCACTGTCCCACCTACGCGACACCTACTTAATACTATAAATATGAAAACTTGTGAGGATGTACGTTTGTTCCGGTTTCACTCAAAAACTATTTAAATTAATATTTACAGTATACATTAAAATAGTTGCTTGCTCTACATTTATCATTAAACGAATTTAATTACTTTATTAATGAATAAATAATAGTAATAAGTTGCCAATTTGATTGTACTAATGTAAAATCAAAATATTCTTTATTCAAATAGGCTATTACAAGCACTTTTGAATGGTCAATTAACATAAGTGTCAGTATTGTCAGTCCTACTAGAAGCTACCACCAGCTCGGAGGGCAGTTCTGCTGAGAAGAGCTGAAAAAAGCGAGAAACAGTTGCTCTTTTTAATGTAATTTTACAATATATTTACATCTGTGGTTAGCCTCCCGAATGAGCATCAACAGTACAAAGTACAAGTACAAGTACAAACATATATATAAAATTATACTTTTATGAACAGCTTCCACGTTATACGTAATTTAGCATAAGTTATCACCTAACAAGTAGCAGAGGTCGAGTATCTGTAAAACCGGTATGGTATATACGCGATAATTTGAGCTCTAATTGAAGAAAAAAATGTATATTTATATGTAGTATTCATGTATGATATTATACAAAAGAGGTTTAAATATGCTCTTGTACATCGCTTTTTTGAGTTTGGATGATAATCTGAACTTATATGGTAATTTATATATATATATATATATATATATATATATATATATATATATATATATATATATATATATATATATATATATATATATATATATATATATATATATATATATATATATATATATATATATATATTACCGCCACCTATTATGTGATTTTACAATTTGCGAAGAATGAGGCGTAAAATGACCTGAAGAATATATCTAAAAATACATATATTAATTTTTTCTTAGTAAAAGTTAAGGCTAACTTCAACAACCATTAATCGTTTGTTCGTTTAGTCTTTAATGTCACGAGAGAACATTTATCTTTTCCGCGTTATCGTTGATATCTTTTTAAATAGATAAAAAAATTCAATACATGCGAAGATTTATTCGCGCTGTGTAAATTTGAACAATGACATTTAGAAACTATATTGTAACTTTAATTAACTTTAAAATTTCAACTAAAGAAAAAAAGAAGAAGATTTTTATGTAAATATTTATAAGTAATTAACTAATATCTGATAAGTTTACAATTTTTACCTACGGCTTTGCGTCTATATAGATAACTAAGTGTTATATAGCCCATAGCTCTCCTAAATGACTCCAACACATTTTTTTTTAAATTGACCCAGTACTTCCTAAGATTAGCGCGTTCATAAGTAGTATAGTACTTACGGTACCTACCGTTCTATAACTGTTAATTTAAAATTATTTGAATATATTGAGGCTGTCTTGGCGAAGTGGCACAGAGTATGCTGTATACGCGGGTACGGGTTCAATTCCCACTTGAGGAAATGAATTTTTATTTCTTCGCTCTCTCTGGTAAAAGTTTAATAAAAAATCCTTGTATGAGTTATACAAATTTAATAAAAGATCAACTTCAAACATAATAAAAAAACCTATGGAAATGAATCGAATAATCTAATTCAATTTATAGAACTCACGCAATTTGTACACACAATTATAAATTTAGAATTACACTTCCTGTCGTTAAGATTCGCAGATCGGTTAATATTAGTTAATGAGTCATATTCTATATTAAAAGCTGTCGCTACTTTAATTTCGATCTAATTGAAACAATCTACGTTTTATTTTCAGGCGGACGACCGCTTCGCCGGCTACAAAGGTGTACGGGATATTACTGTGAAAAAGGTATGTAAGAGTAGCTTGAGAGTTAGGTTATGATAGATTCAAATTCGAAAAAAAAAGTGGTTTTCAGCTAGCTGTTCTCAGCAGAAGTGTCATCTGAGCAAGTGGTAGACCTTTGGACTGCCACTACTGACATTTTTGGGTAACTTGACTGACTCGTCTTTGTGTGAAGACTTGACTTTAAATTTGAAGATCATGCAAAGTTAACATCTACCACTCAATTAACAATGGGTTTAAGAATAGTGTTGGTAATATTTTGAACCTCATATTTTAAGTATTTCAATTTAAGATTTAGTGTACAACACATGTACTGTTTGTACACAGACAGTTACTTCGTTAATATTTGAAGTAATAAGGAAAACGTTATCTCCAAGATTATTTTAAAATAACAAAAGGAAAATCTGTAACTAAAGTTAAATATTAACTTAAAAATTTTATAAATATAAATTTATACGGGGGTATAAATTTGTGAGTGGGGTTTAAATTCTTTGCATTACCTCGCTCTAGCAAATAAAGCGCGGGGTTGAATCCCGTCTCTCTTAACACGCAATAAAAAAATTGAGCAGAAAGTGGAAAACGGAATATCGTAACACAAATTTATCACTGTTATGCAAAAAAAAAAAAGAAAACTGTGCTTTTTTAATAACTTGAGAACTCAAAATTTAAAATGATGATATAATGAAGACATGAAACCTCTAGAGCTTTTGTACTCGAGGGTAAGTGCCAATTAGGGCTCCAATTACACTATACAGACATTCTTAATGCTGTGTATTATTATATATTTTCGCCTTATTATTGTGGCTGGATGTTGGAAAGATCTAGACTCTAGTAGTAGGTTGCTACCACCCAGAGAACTATTTATATTCAAAAAAGATATTCATTTTTACAAAACCAATTTTACATTTAAAAATAAAACAAAAACTAAATCAGAAATATAAACATATATATATGATAATGTTTATAAATATACATATATGTAGATATTTCTGATTTAGTTTTTGTTTATATATATATATATATATATATATATATATATATATATATATATATATATATATATATATATATATATATATATATATATATATATATATATATATATAAATATATATATATTTCTGCATATAAATTTCACGTTCTTGATCCAACAGCTAAGCGAAGCTAGTAATGTTAGTTGAGGCTTTACTCTATGAAGCCCTAACAGAAATTTATTATTAATAATATTAACCATAGGTTCTCTTTGCAAGATAAAAAATTTGATTTTAATACTTAATATATATTATTTTTTTATTTTATTTTAGGGACCTTCTGGTTTAGGCATAATGATAATAGAAGGCAGACATACAGAGGCTGGGCGGGGTATCTTCGTGTCGGATCTCCAGGAAGGCAGCGCAGCAGAACAAGTGAGAAATAGTTTACAAAATATGCCTTAATTAAAAATCAAACTCGTGACCATTGAAGCTTTGCATCAAACTGTATATTGAATATATCTAAAGGAAGATATCTATCATTTAAGAAATATATCTAAAGGAAGTCTTATCAAGACAAATCAACAACGTAAATTGTTAAAGGTCATCCTGGTTCAGTGGCATAATGTGTGACTGTAAATGTGATAGTGTTGGGTTCGATTCCTATTCAGATTTTTTTTCTTTTCCCCCCACTGATAGGCAACATACAATGTATATAAAATCAGACGGAAAGTGGATAACAGAGTGTTTGAACACTAGGCTCCCTCTACCTTGGGCATCATGAAGTTGATAATAAAGCGATCAAATTTAAATCTCATTATATATTTAGTAGTAAGAAACAACTGCTCAATATGTTCAAATTTAGTAAAAAATTGGAAACACAGCACTTATCAATCACGTTTTTTTACATTATATCGAAAGCTGATAAAGAAAGAAAAATGAATGACTCTACTAATAATGACCTATTGTATTCCAGGCTGGTTTAAACATAGGCGACATGATCTTGGCGGTGAACAAAGATTCACTTCTGAGCTGTAGTTACGACGCCGTAAGTTTTTTTTATACTTTATTAATAATATATTTTTTAATAACACTTTTACTTTTTTAGTAGTCTCCCTGTAATTACGACGGTTGTGGGTTCGATTCCCAAAGCACTCGGATATAATTAATTATTGTCAGTTTCTACGCTTTGGTAACAAGATTAAACATTATGTAAGCAAGCAAAGCATTATTGTAAAATTACATTATAAAGAGCAACTGTTGAGTTTCTCGCCAGCTCTTCTCAGCAGAACTGCCCTCCGAGCTGGTGGTAGCTTCTAGTAGGACTGACAATACTGACACTTATGTTAATTGACCATTCGAAAGTGCTTGTAATAGCCTATTTAAAGAAAGAATATCTTGATTTTGATTTTGAAAGCGCGGCGTTGAGTTCCACCACTCAACACACAATGTCTCGAATGACGTAATGCGGGGAACGGAGTATCCTCTGCCTACCCTGCTATATGCGGGATACAGCGTGAAGCTAAATGATAAAAACGTACACAACATGAATTCAAATAACGGATCATTTTTATTTAAATCTTAAAGCTCAAGTTCTCTCTAATATTCGGAAATAGCTAAGCTAGTGGTTACTTTCTTTTTAAATAGTCTCAGTCTTGCACTAGCCTTTTTATAAAAATATATATTTTTTATTAATTTTTAATATTGAAATAACAATGTTTTCAGGCGGCTGCAAAACTAAAGCAAACTGAAGGCGTTGTAGTACTCACTGTATGTAGCCCGAATATGAAAGATCCTGACAAGAACGATGAATCTGCGTCAGGAGCTTCAGGTAATTATTATATTAATAGCAAACAGCGTTTGAAGGCTTCGTAAAGCCTCTGATTGGAAATACTGTTGTAATAGTAAAGTCGTCTCAAATTTGGGCGAAATGTGAGGAACGATGTTACTTCCACGGCTCCATCTGCCTACCCTACTATGCATGATATAGAAAGTGAACTGAAAAAAATCGTAAAAAGAAAAATATTTAAAATAAAAAAATAGAGTATTATCTAATAACTTATTGTTTGTATATATATATATATATATATATATATATATATATATATATATATATATATATATATATATATATATATATATATATGTATATATATATATATATATATATATATATATATATATATATATATATATATATATATATATATATATATATATATATATATATATATATATATATATATTATATATATATATATATATATATATATATATATATATATATATATATATATATGTATGTATATATATAATATACATATATATATACATATAAATAATTTTACAGGAAACAAAACGGATCCGTCTCGACCTACCACACCTAAGCCACCTCCTAAACGTATGTATATAAGTTTAATCTTACTATATTAGAGATACTAACGGATAGTTAGCAGATAGCGCAGATGCACAGCCTTTGCCTGTAAACGCGACGGTATGTGAGTTCGATTCCCATGAGGGGAGAATGATTTTTTACATTTTCTTCGCTGTGGTAACAAGGCAAAAAGCGCAGCATCGAGTTCCGCCACTGAACACGCAATGCTTCGAAAGGCGGAAAACGAGGAACGTAGTGTCTTAACACTAGGTTCCTACGATTCCCTCTGCCTACCCTGCCATGTGCGGGATACAGCGTGAAGCTAATTTATTTATTTTATTTATTATGATCAAATTATTGTTATATACATATATATAAATTATGTTGTGTTGTAGCAAATAACCTCTTTATCCTATCATGTATTAGATTTGGATCAAAATCCAACGTTGGGAAAGAATGGTCTTTAGAATTTAGTATATCTTGAAAAGAATATAGTGATTGAATATAGTGAGAATAATTCAATTTCTTTATAATATACGATTATTTATTTGCGTGAAATATAAAACGTATAACCCCGCTTTTCACTATCCCCGTTGGAATTTCAGGAAATGCTTAGTGCTCCCCTCACTCCCCAATGACAAAAAATTACAGGTACGCTCAGTATTTTCGACTGTGCGTTGTTTTTCAGTCAGTCAGTCAGTCAGTCACTCAGTAACGCAAGAGTTTTATATATATTTATATATTATATTTATAATATAAAAAACTAGAATCTCTCGGCGTTAAGTTCCGACACTTGAAAGCGGAGAACTTCCCTCCTTAATCTCCCGACACAAAAAGCGTAATCCTGATAACTACGAGTATTATATATAAATTGCAGCGGAGCCGCCAGCCGACCCCGCGACGGCGCCCATCAAGTCTAACCAAGACACTGTCATAGAGATAGCTACCAACAATGAAGTACTCGGCATATCCTTGCTCGGAGGCAGCGACACTTTGATTAATGTGAGTATTGCATATATTTATATATATATAAAATAAACTTCTTCTTCTTCTTCCTGGCATTAGTCCCGGCTTTTGCCAGGGTCTGCCTTCCGACTAAGCCTACTCCACTTTGCACGGTCTTTAACATCCTCAGTGGACAATCTATTGGCTCTCATGTCTTGTGTACAATCTATTGGCTCTCATGTCTTGTGTACAATCTATTGGCTCTCATGTCTTGTGTCCAATATTCCATGTTGCAAAGCGGAGTTTCCGTCTGGGTACTGACGTCGTTAGCCGTGCCCGTACTTGACACGGTAGCCCTTGCCCACTTATCGCAGGTGTAGGGCGATGTGCCTGCGCGTCGTTTAACGGCGACGCCCTAGCCATACCCAGCTTTTTTCTAAATCGTTCCATTTTAGTGGCGAAGTGGTTTTTGGTGGAGCGATTGCCATCTGACCTCCAAACCCATTACTGGGAGAAACCAAGAAAGGAAGGGAATAAGAGGCAGAAAGACTTGGAATATAGGGGAGGGACACCACTTACATGGATTGGATCGGGTTATGAAAGTGGTGGCTCGAGGTCCCGGGGTCGCGTACCCGTATGCCGGAAACCAAATATCGGACAGATAATTGGCTAGACACCCTCTGACAAAGCTAGACACCCTCTGACATAAAATAAACTATTGTGAGACAAACATTGTAAAAAAATAAAATAAATTTTCAATTTGACACTCACAAACACACAAGTTTGTACATATATGGACATACAATTACATATATATATATATATATATATATATATATATATATATATATATATATATATATATATATATATATATATATATATATATATATATATATATATATATATATATAAATTGGGACGGCGCTTTGTACATTTAACCAATCTGTGTTAAGATAACTTAAATTTGTTTTAAATTACAATATTTTTACTCGTATAGTGGGTCTTAAGTGTCAGGAACAAGAAATAAAAATATGTAATGGGAGGTGAGGTATATATATATATATATATATATATATATATATATATATATATTATATATATATATATATATATATATATATATATATATATATATATATATATATATATATATATATATATATATATATATATATATATATATATATATATATTTGTTAGGAAACTCACCGATTTAGTTAGACGCGGCGCTTAGTTACGTCAACCATTACTTGATAAATAATAAATAATAATAATGAAATGTTTCTTCAGTATCTTATGGGTTACAAATAATGACTTATGATTGGGCGCTCCTTTTAAGGGCTCATAAGCACTTGTTTAGATTTCCCGCTCTTCCATAACATTTATATACTCCAACAATCTTACTGCAAAATCGTATTTATTTATATTTGCTACTGTATTTGAATACCGTATTGCGCCTTTTTACATTGATATTTAGATACTTAAATAGATATAAAGTATTAGTATTAGTGACAAAATTTTAGTAAAATCATAAATATACACAAACTTTCTATTCTGTATTTTTTTATCTATCTTTTTCTTTTATATTATTCTTTATTTTAATCTTTTATACTCCAGGGTCCGGCAGCTGTGATTCTAGAGATTTACAAAAACGGCGCGATCGCTAAGGACGGCAGACTGAAGGTGGGCGACCAGATACGGGACTGCAACGGAGTCGCCATCAACAAGGACATGAGCCACGAGAGGATATGCTTGTCTATTAAGTTGAAAGTACCTAAGGTCGGTTTACTTGTAGTTTGCAGCTATTTTGTTTGAGATTAACACTGGCGTGGTTTCTTCTAAAAATAAAAATGATTTACGCTATGTCCCTTCTACCATACTATGTGGGGTTGGTCCAATTTTGAGTTATCGTGTGACGGAGCTCAGCGCCGCGTTATGTTTGACAGATCGGGGACAAAATAATAGTATTCATAAATCAAGAAAGTTCCCAGTGAGATTCGAACTCAAGACCATGCATTCATTACTTAATTCGCTATTTACAAAAATATTACATCTAATAACGTTTTTTTTCTTTATCATCCTTTACAATATAAATAAATCGTATCTTTTTTTAAATTTCCAGTTAAAAATGACAGTATACAGAGCAGACCCGCTCCAGTACGAGGAGATAGAGGTGGAGCTCGCGAAGAAGTCGGGGCGGCCGCTCGGCCTCCACTGCGTGCCGGCGGGCGGCGCCGGCGCGTACCTGGGGGAACTGGTGGGGATGACTTACTTATATGTTTTACTTACTTGTTGAGCACTTTTAGTCTTAGAGACGCTTTAGTATCTGACTGTAAGCGCGACGGTTGTGGGTTCGATCTCACTCGCTCTGGAAAGAAGGCAATGTGTGACGTTCCTTGACTTTACACACATCGCAAAAAATAATAATCAGTATCGTGTAACGTATCAACTGTATATAGAATCTAGTTCTATATACAATAATATATAATAATATCTAAATATAATCACCCAAAAAATGTGAAACAAATAAAAAAAAAGTGTGAAATTGTTTTATTATAATTTACTTATATAAAAAAACTATACCTTATAATTTTGTTCCACCCAGCTCCCAGGCTCACCAGCAGAAGTCGATGGAAAACTACAAAAGGGAGATTTCATAGTGTCCGTCGATGGGAAGGACGTCTCCACCGCCGAGTTCCTGGCCGTCGGCGCCATTTTGAAATTATGCAACAACAAGGCCAATATTAAAGTGAAGAGATTCAAAATAGTGCCGAGATAATTATGAAAATTGTATTGTTTTTGGTTCAAACGGTTGTTTGTGCGTCACTCGCGTGACGTAGTAAATGAAAGCTATGAGAGTGTCCGTGGAAGAAGTGGCTTAAGTAACGTTTTAATTAATTTACTTTTAATATTCAATATAAAAGTATTAAATATTTAAGCATATTTTATTTTTTTAATTTTCTCTCATTTTGTCTTGTTTAAATTATATTATAAGTAAAATCAACCTTATTTACCATAACGATATGCAGCTCCCGGAAACCATTCACGAATAAACTTATGAAATACAAATACTTTTAAGTAACTTTTATCTAATATATATATCGGTGCATGACATTGTGACGTCATGGACGTCTTGTGAAGAATTACATTTCTCCTAATCTCGTGACATTTAACACAATATACAGAGATGAGTGACAAGAACAGTCAGTCCCTCCCTCCGCGTGCTCGGCGGAGAGGAACTCCGGCTTCTGAGATATATCTCGGAGCTTAGAGATTATATGTACCATTAAAATATGCAACTATGTCGGAGCCTAGAAAAAAGGTTATATACCATTTTTTAACATCTGACTGTATAATGCTATAATGCAATTTCTACAGTTATATAATATATAAAAAACAGGAATCTCAAAATGTGTACTTATGCCACTTCCCCAAGGACGGCTTGAGTATATTGTTGCGCTGTCGCGTTGATCGTTCGTGTAAATAAAACAATGTCTTACTTAGAAATTACATTTAATTAAACTAAATTTAGTTATTTTTATTTTATTATGAAAAAAAGTAAACTAAATACGTATATTAATTTATTATAATATTAGTCACGTCTTATTATTTATATCTTGTGTTTTTTTTTTTAATATTTAAAATTAAAGGCAAAATCGTTTTATGAAATGCCATACACTTGTTAAATAAGTAGAAAAAAAAACGCATTGACTAACAACAATCACTTCTATTATAAATTATCACGTTTTCTCCATATATAGCAGATAAATAGAGAGAATATAGTGTGTAGACTCTCCGTTTTCCACTTTCCGACTGAATTCGATATATTGCGGCACTCAACGCCGTGCTTTGTCGTACCAGAACGAGGAACTGAAAATGATTAATTCTCCTCCAGTGTGTATCAAATTTTCAATCATCGTGTTAAATAGTCAAATTTATACATATGTTATTATTATATGTATAATTTAATATTATTTGACGTAACAAATACTTATTACAGGTAATTAATAATTATTTATTATAATAATACACTATTATTAATATATATTATTATTATTTAAATATTTCACAATACCGTCATCAAATACGTGAAGTGATTAGACAATAAGATTTTCGGATGTGGATTTCCAATTTTTGAGTAAAACAAAAATATTTGAGTGACTTTTGAGGAATAAATTAAAATGTATTATATAATTTAATATAATATATAATGGAGACATTTTCAAAATTTTGAAAGTCAATTATTTGGAGAGTTAAGTTTACATTTCCGTAATAATATCCTTTTAGTCATTTAAATAAAGTTTCTTTGAACACGTTTTTTTTTTAATTCATAATCTGCTTATATATTAGAAATAATTATCTATATAATCATAATTTATTTATGTTTATTTATTATAAACATAGAAAGAAACGTATTATTAATAATTACGAATAGCACTATAAATATTTAATTTATTAATATAATAATAAAATAACATACCTATAGAAATAATTTCCAAAATATTTCGATAATTTTAGTCGAAGCGAGTACCAAATTAGTTAATAGACATTATTAATAGTAAGCTTTATAATAACAATGTAGTTACAGTATTGTTTTCGTTAGAACTGAAATTTATTTAATATATTAGTTTAATTTAATTTTAGGCCGAAATAACCCTTATTGGTAGGTACTTTAAAGTTACTTTCGTATTTTAAATATATTATAACATCTAGTATCTGGCAAGAATACCTTTCTGTAATAAATAAAAATATTATTTAAAAATATTTATAATAGGAATCGTTGATAGTTTAATAACATTTAAAAAATTATTTACTTGACATTAGTTGCTTGAAAATTAAAATTTTAAAAAATAAAATTACTTGCCAGATTAAAAAAAAAATAGTTTCTTTAATCCAAATCTAGTCCGCGTTATATCTGAATCGTATTTATAGTATACATTTGTATAGTAAATAGTTCCAAAACTGTGCCCTGTATTAGAAAGCTAGAATTAGCCTTTCTTTGAAAATAAGTATACATATATAATATAAATAGAGTAAACATAAATATAATAAAGCCTTTTTAAATTATATAATATAATGCGTAATTTAAAAAAGCCATCTGTCAATTTTTCCATTAAATTAGTTGTGATCAATGTTAATAACAGTTAAACTCAGAGATATTGATTAGTGTTTATATAATTTAATCTCAATTAACTCTGATTGTCGTTTATGTGTATATGCAAAAGTTTATGTACGATTATAAGATGAAGATGTAAATCATCTTCATTTTAAAATCGTGATTCATCGGTGAATCGTAAATCATGATTAAATAAGTATTATTAAAATAATAAAAATATCTCGATATATTATGTATATATCATATGACGTTTTCAGGCAGATGGTTAATTTTCTTTTTTTTATATATATAAATAAATTTATGCGAATGTAAATAAATTTTCGCATACATGAAATTGCGTAGCACTATTCTAAATCATTGTAAATTGTAAAAAGTTCTTCTTCATTCTTAATAAATATATTAGCTAAAGTACACTATACATATAATATAACATTAAACTTATTATCTGTTATAAATTAGTTGTCAGATTTGTATGGTTACAGATTATAAAATTTCATTGCAATAGTCATATTTTAATAAATATAAAAAAATACAGATTAAAAAAATTATATTATAAATGCTTATAAAATATGAAGTAATCAATTTTTATTATGTCACATAATAAAAAAAAATATTTTAGAAAACGATTCAACATTGGCCTATATATTAATTTACGCACAAACACGGTTTCTCTAACACCACCTACATTTACAATAAATAATACATTACATATTTGCATTTTGATAATAGAATTTAGCACTGTAATACACATTTGCGATAAATTACCTATAATATACAAATAATAATGATTACCGCAGTAATATAAAATATTGATATAGTACTAAGAGAGCGCCAACAATTCTGTCAAAATTTTATTAGTTTAGTAATCAAATTTCAGTCGTGCAACTTTTACTTTACAAATAACCTAAAAACTAACTAACTTAGTTCTACAATTTTTAAGTAGATAGTTCCTCTAATATCCTCTATATTGCATGATGCAGATGCAAAAGTTGCGCAACGAATCGCCGGCTACACTGTTTAGTTATTTATATATAAATTAAATCTAAGTAAATTAAAGTACACTTCATAGTACGTAGCGATAGCATTTCAAGTAATATATTTTTTTTTTAGAAAATTTTAACTATTCCGTTATATGAAACCAATGAGTCTATGTTTATAGTTGGTTTTGGAATATACTATTTAAATTAAATTGTATACTAAAAAATATATAAAAAAAATATTGTATGGGATAGTGATTCTGTAATAAATTGTGCGCTTTTTTCATTCGTCTTTTATTGTATACAATTTTTATTTTTCTTTACAATACTTTCCTTATTATCATTATTGTTATGAATAACAATTTAAAAATTTTACTTATATTATTATATGTACAAAAATATATTTATTATTTTATATATTAAAAATTTACTTATAAACTTAAATAAAAAATAATTTTATTTCCTCAAATTAATAATACATTACAAACGGTCTACAATAAAAAAAAAATATTATTAATAAAAATATATATCATAATTACATTAGAAGTAGATAATATTCCATAAAAATAATTTAAAGTGAAGAAAAGTAATAAAACAAGCATTAATAATACACAAATCTTTATTAATAATATTTATTTAACAACAATACACATTAAGTAATCAAACAGATCAATGTTCAATATTATCACAATAGAAGCCAACTCTTATAAAATAAACACTGGTTAAAGGAACTGGTAACAATTTTTTTATTTTTTTTCAATATTTAAAGGTGGGTATAAATATTAGTTGGTTTTTTTTTTTATATTATAAGTATTGAAAAGTATTTTCATATAAGAGGTTAAATTCTATTTAAACAATTCTTAATTATACATATTAAATAAGACCAAAAAAAAAACAATTTGATAAGTAAATTTCATATATATATGTATATAAATGCCCTTTAGTATTTATATATTTTTTATTTCGCAAGAAAGTCAAAGGTCAATGTCATATAAAATATTATGATAATATATTTTATTTACGTATAATTAATTTTAATTATGATTAATAGTATACAATTATAACAATATTCATTATAATACAAGTAATTAGTATTATTTTTTTAAGAATTTATAATACATAATATATGTGACTAGATTTTGTTTTTATTACATTCAATATTTTGAGCAATAAAATACTGTTTATTTCAAATATTAATATTAATTTGTTCTTTTATTTATTTTTAATTTGAGGCGATGGATATACAAGAGCATCCGATTGCTAACAATGGTTGTCTCAACTCGGGGGAATGAAGTTCCAATGTAAGACAAATGTCACAGTAACTACCTCAAATTAAAAAAATAAAAGTACGGAGTGTTAACTCTAGGTACTAACACTCTTTAACCTGCTTTACGCGGGATAAAGCGTGTAGCTAAAAATATTTTATATTATAACGTCAATTCAAAAAAGTCCATAGTGGCGTCATGTCAGTTTTAATTAGATTTTAAAACAATAAAATATATGTAAGCCATATTAAGTCAATACTTAATAAAATTCGATTAAAATTTATAAAAGAACATCTACAAAAATAATTTATTATGTAAGATTTGATAATATCTATCTTTTAAAACAGTTAAAATGTATCAAAACAAATTAAATCGTTTTAATATATTGGATATTAAGTATCAATCAAGTTAAATCAATCAATCGAGTCATTCAGTCAAACTAGTGACAAACTAGTCAATCGATATGAAAATGTCTAAAGTAATAGTCACTTACAACCGTTCCTCGGAACTTTTTCTAATAACCAAAGGCTTTAACCGACTTCTCAGTTTAACTAAACGTTTACTCACTTTAGCAGTCGAGTTGGGATTTCTCAAATCTGGCATAGATTTACTTTCGGCCAATTCCGTTTTAATTGCCCCGTAATATCTGGGCATACTAAAGTCATTTTGATTCTTTAACAATGACTGCTGCTTGATACTTTGCAAACTGGTATCGCCTTTATATTCTGTTAGAGGGCTATCCACGAAGAATTTCGGCAAATTATTACTTTTTATTATGGGAGTGTCGGGTAAAGAGCTTAACTTCATCTCGTAATCAGATGCAACGCCTACAGTCGATTTAGATTTGGTCAAAGGAGGTTTTTCTATTAAATGCGCTGGAATGTTTAAGAACGAAGCACTTCTATGAGGTACTCGCGCTAGCACCTTGTTTATTTTGAGTGGATCAATATTTTTCAAGCTATCCATTCTATTTAAGCTGGGCCTTGATAATTTACTGCTAGAATCTGTTCTATCCAGAGTTTTTGAACTGTTCGTTCTTAAAATACCTTTGACACTCTCGACTCTTGGCAAAGTTAGAGAGGATGGCAAAGTTACTACTGAAATAGGATCGTATTGATATATAGGATGTTGTTTTGTTATTTTTTGATCATTTTTAATAGTAACTGTGCTTGGTTTTATAACATCTTGTTTTTTAACAGCTACATTCATTACTAAGCCTTCTTCAGTATCTTGGCTCTTAGCGTCTTCTTCATCGATTTTAAACATATCGTAACTAGATATAAGCTCGTCTTTGAACATAATTTCGAAATCTGTAACAGGTGAATCAACTTCGTCTTCGAAGTACACTTTTGTTCTGTTAGGTTTATCTGACAAATAGTCTGGCTCTGATTTGGTTTCTAATTCGTCTAATGAATTTGTGCTGCCTTTCTTTAATTCATGATCTTCTCTAAATATTAATGATTTAGAAAAAACCTGAAACAAACAAAAATTTTATTAATATTAATATAATATATATTTTTCAAAATTTTATTAAAAATATAAATGTATGTCAAAAAGTTATTGACAGTATTTAAACAAGATTATATTGACTTATATATATATTTATTTTCAACTTCACGCTGTGTTACAGCGATTACAGCAAGGTAAAGGGAACTTAGTGTTAAAACACTCTGTTCCTCATTTTCAGGACAATCTTCAAAACATTGCTTATTGAGTGACGGAACTCTACGTCGCACTATCTTGTTCCCAGAGCGGGTATATGCAAACACAAACATCATAAATTGTAATTTAACAGGCGAATATCAAACTGTTATAAATGGTAAATAAATTATTATATTAATATTATTAAAAAAAACCAGATCGTATACGTCGTTGATAGACATGTTAGACGAGCCTTTAATCAAACAAGTTTCCTATACTAATATAATTTTATAGTTATTTTCCAAGTTTTCCTTAAAATATATATAAAACAAATTTATATTCTTTAATACTGCGTAACTATGTCTATTCGTAATAATTATATGTAATTTATTGGTAATTTATTTATTTATTTCATTTATTCCGGTTATTGGTCCACAAAACGTATGACAATCACATATACTTGTATGTCTATAAAAAAATATCACCAGCATAGCACACACGTTAGATATATCTTCAGTTAAATTCCGCTTTGAGGTTATCATATCCAGCGGGATAGCATCTAATTATAAACACGATGGGCACAGGTTCGATTCCAACTTGGAGAAAAAAAAATCGTTTGTACACGCTAGTAGGACAAAATATGGCGTTGAATTTCCACTGAATACAGTGTTTATCTGATAGTGTAAATCGGGCGAAAAGTGGGTAATGGTTTGTGGGTTCGATTCCCACTCGGGTAGAATGAATTATTTAATTTTCTCGCTCTGGTAACAGAGTTCCACTACTGAAAAAAACATGTCACGAAAAGTGGAAAGCAGAGAACGGAGTGTCTTAATACTAGGTTCCTGTCTACACTGCCATGTGCTTTTTAAGTCCTGAAGTCTCACCTCGTATAGCTTATCAGCGTGTAAAGGTAATTCGTTTATTTCTCTCCCAACAACAGCGTGTTGGGGCAAATGATTGTTGTTTATGGGCTGTTGGGTGACGACGCTGTCCAAGCTAGCTCCCATATTGGCGTAGCCGTTTGTACTCGTATATACTTTGTCATCTTCTAGACTGTAAAGAAATTAATTGTTTAAATATAAAAAAAAAAAAGAATACAGAAAAGCGTCTATGTAGTGTCTTAGCACTACATTAAATCCTAACTTTCTAGATATGGGGAGATCTAGATCTACTACTAGATCCGAGTGGGGACCGAACTCGTAACCGACCGCGCCGCGATGTCCTCGACTACGCATTAGATTAAGCATTGTTTGATACTTGTATATCGGGGTATCGGGAATGGTATGATTTTGAATTTATTGTTCTGTAAACGTTTTAAATTATATTCATAGTTATAGTTCGTCTCAAAGAGTACAGAGCAGAAAAAAAAAAAAATTATTACTTTAAGAAAAACCATCTGACCGTAAACACGATAATAGTGGATTCGATAATACTTCTCCGTTCTCTGGAAAAACAAAGGCCAGGCTTGAATTCTACACTCTCTCAAACTCATACAGAAAGCGGAGTACAGTGCTTCATGGTATAACAAAAAAAAATACATATATTTAAATATTATGAATAAATTTCAAATAAACACGACAATTTAAATGCTATGTCTATAAATCTACAAATGTACGCAACTTTTTCTTAACCTTTCCGCGTGTCAGTCGAACTTACGATCGTGTGTTCATTTATTGACATTTGACGTGATTTATATAGGCATCTACTCGTGACCACGGACCACTAAGTGTTGGAAACGTCGGGTTTCCAAAAAAAAAAAAACAATGATAATATACGCGATTGATCCGATTAAACTGTTTCATTTAATATGAATAAACATCGCGGAAACCAAAGAACTTATTATTTTTATCACTTAATTCATATATATATAAATAAAATTGGTCTGTTTGTGATTGAAAAATAATCTGATTAATATAAATATTTTTGTCCTTCTTTTATGTAACTTTAACTAGAATATAGAGCAACATTTTTCTGAAATTTCCGCAGGAAGGAGATTTACGCGGGAAAAACTTAAAAATACACATATGCATCTTTATTTAATTTTTCTTATATTGTTTATTATAAATGAATGAAAAAAAAAAACAAATAATAGACTAAAGCTCAATTCCCTAGCAATATTTAAAGTCACAAGCCAAATAAAAATATTATTAAGGAATTCTTATAATTTACTGCAAATTTAAATTAATTATTCTTGATGCATAGACAAATATTTGTAAAGATATCATTATTATTTGTCTTTTACATTTATTAAGCTTACTTGAATTATTAAGAAAAGCATTTATACAAATAAGTTATATGTTAGGATTCCGTAAAAGGTAAAAACGGGACCCTATTTATTACTAAGCTTCCGCCGTCTGTCTGTCTGTCTGTCAGTCACTCAGGCTGGCTGCATAAGGCTGTATCTCATAAACCGTGATAGCTAGAAAGCTAAAATTTTCACAAATTATGTATCTCCGTTGCCGCTATAACAACAAATTAAAAAATGTCAGCAGAATAGCTAATAGTCATGAAAAAAATAAAAAAGTTTGAATTTGGTACGGAGTACTCGCACTTGTTATTTTTATGTTCAAGCGTGTTAGGCCAATGGTTAAACTTTAGATGTAAGCTGGCGGAACTTCACGCGTACTTAATTTATTATATATTTCGATTTACGGTAACATTGGCATCGGGCGATTTTGTACCCGAGGATGGCAAAAACTAACCAGAACGACGCCCGAAGCTAAGTTACTATAAACATATGGCCGATATCTAGCCGAAACGTGATTTTTTGGCCAAAACATAAATTTTTCATTTTACTTTACACAATATCATTACTATTGAAGTTCCTTAACCTGATGATATATATTATTGAATTTGAAGTTTGAACCTTGTATGTAACGGTCCAACATTGGCAATGATAAGCTGATAACGCGTCAAATGTAATCTACATACATCTAGCACTTGTGATAAGATACCACAAATACCTGTCACTTTATGTAATAACACTGTCCGTACAAAATAATTTATGACCGGGCGTTAATTAACAAGCGGCGTTCTTATCTTAAAATTGCAATATCGTTGTTTTACCAATAATAACAAGGCCGTTAAGTAGCAATGGGGATCTGACTGAAAGCGCGACGGGTGTGGGTTCGACTCCCACTCGGAAACATGAATTGTTTTCATCTAGAACGATCTAGGGAAAAGACAAAGTGCGGCGTTGAGTTCCGCCGAGTTGAAAAATTGGCGAAAACGTAGTGGGATTGGAGGAGGAGGTGTGGTCTTTAAACTATGTTCCCTTTGCCTTTCTCTACCTTACTGTAAGAGGAATATAACGCGATGCGAACTATAGTGATAATAATTATCTATATTAAAAAAGTCGTCAAATACGAAAAAAATGCAAAGACCCTATGGATCAAGTTTGAGAATCGCTATACCTCAGCAATCGTAATCGAGAACAATAATTATGAATCTTGCTCATCATTTCATAACCTATGGCTTTAATTACTTTTTATATAAAGTACTATTTATAATTTAAAAAAAGTCGAGAGATTTGACCTCCAAAGACAACATATATATTTTTCACAAAGGAAGCTAGAATCTAGATTTGTTTTGAATCTTACTTCATTATAGCCAGTTCATTGTCAGTGACATTGTTAGTATTATTTTTGAAGAAAATTAGATTGAAACGTGAATAGAATAAATATTATTGTACAATATTTTTAATTAATTGCATTTACGTATGGATATTATATAAACGGAAAATTTTCAAAATATTTTAATTAGACTGAAATAATTTGACTGAAAATTCGATTATTCTGGATGTGCAAAAAATAAATTAATACTTTGGTATGAGCAAAACGCGACGTTGAATTTCACCACTCATCATCTCATCAGATCACCAATGACTTAAATTCTGGTAAAAAGCGGAGAAAGAAGTGTTTGAACACTACCTAATAACAGTGTGAAGGAAAGAATATGTCTGGTGGCTTTCATTTTCTATTACATTGTAAAATGGGAGAGACGAAAACGGAATTTAAAATATTAAAAAAAAATACTTACTTGTAGGTGGCGATTTTTTTATCGAAGCAAAACCGCTCCTCGCAGCAACTCCAGTACATACTCTCGAGGCAGCTGAAATATGTAGGGTGTACATATAATAAATATAATCTAGTAAATTATATAATAATTTATATTTATTTTGTTTTATATTTAAGAAGATATTATAAAATATAAATATAAATGTAAATTAAATTACATATATTAATAATGTAAAATTTAAAAACATGTTGAGTAATTAATTGGAAGGCATTTCTTTTAACATAGAAAAATGTCTACCTACATATATTAATATGAAAATTTTACACCGATATCTTAGAAAATACAATTTAATTTATGACATATTATATATAATATATATGAAACAAAGATATATATTTTTATATTATTATTATTTTCAATGAACACAAATTTCAAATAACACGACTACCGCTTATAAAATATCTAACTACTTAGCTCGAAAAATTCCATTTTGCAAGTTTGTTTATCTCGACATGCTCTTATCATGATTGACCACGGAAGATGAAGATTAAACAAAATATTTCATATAATATATATATATATATATATATATATATATATATATATATATATATATATATATATATATATATATATATATATATATATATATATATATATATATATATATATATATATATATATATATATATATATGTATATATATACATTCATTATGATTTTTAATAATAAAATTTTCTATAAAGGAACTCATTTGTTTCGAAACAAAATAGTAAAATTAAAATATACTAGTAAATAAGGTAATGTATCATATATCTTATAAGTCGACAAAATTCAACAAAAGTCAAGAAAAATCGGATTGCTGTTTTTGATTCTATATATAGAATCAAAAATTCGACTTTTGATTTATTAACGGTTATTAGCTAAAGTAGTTTAATTATTACAAATAGCATTTTTTTAAAATGTATTTTTTTTATAACGTATGTTTCAGATTTATGAATTAATTATTTTAAGATTTACCTAGAATTAATTTGAATTAAATTAATAGATAATACTAACTAAAATTACCAGATTGGTGTTTATGATATTGAGTTCCAAATCACTACTAAATTTTAGAAATAAAAAACTTGTAAGTTTAAACATTGTTGAAATCTCGAGTTCAACTGTAAATTCGACGGTTGAGGTTATGATCTGCAATTTGTAAAATCTTTTTTTTTTTTTATTTTCCATCTTGTAAAAGCGTCGTTGAATTCCGCCACTCAACACACAGTGCAGATCGTGGAGATAGGAGTGCCGTCTAATAGAATGAATAGGGACCGTCGTGACGCAGAGGCTTCGAGGGTTCGATTCCTACTCGGGGAGAATGAATTATTTTCATTTTCTTCGTTCTGGCAACAAGGCAAAACGCGGCGTTGAGTTCCGCCACTGGTGGAAAATTGGGAACGGAATGTCTTAACACTAGGTTCCTTCTGCCTACGGTTCCCTCTGCCTACGCTGCTACGTGCGGGATAGAGCGTGAAGCTAAATAAATAATAAATAAATAAATATTCTCCGTGGCGATGACTCATGAATAAATACGATACATCATATTATATTAATATATGAAAAGGTCAGCTATACTTATTGTTCCACGTTTCAAGTAAACTTATGACTAACTAAAAGCTTAGAATCCAACTAGAAATTAACATTATATTAACATATTAAAATTTATTATTTCTACTATTTCTACATAAAGCCATCGCGGCGCGGTGGGACAATATCTGAATGTAAGCGCGACGATTGTCGGTTCAATACCTATTAGGGGGAATAAATTATTCCTATACGTGCTTTGGTACACGTAAGTGAAGTATCTCGCCACTAGGTAAGTAAGGTAAGGTAAGTATCTAGACACCTAGGTAAGTATAAATGTAAATTTATCTAGACACTTTTTCCTTGCTATATGTGAGCTTTCACTTAAAAAAAGCAAGAAATACTTACTACTGACACGATTTGCAAATGTTCAACAACATTTTGGTATTTTCACATTACGACTGGTTACAATCCCTGTTTCTCGACTCAATAATGTCTATCTGCAAAGTAAAAAAAAATATAATATGGATTAAGTACAAATAGTAAGTTTATATATATATATATATATATATATATATATATATATATATATATATATATATATATATATATATATATATATATATATATATATATATATTATTTAATATAGAAAATCTGCAGAAAACAAAGCATGGAAGAGTCTATTGGTCAAGACACTCTTCCTTTTCAATACGATTTATTTACGATATATACTTCGAGTGGAGAAATTTAACACTCCTCTTCGTAAAGTCAAAGTCAAACAATTGTATTCAAAATAAGAACATACCAGCATCATTTTTATAAAGAAATGTATGGGAAATGATGAGTCATGTATTAACAATTAAGGAACTGAGTAATAGTATTCTTTGCCAACAGCATTTAGGTACTTATCGATGTGTATATGTAAGCTGTGAAGCTTCCTTACTTTTGTTCGTAAATGACAAAATAAATTATTAATATTAAATTAAATGGTAAAAATTTCATATCTTAATTTAATTGTAAGCTAACATATTAGAATTGGTCTAAGCATAGAAATATCCGTATAGTACTTATTCAAGGTCGTAAGAGCGTTGACTTTAGTTAGTACAATATCAGAGCCTATGAATACTAGATACGTTTGTTTTTATTATATCGAAGAAAAAAAATATACTCTTTGAAAGTCAATATATATATAGATATAAAACAAGGATACGGTTTTTTTTTATTTTCATGCATTACGGTAATAGCATTGAGATATATATATATATATATATATATATATATATATATATATATATATATATATATATATATATATATATATATATATATATATATATATATATATATATATATATATATATATATATATATATATATATATATATATATATATATATATATATATATATATGTATATATATATATATAAAAATTATATGTATTATATAGAAAAACCTATTTAAGTACTCACCTCTATAACCAAGAAGTGAGCTTTCTTTACTTCATCATTGTCGGCTATCAAACAAATCTGGAACATCATAAAAGCATATCTTAAGACAATATGGATAAGATGAACAGTTGAAAGGTCGTAAAACAATAATTATATATTCATATCTCATATCATATATCTAATACCTTGACTAAAGATAGTGTACTGTGTATAAAGGATTTATTGTGATTAATAAGTAAATAACCTGTCATATATATTAATAAACAGGTACACTATAATAATCTATCATTGAAATAAAATATCATAAATATTATTTATAATAATGTATTTTTTTTTCTATTATTAATTAAAAATTAAGTTATTTATATGAAATTAAGTTATATTTTTTTTATCTGTTCTTAAATTATTAAATTAATATTGTACAGAGTAGTACTAAGATGCCCTCCATCTCGTCAAGAAACTGGGTCGCTTTTGAGGTCGCATTTACATACAATGAGCGGTTATGATTGAATTTTGTGATTATCTTGATTGTGTTTTTTTACGGGTAGAGATATTTAAATACCTACCTACAGATGTCAGATACTCTAAGTCCATACAATACCCAAAAGTCGACATAAAAATCAATATAATATGTAAAATGCTTGCGATTCTGAATGACTGACTGACAGATAACGTACAATTTTAACTATTGTACGTAGAAATGCTGATGCTATTGCAATTTACATATTCCACGTAAATCAAGTCACGAATTACAACTTATACCTTTATGTATGATGCTTTAATACTAGAGTAGAAAATATTGTATAATATAATATTAGCTTCAGCTGTAGCTGGTATTCCAAGTCTCAAGTCACTAAGCTCTCCGCTTTCCGCCCAATTTCAGAGAAATAAGCGCGCTTTTTTTATTACCAGAACAAAGATATAAAAATAGTGAAAATAAAATATATAATGATTATTTTCCCGAAAATCCCGCGACGTCGCGTTGACAGTCAGTCGATGTGCCGCTCACGTTACATACATATGCATATAATATATTTAGGCCGTTGGTAATGTTATAATTTATCCTTATTTTAGATTTTGTTTGAGTAAACGTGTTAATTAGTATGCTAATACTAAATCTGAGTAAAAAAAATCTCTGATTATGTCTGCCTGAAAAAGAAATGTATAGACGGAGAATGAAGTAGATCGTGCTCAGGTGGTTTGGGCACGTCAAGAGATCGACTGATGAAACAATGGTAAAAAAGATATATGAAGCAAAAATGAGTGGTAAGAATGGTAAGGGTCTCCCCCTTGGTTGGTCTCCCCCTCGGTTGACCTTCGAAACACAGTGTCGAAGATACTTGAGGGAGGTCACGTAAAAAGCATGAGCACCTCCTTGAGAGCATGTATGAAGAGGTTAATGTCATTGGACGAGGCGAAAGAGGTATGCAGAGGCCGCGGCTTGTGGTGCTCCGTTCTCTCTGACTATTATATATGTATGTATGTACGTATATATAGACATAGGATAGTTCACAGTCAGCGTAATAAAGTAAATTATTATATAAATAAAATATAAACTTAAAGGAATTTATGTTATCATACGTAGCTCTTAACATCCGCTTCCACTAATGTGACATTCTAAATGTTTTCCTGACGACTATAATATTTTGTATTAGATATTTTCTATTTATATATAAATATAGATATTTTCTGAGTTCTTAAGGTGGAATAAAATTATTAGAGCTCAAATTTATAGCCGAATATTTACAAAAAAAAAATTAAATCCACCTATAGCAAGGAATGTTTGGATATAACCTATTTAATATATTTGAGAGCTAGATTAGACTATACATGAAGTTCAATGTGAGAGATTTCTAATATTGGAAATTACAAATTGGTATATATATATATATATATATATATATATATATATATATATTATATATATATATATATATATATATATATATATATATATATATATATATACATATATATATATATATACATATATATATATATATATATATATATATATATATATATATATATATATATATATATATATATATATATATATATATATATATATATATATATATATATATATATATATATATATATACCGGTACCAGTACTGTATTCAACAGTCGCTTTTCTACTCAACAGTATTAACAATGGTGTCAACATAATTGCCGCTAATTTAAAATAATAAAATTATATTCCAATGAAACATATTCGTAAACTACTGCTACAATGAACAATAGAACAAATAACAGAATGTAAACAATCATAGAAGTGTCGTCGGCGCAAGAAAATATCCATTAACACGATAAGCAATTTACTATGTAATTTTTTTAAATTTTATTTCAGGCTAATGTAAGAAATTTTTCGAGACATGCTGTACTGACTTGACTGACTTGAGCGGCGGAACTCAACGCCGCGTTCTGTCTTGTTACCAAAGGACGCCGCGCTCTGTCCTCAGCAAACAAAAATCATTCTTGAAATTTGCAGTGGAAATTTGCAAAACCCTCCCTATAACTTAGACGCTAACAATATAAATAATTATGCTGGAGTCCTGCTACATTCAAATTTTATATTAGAATTTCAATTAACTAGAAAACGATTAATTAAAAATTGAATTATTATAAATTGAAGTTTTAAATGAATTATATTATTATTGGCAAGTTAGTTTGAATGAATGAAAATGTTAGAAATAGTAACGTAGCAATTAAAATCTTATTACATTTGTACAACTATATACATTTACAATTATTACATTACAGAGAAAGACAGGGTATTATTGTGACGTCATCAAAGAGCAATTTGGAAACTAATTACACGGTTTAACTTTATAATCCACTCTAAAGTTACTAATTTGTGAGTGAAAGTGTATCTCAAATTTGTATTGAAATTATAATAGTTGTGGACCATTTAATGAATAATATTATTGAGAAGATTTATTTATTTGATTTTATTTATTTCGATTCCCCATTGGTAATTACAAGAAAAACAGTTTTCTTAAGTAGGTTATTCTAAAACTAAATATTTTAAATGATCTTTTAATATATAGATATGTAATTATTTACACTGATACTTTACAACACCTTATAATATTATTATATATACCTTATAATATAGATAATATGTTGATTCTTTAATAAGAAATCCTATATATATAAGTTTTAAGGGTGCTCTGAAGCCTACATTTAAGTCTAATATACTGCTCCTCGCAAATTGTTAAAAATCTATATAATCCATAGATATATACATATATATATATATATATATATATATATATATATATATATATATATATATATATATATATATATATATATATATATATACATATATATATATATATATATATATATATATATATATATATATATATATATATATATATATATATATATATATAGAAGTAAAATAGGTTTTTTACCAACATAAGCTATTGATAAGCTTTCCTCTGAGCGAAAATCGAACCCGTAACCATCGTATTGTATAGACAGGTTTTACCGAACATCCTCACAATTATGTGCTATTTTAGTCAAAAAATCCTTTATAGTCAATTACTTTCTCGTTTAAAACGAACTTATAATTATCAAAAATTTTAAGTTGAACGTCAAGGCTGGTTTTTCTTGTCTTTATAGCGTCATGAAATTACTTGCTATACTACTGATACTATATTAGCTATAGTTGTTTCGTAAAATAAGTATTAATTTGTTAAATAATGGGAGGAACTTGGACAGTAGAGGTGAGCTTTTAGCTTGTATCTTGGTCTCAAGTTCAGAAACTGCTCTGAGCTCCTCTTCCTACAACGCAATGGGCCCGACACCACCACGGTTTCTTCTCATGTTTGTCTATAGTGTAACGGTTTTTGTCCAGCGGATGCAATTGCTATAGTATTCATATGACATTTTTATATTAAAGTTTAATTATATTCATTTAGTTACTTTATTTATATCTATATCTACTAATGACAATGAATCGCCAGCTCTTTTCAGCTGAACTACCCTCCGAGCTGGTGGAAGCTTCTAGTAAGACTGACAATACTGACACTTATTTGAATTGACGATTTGAAAGTGCTTATAATAGCCTATTTGAATATAGAATATTTTGATGATTTGATGACCCCACTAAGAAGGGTTGGAAACCCCTGTCGTAGTGTTGGTACAAATAAAAATAATAAACAAATAAAAAATATTTCCTATGAAAATGCAATTCTGTAACATTCTTTTGTAAGATAAGATGATGGCTTGAACTATCGTGTATATTGAGTAATAACTGACAAGAAGATCAACTACGCCGCAACGTTACTCTCTTAAAAGTATTGCCCAAACTAACTTGAACCAAAATAATATTTAAAAAAAAACATATTATATGTTACATAATCATATAATATACTAAATTTACTATGTCATAGATATATAATAAAATTTAACAGTAAATTTTATAAAGGAACATATCTTTATTTCATATGAAATTTTATTTATTTAGTTCTTTATTATAAGCAAGTTAAGATGACTTAATAGTCACAAAATTATTCCAAATATGTACTTTAACTTTATGATCACTGAAATACTGACTGACTGACCAAACGTCAATGATTGACTACTTTACAGGCGAAATGTCCTTGCAGCTTCGTATTTCACTCTTAAAGGTAACAAATTCAGATTTAAATTAATATAATAATGGTTAGATATTTTGGTACGGGAAATCATCGCAAAAACTTAGCCTTGAGCCGACAACATGACTTAGCCTTACTTAAGAAGCTTGATATTATATTACGGTACAATAATTTAAATTTTTTGTTAAAATCTTTTTTTTTCGTATTTTGTAGGTAAAATATAATTTAGGAGTTAAATTATTATATTAAGGTTATTATATTAAGGTATATTAAGGTTATTATATGCAAGTAGTGGAAAAGAGAAATAATTGAAATATTTATAGTCGTCCCTCCGAGAGAACTCTTGTGATAATATAAAATAAAATTAAACAATAAATACAAAAAAAATCCTTTATTATTTTTATAAAATACTAGCGACCCGCCCGTTATACTAAATCACATTATATTTTATCACATAAATCACATTACATATAAATCACATTATATTATATTTTATCAGTATATTTTCAATATACGCGTATTTAATATAATATTTTTTTTTAAATAAAAATAGCATAAGGTACTCCTTATTATATTAGCTACCTGTCAGAGAAAGTCCGGTCAAAATCGGTCCATCCGTTTTAGAGATTAGTCGGATCAAGTCGAAGTCACTTATTCCATCCCCATTCAAATCTTCATGTGACTTCGGACTTAGATTGAAAGTTTAGGAACCACGTTGCGTTTAATAATTACGTCTTCAATGTAATATCCAACATCATACTATAAGGTCGTTTTTATGCTAACTGAAACTATGGGTACATAAAAAGTTCTTGTATCACAAAGTGACTGACTGACTGACTGACACCGAATGGGCGAAATTACTCAACATAGAAACACGAAATTTGACATGTAGAAGTTTTCTATGCGTAGATATTAGGAACGACAACAATTATGTACTTGAAATCAAGCAAATTAATATTTTTATTAGTTGTGAAGCTTTGTCTAACAAGAATATAAAAACCCACACCTCTTGGAAACCGTTCTAATTGAGCTACGTCAAAAAAAATATTGTACGCTTAATGCAAACAACGCAGGTTTAAATCCCAGTACGTTAAATTTTTTATACGTTTTCTGAAAATATTTAAATTTAATACTTGTTTTGCGAAACAACTACAATTAATATAGTATAGCCAGTAATTACATGACACTATAAAGACGAGAACAGCCACCCTTGACATTCAACTTAAAATTTTTGATAAGTATAATTTCCTTTTAAACGAGTGAACTTAATTGGCAATGACTTTTAAGGATACATTTAAAATGTTTGACTAATAATAAACTGAAATCAATCATGGGCTATAAAGTAATATGAAACTATTGTGGCAATGTTGGGTAAAACCTATCTATGATTATACTACGATATATATATATATATATATATATATATATATATATATATATATATATATATATATATATATATATATATATATATATATATATATATATATATATATATATATATATATATATTATATATATATATATATATATATATATATATATATATATATATACCTCGGACTACCTCTTTAATATGCACATTAACTCTCGCCTCCACCGTCCGTGCTCCGCTCTCTACATAAACTATCTACTAATTCTAAAAACAGTATATCACAATAATATTATTCATTAAATGAAGTCTACAACTATTATAATTTCAATACAAATTTGAGATACACTTTCACTCACAAATAAGTAACTTTAGAGCGGATTATAAAGTTAAACCGTGTAATTAGTTTCCAAATTGCTCTTTATATAGTTGTACAAATGTAATAAGATTCTAGATTCTAGATTCTCGTTACTATTTCTAGCATAGTAATTGTTCAAATCTTTTTTTCGCCACCGCCTAGTGTTAAGACACTCCGTTCACCGCTTTCTGCCTTTCGAGGCATCAAGTGTTAAAGGGAGAGTGGAGTTGTTGCCAGAGCGAAGTGGGAATCGAACCCACATACCATTGCGTTTATAGGCAGACGGACAGAAGACTAAAATATGGATCTACAAAACGTTGAAACTCAAAATTTTATTCCCATAATATTAAACTAAATAATAACTAAACTTAATTCATAATTCATTCAAAGTAACTTACGAAATATAGTTTTAAATTTCAATTTATCAAAATTCAATAAATTCCTGCTCTAAAAGCTATAAATAAATATACAAAATTCTAGTACATATAATATATGTATATATTATGTACATATATATTATACCAGTACCATATAGCTTTAGCTAATCGAAACCGTTTGTATTTTTTTACATAAATTACCGGAAATCAGTATACTAAAAAAAAACATGTTGTGATAAAATCTAAATAATTACCTATATGTTTAAAAAAGGAAAATAAGTCTTAGATATGCTCGTGTTATCTTACTGATAAATTCGATTTGTCACTACTTGATAGATGAGTGTATTATATATGAATTTTGTTTTGCGCTATTTCCTATGAATGGTTAATATTCCTTTTATGTTAAGACAATTATAAATTATATCGATAAGTAAGGAAAAATACATTGTGATATATTATTTTATTAAGGAAAAAGAAAAAATATTAATTGATTTCCCTAAGTGAGAATGGAACCCATATATATATATATATATATATATATATATATATATATATATATATATATATATATATATATATATATATATATATATATATATATATATATATATATATATATATATATATCATTGTCAAAACAGTACATGATTCTTATACTGTTTCAATAATATACCCAAAGTATGGAAAACAAACACATTATAAACAAAACAACTCATTAATTACTTTCATTCTCACTTACTTTCTCTACTCACTTTCTTTTACATTCTACAAAATGCAATAATTAAAAAAAAAAAACGTACAATAACATTATAAAAAAATATTGAAATACCTTTCAAGTGCTTAACTATCAGTAAGTAACTCCAATTGATTCACTTATCACTTAAACACTTCTAGCATTAAATTCATAAATATTATATATATATAAAAAAAAAAACACTTCATTTAAAACAAACGAACACTTTCTTGTATGATATATATACTACTTTTTATGTTTTTTTTTAATATATGTTTCAGTCAAGTGTATCGCACAACGGTTGTAGTGAAACTGTTGTTGACGTGACTTGGGTGCTGTTGCCGGTGATTCATTCAGGAATCGGTGAGTAGTGAGTGTGGTTCACAGTAAAGGCATATGGCGGGTATAGAAAATTTACGATTTTTGATAACTACTATTTCTTTTATTTATTGTACTCTGGTATAATTAATAATAGAAAAATGGCCAGTATTTTCAACTTTTTATTAAAACATAAGCTATTGACTGAAACAGGGCTACGAAAGCATTCTATAACCATGAGTTCTTAAGAAATAAATCCGCAGACAATATCATAACGCGGTACTTTTTAAATGCTTTGTGTGTCGAATAATATTTATGCAAGTAATTATTAAGTAAGTAAATAAGTAATTATTAAATAAGTAATTCTGTAAGACTTCTAGCATTTTTTTTATTTTTTTTTATTTCATATAAACTTTATCGTTAACCATATTAATACATGTACAAAACATGTCTCAAAATCATTATATTTTATTAATTATTTATTTTTCACACTAATTTAAATATTAATATAAAAACGCTTGCCTCGTCTACTTTGTAGACAAAATATTTAAAACTAGTTATGACGTATTGACGAGAGTTTGGTATGGTTTTTATATGACGTACAAATGGTTTTATTTCCTTTTAAAATTAAATATATATATATATATATATATATATATATATATATATATATATATATATATATATATATATATATATATATATATATATACATATATATATATATATATATATATATATATATATATATATATATATATATATATATATATATATATATACATATATATATCTATATATATATATATATATATATATATATATATATATATATATATATATATATATATATATATATATATATATATATATATATATATATATATATATATATATATATATATATATATATATATATTTATATATATATAATATGTTTAATAGTATATGTTATTAATAAAGTACACTTATACATACATAGTTACTCAACATGCAAATGCTCTCGAAAATTAGCAGAAAGTAGGGAACGGAGTGTCTTGACACAAAGTTTCCTCTGGCTACCCTGCTGTATGCGGGATACAGTGTAAAGGAAAAAAAATCACGGTGTAATAGATAAATACTATTTAAAATAAGGTGTTCGTTTAAAAAAAGAACTGTAGTGGCGTCTGTCATCGTAGCTGACAGAAAAATCATTATGCAAAATATCACAAAATAATTATGTTTTAATGTATTTTTTTTAATTTACAGCTTTATTCTCCACTTTGATTCAGATTAAAAAAGACTGCTTTATTTAGTTATATAACTTTAACTTTATTTTCAATTCCATAGTAACCAAATTAAAAATTCATTCAGCAATACAGATGTTCCTACAAAACAATATTTCAATTAATCTTAATATACAATTACGGTTCTTAATAATAATAATAATAGAAGCAATTATACCATCATGTGATATTAATTCAGATCAGACGCGATCCCGTTTTGGATACTTCAATAGCACTTTAGTGTAAAGTATTTTGGACTTTAATAATACAGGATAAAGTCTAAAGCCATTTGTATGTCAATATAGATCATTTAGCGACGTGATAGCCGTCGATCAATTTAACACATCAATTGTTGCGGCATAAGTATTGCTTTGGCATATAAAAGGCTAAGTTCAAACTATTTTTTTAATATTATTTTAATCTATACTAATATTAGAAAGATATACAGTTTGTCTGGCTTTTTTTGGTGAGTTTAATGCTGTTAGCCCTATATATGTAGATAGGTTCAAACTGGTCCAAACTTGCATTTGTAGTAATTGCACATAAATATATATTTGTTTTATATCAATTTTTTTACTATTTATTTTTTATTCAATAAGAAACGTAGTAACGCGAATATAAATTATATTTTAAAAATTATAAGTATATTCAGTTGTGGTATTGTTACATTTTTTTACTGAGTAAAACTAAATTTTAATTATAATTACAGTTGTTACTATATATATATATATATATATATATATATATATATATATATATATATATATATATATATATATATATAAAGACGCCTTAAGTTGCATCGTTGCGAATAAACCCTCAAGGGCGTTGTGTAAATCGGATATTGAAACCGAGTAACGGCCTTTGACACGCTTGAACTTCTAAGGAAACTTGTGAAATTGTAAAAAAAATATATATATAATTGTACAGCTTAGAGTTCTGGCACTCGTCATACAAGAAAGCCTAATATATAGTAAAGTTATTTAACATTAATAATATAGAAATAGTGCAGTTTGTGGGTTCAATTCCCACTCGGGGAGAATTCATTTTTTTCATTTTTTTCGCTCTGGCAACAAGACAAAGCGTCAACATGTAATGCCTCGAAAAGCGCAAATTGGAAGACAGAGAGCCCCAATGGAGAACAGAGTGTCTTAACTTTAGGCTCTTTCTACCTACGGTTATCTCTGCGATACCCCTAGGTGCGGTATACCGCGTGAATCTAAAAAAAAGATAATGATATAGTCTCAAAATACGAGTACATCGTCTCAAAAAGTGAAGAAATGAATATCTTTACACTAAGCTCTCTATGCGCTCTGTTGACAATACTATATATGCGTAGAATTTTATTTAAGCTGCTCATATATTATGACACTATCGTGATCAACTCTCACAAAATAAATGTGATTCTCGCTGCTCCACATGTCAATCTAGTAAATGGCATGGGGCTATGTTTGAAATTTATGATATTTTTAACGATTATATATATATATATATATATAATATATATATATATATATATATATATATATATATATATATATATATATATATATATACATATATATATATATATATATATATATATATATATATATATATATATATATATAATAACTATCTTTGGTAGGCTCTGAAGGATATGCCGAATGCCCAAGCTAATTCTGACTGAAGGTACTATACAAGGAAACAATAAGCTTGATGTAATAAATACAGCCTATAATAGGACTCTATAAAAGGGATATAGAATTTTAGTCAGTACTTCCTGAGATTACAGCGAGAGTGAGACCGAAACATAGTCTTTAGTTTCATAATCTAAGAACAAACGTCAGTGACAAAACAAATTGTTTTTCCTCTTTCCGCCAGACATTGCCTGTTGAGTGGCGGAACTCAACGCAGAATTTGGTTTTACTATCGTATCGCCACAATGGCCTTATTTATATGTAGATACTAATTAATTGTGTGAAAAAAATACGTAAAAAAATTATATATATATATATATATATATATATATATATATATATATATATATATATATATATATATATATATATATATATATATATATATATATATATATATATATATATATATATATATATATATATATATATAATTTTTTTACGTATTTTTTTCACACAATTAATTAGTATCTACATATAAATAAGGCCATTGTGGCGATACGATAGTAAAACCAAATTCTACGTTGAGTTCCGCCACTCAACAGGCAATGTCTGGCGGAAACAGGAAAAACAATTTGTTTTGACACTGACGTTTGTTCTTAGATTATGAAACTAAAGACTATGTTTCGGTCTCACTCTCGCTGTAATCTCAGGAAGTACTGGCTAAAATTCTATATCCCTTTTATAGAGTCCTAATATAGGCTGTATTTATTACATCAAGTTTATTGTTTCCTTGTATAGTACCTTCAGTCAGAATTAGCTTGGGCATTCGGCATATCCTACAGAGCCTACCAAAGATAGTTTATTATATATATATATATATATATATATATATATATATATATATATATATATATATATATATATATATATATGTATATATATATATATATATATATATATATATATATATATATATATATATATATATATATATATATATATATATATATATATATATAATCGTTAAAAATATCATAAATTTCAAACATAGCTCCATGCCATTTACTAGATTGACATGTGGAGCAGCGAGAATCACATTTATTTTGTGAGAGTTGATCACGATAGTGTCATAATATATGAGCAGCTTAAATAAAATTCTACGCATATATAGTATTGTCAACAGAGCGCATAGAGAGCTTAGTGTAAAGATATTCACTTCTTCACTTTTTGAGACATTGTACTCGTATTTTGAGACTATATCATCATCTTTTTTTTTTTAGATTCACGCGGTATACCGCACATAGGGGTATCACAGAGATAACCTATATATATAGAGAGTAGGTAGAAAGAGCCTAGAGTTAAGGCACTCTGTTCTCCATTGGGGCTATCTGTCTTCCAATTTGCGCTTATCGAGGCATTACATGTTGACGCTTTGTCTTGTTGCCAGAGCAAAAAAAATGAAAAAAATGAATTCTCCCCGAGTGGGAATTGAACCCACAAACTACACTATTTCTATATTATTAATGTTAAATAACTTTACTATATATTAGGCTTTCTTGTATGACGAGTGCCAGAACTCTAAGCTGTACAATTATATATATATTTTTTTTACAATTTCACAAGTTTCCTTAGAAGTTCAAGCGTGTCAAAGGCCGTTACTCGGTTTCAATATCCGATTTACACAACGCCCTTGAGGGTTTATTCGCAACGATGCAACTTAAGGCGTCTTTATATATATATATATATATATATATATATATATATATATATATATATATATATATATATATATATATATATATATATATATATATATATATATATATATATATATATATATAGTAACAACTGTAATTATAATTAAAATTTAGTTTTACTCAGTAAAAAAATGTAACAATACCACAATTGAATATACTTATAATTTTTAAAATATAATTTATATTCGCGTTACTACGTTTCTTATTGAATAAAAAATAAATTGTAAAAAAATTGATATAAAACAAATATATATTTATATGCAATTACTACAAATGCAAGTTTGGACCAGTTTGAACCTATCTACATATATAGGGCTAACAGCATTAAACTCACCAAAAAAAGCCAGACAAACTGTATATGTTTCTATTATTAGTATAGATTAAAATAATATTAAAAAAATAGTTTGAACTTAGCCTTTTATATGCCAAAGCAATACTTATGCCGCAACAATTGATGTGTTAAATTGATCGACGGCTATCACGTCGCTAAATGATCTATATTGACATACAAATGGATTTAGACTTTATCCTGTATTATTAAAGTCCAAAATACTTTACACTAAAGTGCTATTAGAGTATCCAAAACGGGATAGCGTCTGATCTGAATTAATATCACATGATGGTATAATTGCTTCTATTATTATTATTATTAAGAACCGTAATTGTATATTAAGATTAATTGAAAGATTGTTTTGTAGGAACATCTGAATTGCTGAATGAATTTTGATTTGGTTACTATGGAATTGAAAATAAAGTTAAAGTTATATAACTAAATAAAGCAGTCTTTTTTAATCTGAATCAAAGTGGAGAATAAAGCTGTAAATTAAAAAAAATACATTAAAAAATAATTATTTTGTGATATTTTGCATACTGATTTTTCTGTCAGCTACGATGACAGACGCCACTACAGTTCTTTTTTTAAACGAACACCTTATTTTAAATAGTATTTATCTATTACACCGTGATTTTTTTTCCTTTACGCTGTATCCCGCATACAGCAGGGTAGCCAGAGGAAACTTTGTGTCAAGACACTCCGTTTCCTACTTTCTGCTAATTTTCGAGAGCATTTGCATTTTGAGTAACTATGTATGTATAAGTGTACTTTATTAATAACATATACTTATACTATTAAACATATTATATATATATAAATATATATATATATATATATATATATATATATATATATATATATATATATATATATATATATATATATATATATATATATATATATATATATATATATATATATATATATATATATATATATATATATAGATATATATATGTATATATATATATATATATATATATATATATATATATATATATATATATATATATATATATATATATATATATATATATAATTAAGCTCATTATTTTCCTCATATACGGTGAAATATTTTGAATATTCCAACATAAAGTTCTGAGAATTTGATTCGTAAGCAGCTATCAAAATTTCTTTGTCGATTTATTTTAAGATACGCAATCTATATATAGTTATTCACAAGATGAATTGCTCCACTTAGTAGACACTTTTGGGTATGGAATGGCTTATTTCTTATTTTTTACAAGCTTTGTTTTCATTTGCAAAATGTATTGTATTATTTTATAGATGATGATATGATTGTTGGTTCGAATCCCAATTGGGGAATTGCTTATATATTTACATACATGAGTAGGAGGGCCAGCGTCTGCCTGTAAAAGTGACGGTTTGTGGACTCGACTTTCACCGGGATATAATTAATTGTTTTCATTTTTTTCGCTCTGGTGACAAGTCAAAGCGCGGTGCTAAGTTCCGCCACTTAACACGCAATACCTGGAAATGCGTAAAATGGAGAACGGAGTGTCTTAACAATAGATTCCTTAAGCCTACGATTCCCTCTGCCCTAGCCTAACATGTGCGGGATACAGCGTGAAGCTAAAAAAGAATAATATAATAATTACATAGTGTAAAAAAACGTAAATTCACATTAGTGTGAGTACGCTTAATTTGGTAAAATTACGTAAAGGTTTTTAAAATGGTTTTATAATATAATAGAAACAGTATTTCAAGTCTAAATTTTATTCTATGTATGTATAATATATTTCATCTCCTCGCTCTCGTAAATTGACAAAGCACGGCTAAAATATCGATCGGAAAGTGACCGGAGTGTCCTGACACTAGGTAACCACTGTCTATATCTGTCTATTTATTTATTATATGAGTATAAAGCTGAGAATCCAACTTATATTATATATTTGAAAATTTGCCAGGATGGACGTTTGTTTGTTTGTCACGCAAAAATTACTAAACAAATTTAAATGAAATTTAACAATATTACAGCTTATAGACCATAATAGCACACGGACAACAATTTACTATAAACGAATGCCATCAATTTTACTAATAAATAAATAATAAAACAGTTAAAGCGTATGAAACCACAGGCAGGTAGTATATAGTATATAGATGTCGTAGAACAATGATTATGTCAGTCAGAAGTCAGTCATAATAGGAATATCGGAATTCTTCAGTTGAAATAGACTTGATAATAAGTAGAACGGTATATATATATATATATATATATATATATATATATATATATATATATATATATATATATATATATATATATTAATCCATAACTACTGACTTGTTTTGAGGATATCGTAACGGAGTGAAACGTTTGGATACTTACTCGACGAAATGATAAAACTAAATTATATTATTATAATTATTTTCCCTCTATTGCAATACAAAAATAGCCATCATTTTCCTTATATTAACACGCAATGCTTTTTATTCGGTTAGAAAACGTAGAGCAGAGTGTTTAGACACTAGGTCCCTATGTGATATAGAGCGTAAAAACTATGAAATCTCACCACATACATATTATTATTATTTAGAAATGGACGTCAGATAGATTTATCAATAAATTTCCTTTTAAAATGAGTGAAAATGGAAAGTTTCTTAAGTAAAACTGTACAACTTTAATTATAATATGCCAAGCGTAACTGACCATGCCCTGAATCAGGTATATCGATTACACACGCAATTAATTTCTCCTTTTATGTACATTGTTCTTAGAACCTTGTCATATCAACCTGTCAAAGTGTTAGAACGATGTGTTTTTTTTATTAGTTAAAAGTATATATATATATATATATATATATATATATATATATATATATATGTATATATATATATATATATATATATATATATATATATATATATATATATATATATATATATATATATATATATATATATATATATATATATATATATATATATATATTTGGGTTCTTCACTTCTTCAAAA
Organism: Dione juno; assembly: GCA_037127375.1. Taxonomy (NCBI): domain Eukaryota; kingdom Metazoa; phylum Arthropoda; class Insecta; order Lepidoptera; family Nymphalidae; genus Dione; species Dione juno. Next base: position 1,720,199 of record JAXRJS010000077.1, read on the forward strand.
CAATAAAAAATCACAGCTTTGGAGTCCCGTGACTAAAAAGCTTCTTGTTCCTCATTCTTCAACAGACAAACAGATAGATCACTCTATTCATCACTAGAACACACTAAAGTCAAAATGTACTGATCAGATAATCCATAGCAATATATATAAAATATATTTTTTCCAATATTTAGTTCAGTTCAATTTAGTTTTTTAGTTATAGATAGCATGTAAAAATAGATATTTAACATAGTTATTTAATTTTTTATAGATATTTAACTTAGATCCATTGTAACTGTAGGTACAATATCCACTCGTGGAGAATGAATTGTTCAATTTAAGTTGCTTCGGTAATAAGATAAAGCGCAGCGTTCGGTTCCGCCACTTAAGACACTCCGTTCCCTTTTCGTGTTGAGTGGCGGAACTCAACGCCGCCCTTTATCTTGTTACCATAGCTGGGATATTAAATTATTCATTCTCTCCGTGTGACAATTGAACCGCAATCGCTCAGTAAAAATTTTAGCAAATTCGATACAGTCATTTTGAGAATTTGCCTCGGACAAATTAAATATTGGCTTAAGAAAAAGGAAACGGTTCTTGAATATAATATTTTAAATTAATAATATGTTAAACTACGGACTTATATATTGATTTTATTGAAAATTTAGATTAAAAAAAAAAAACAAAATATGTTTTAAATGAGATAATTTTATCCATTTTGTATTCGAACTAGTTACCACCGGATATATAAAATATATCATTGATACATTGGTACGTAAGTAATTACAAGTGTTTATTTTATTTATGGAATTCATCTATTTATATGGACTTTATAATTTTATCGTATATTCATAATATAAATACTAATTAGGATCATAGTAAATAACGATATAAAGTGACTTCCAAACAAGTATTACACATAAGGTCCTATATGAGCACTATTAACTAGGTCTTTAATAATTTATTGCATACCTCGTTCTATTAAGCTTAGCAAAATGCGTAAGGTATATAATAAAATGATTAAAATTTACATCAGGATTTCTTGTAAATAAATAATGAAATAAAAAATAAATATGCTTTTCATAAAGCACATTTAGAGAGTGCATTTAAACATATATAAATGTATCATAAATGTATCGAGCGCACTTAGACATGTATAAAATTCAATTTTTATTAGTCGCTTGACTTTGGGTCGCACGCAGGGAGAAGGAATTAAGACTCTCTGTTTCCCAATGTCCACCCAATTTTCGAGATATTGCTGCTATATGCGGGAAATAGCGTAAAGCTAAACATCGTTTAAAAAATAATAACATAAATAATTATACTTAAATCTATTAACACGTACAAGATGAAGGCGTAGTCGAATTCCTCTTACATAAAAGATTTGCCTCCATTTTTTACAACACAAACTCACGAGAAGGTCAATCAAGCATCAATGTCGATAAACAATAGATTTTTTTAGGCTGTTGACATTGACGAGCTATTAGTCCGAAAAAGTCATATGATTTCCATTCAATTGAACGGTTATTATTACTCATTGTAAAATAACTTGTTGTAATATTATAAAAGCCGTCATGGTACAGGCGCAGAGCGTCTCACTGTTAACAGCTGTGGGTTCGATTCTCAACAGGTGAAATAAACTATGTCATTTCCTAGCTGTGATAAAAAGACAAAGCGCGGTGTTGAGAGCCACCAGTCCGCGGTGTCCTGAAAATTGGGTAGAAAGTGGCAGTAAAGTATCTGAACACTCCATCCATACACAGCTTCTGTCTACCCTGCTATATACGGAAAAGGCGTGATGTGTTTTGTTTGAAAATATATTATATATATATATATATATATATATATATATATATATATATATATATATATATATATATATATATATATATATATATATATATATATATATATATATATAATTTAATTAATGAATGCTGAACACGAACATTACATAGTTGTAAATTTTAGTATATCACCTAATAATACGTTCGATACAAATGTTGTAATAAACAAAAATTCACAAAAACTTTGGTATATATCCTCCTCATGTTTCTATATCATGAAATTAAAATTTGTTATGGGTCCAACTCTAAGTAACCAAGAAAGATCCAAATTTTCATAATTTTTTTAATTATTCTCAAAAACGCTATGTAATATTAAGAAAAATCGTTAAAACTGTTTAAAATAGTACATTTACAGCCCACCTTACAAGTATGAGCCATATATTATGGATCGATATGACAACTACTTCTTAGAAACATTAATATTCTAAAACAATATTTAGATTAAAGCATAATTTATATTCACAACATCACCCATGACTATCGAAAATAGGACCGCAGTAATTAATTTGATGAAAACGGGTGACGTTGTGTCAAGCCTCTTCTAAAAGGTATTTTTAGATATGACCAATGTTTTGTTATTAATATTTGTTTTAATTTTTATGGGTGAAAGTTATACTATTAAGACCAAGAAACGATTTATATTTTTGTGCTGAAATTTAAACCCCTCTTGAAATTCCTTACCTCTCTCTCATACTTCCTCCTTTAATACTTTTTCTCTGGTTAATCAGCATGCTTGACTTCACGTGCATATATATAAATATATATATATATATATATATATATATATATATATATATATATATATATATATATATATATATATATATATATATATATATATATATATATATATATATATATATATATATATATTTATTTATATATTTATATATATATATATATATATATATATATATATATATATATATATATATATATATATATATATATATATATATATATATATATATATATATATATATATATATATATATATATATATATATATATTTCACATGTTTCATATATGGTATCGCCAGTAGCGGTAGCGATAGTTTTTATTTCCCCGCACCAGTAGGTAAAGCGCAGCGTTAACTTCCACCGTTGAGCGTGCAAGATTTTCATAATTGAGCAAACTGTCGTAGCGCAGAGGCACAGCGACTGCGTGTAAACGCGACGGATTTTGGGTTCGATTCCCAATAGGGGAGGATGAATTATTTTCATTTTCTCCGCTCTGGTAATAAGGGAAAAGCGAGGTGTTGAGTCCGCCACTCAATTCGCAATACCTCGAAAGGCGGAAAGCGGGGAACGGAGTGTCTTAACACTAGGTTCCTTCTACCCAACCTGCTATGGGCGGGATACAGCGTGAAGCTAAAAAAAAATAACTAAAAAGTTGGCAACAAAGTGTCTTAAACATATATTTCTTCTGTCTGTAAGAAAACCTACAACAAATACTATAAATACAATTAATCTAAAATAATAAATGAAGTATATTTACAAGTATGTTAATTTAATTATCAGTCATATACACACATAGTTAAGCTATATTTAAATTTACTCACAATTTATTATATACAGCATGTATCTATATATGTATCTAATATGTTACAGCTTATGAAGGTCACTGTCATGTCCACAGAACAATAGATTGTTTTGCATTTGGTGAGATCAAATGATATTTTCAACATGATTCTATACTCATAACAATATTCAATAGTACAAATGCAGTTATATATAGCATTTTCTATATAGTTATAATGATTATTGTTAAATTGTTGTCTGTCTGACGTTTTTACATTTACGTTTTTCACGTTTTGTAAAGTTTTTATATTTACTTCTTTTTCCAAATGAAATACAGCGTTTACTGCCACTGTCAGTGTATTCAGGTCACTGCTTGTTTGTTTAGAATTGGGAATATCCCCCAGCCAGCTCGTTGGCCGCAAGCCAAGGTTCGAGTCCCGCAGGGTACGACCTTGCCACCGATGACTCCTCTCAAGCAGCCTACTTCCCAGGGACAGAGTACCCTCTTCCCTATTCAACCAGTGTCGCTGTCAAGGCCATCATGGCCAACAGGACACCATAGACGTCAAAACCGAAAGAAACTAGTAACGAGTCTAAAAAAGTCGATGTGATATTTATCATCATATACTTCTATATTTTTTAAATTTTTTACATACAATACATTATATTACATTTAACTACATAGTAACTGTATTAAAATAATTGAAACACATCATTTCTGCCAGTAAATAAACATATAACGACAAGTGAAAGCAGTGATATTCTTCGCAACACTATATGCTCTAGATATTGGCACCACGCGCGAGTACAGTGGCTATGAGCCTTAGAAGATATCTACTTGTTTGGTAAATTTTTATTATTATATGACTTATACAGGATTGGTATCGCCTTTTTACTATTTCGAAATGTTTTCTTTTTTTTAAAATCCTTTTAGTAACCTGCGATCTGATCTTTCTGGACATTTAGCTGGTGGTTATGAACTAATGTCACGAATGGCATACGCCCAGTGGAATAGGAGGTCCTGGGGTGCTCTTTTCCATATCCGTTTGAAAACGCAAGTGGGCTTCATTAAATCGCAAGCAAGCTCGTTTGGGTGCCTTTCCAGGCGACGGGATTTCGGAATGAAAATGAAAAATTCTTCCAAAAGCAATCGTGGCAGCGACTGATTGACACGGGCTTATAAATCGAACGATTTTCACTCGAAGATAGTGATTTTTTTTTCATTTTCTTCACTCATCTCGCATTGTGAAATGTGAAAAGACGGAAAGAGGAGAGCGGAGTGTATCAACACTAAGTTTCCTTTTTCCTGCTATACGCAAGATACAACTTAAAGTTAAGGTAATTAACAAAACGTGTCGAGAACCCGTCAGACGACACAATATGTAAGTTTTTACTGTAAATAATGAATTTTACATAAGATTTAAATGCACTATGTAGAAAATTGAGTTAGGTTAAGTTCTTTATGGGATAATCTTGTAAAATGGACTGGACATTGCATTGGTAAAAAAATTTAAAATAAGTATTTCTCAAAAAAGAATTTACTGAATAATATTTTATTTTTAACATTTTAAAGCTAAAATACGATTATTTTAGTGCGGAATAGTCCACATGTCGGAAATCGCTATAGGCTATACTACATTATGGTAATAGTTTTGATGTAACACACTGTTCCTGCGGTCAAAATTATACGGGCACTTTTAATTTGTCATACACGTCATGTCTTTATTATTTCCGTTTTATCAAGGAGGTAAGATTAGTGTATGTATACTAAAAAAAATCAGAAAAACGTCCATAAATTTCTTAATATTTGGTGGCACTACTAGTAATTATGTAATGTGTGCTAGAATATTTTTTTGAGTACATTTGTCACATGTGTCAAACAAGTGTTATTTTTTATAGAAAACTTGTCCACTTTCAGTTTCAATATTCTTATTATTCTTACATATACGTGGGTCTTTGGCCTCTTAATAAGCAATTTCTATTAAATAGAGCGTACGTTGCAAATTTAAATAGACATACATTGATTTCACTAGTTTTTTCCTGCGTTTCTTTTTTTTACATTCGCAATTTCTCGATATCTCGATATTAAGAATATTATTTTTTTTTTCAAATCTACAAAAATTATAGTTTGAGAAATCTAGAGAATCTAGCTAGTGACGAAATACTCTCTCCGTTCTCCGCTTAACTAATCAATTCTGAATGTATTTTATTACACTTTGCGAATCTGCATTTTTTATTCATAAGCAATAACAATTTAATAGTAGTTGCTTGTGAGTTGTGTTGTATAAGGAAAATCAATTATTATAATAACAACTGGTCATTTTATGATTTTATGAGTATACTAAAAACTTGTAATTTTCTTAAAAACAATATACCTATTGAAATATGCTTAATATGCTTAATATTCTTTTTTTTTGCATCACGCTGTATCCCGCACATGGCAGGGTAGGCAGAGGGAACCGCAGTAACCTAGTGTTAAGACACTCCGTTCCCCGCTTTGCGCCTTTCGAGGCATTGCGTGTTGTGTAGTGGAGTAATAGTAGTTGTGGAGGAACCTACCTGCCTACTTACTACTTTGGCGCGCTTTGTCTTGTTACCGGGGAAGAAAGAGCGGCGAAAACGATTCAGTCTCCCCGAGCGGGAATCGAATCCACAAACCGTCACGTTTACAGGCAGATGCTGCGCCTCTGCGCCACGACGATCCTCAAATTATTATTTTAATATGAAATCGTTATAATCAATCGTTGTAATTTTAAAAAGTAAACTATAAATTTACGTTGCTACGTGATTGCGAAAAGGTAGTGGGTAGATCCATTGTAGTATAGATCCTCCTCACGGAATATAAACATTTATTATTAAAGCCAAGATCTAAATACTTAAAATACGATAGCCTATGGGAACTGTTACAGAATGTGTACCATACAATTTCTAGGTGCAACTAAAGAACTTATATATTATTAAAATTATATACAAAGAATCTAGAGATAAGTAAATACATTGCATGTTCTCTCTACACTCTGCATTTTTAGCGAAACGGGAGGAAAAAAAATATTTAAAAGTACATATATGTTTACATATAAAACTCCCCTAGGTTAGATTTGAACCTGTAATCTCCAATGTGCAATCAACGCAAAACACAACCTATTAATATGATTATTTGTATTAATAAGAAACAAATTACCTTGACAAACTATCAGAATTGTATAGGTATATTCCATTTCCACAAAAACACTGGAAAATCTTTAATAATTTATTTTACGGAATCAATAAAATATATAAAAAATTAATTTCAATACTTTAAGTCACAAAACACTCAAATCAAGACCTTGTTTTTAAATTTTTAATGTATAACCTCAAAATTATTCGCGCCCATTTAAATTATTATCTATACGTGCATTACGTACGTTCGCGCCATTTGGACTGACGTGACACAGGATGTAAGATATACTGCCGCAAATTAGTTTAATTAAAGTACTCGTTTATTTTTCTATATACATAATTACTTTTTGAAAAAACTTCTTTGTTAAATTTTGCCATAGATTACTATTATCATTAGGTTTTTATTGTTACAATTTATGAAAAAATATCTAACTGACAAACATAACAAAATTTGGTAAATTTCAACTTCGTTAAAGGTAAAAAAAGTTACAATATTTATTCTATAATAAATAGATAATCTTAATAAACACAATTATTAAACAAAAATCTGACTGTCGGAGAAAACTGGTAAATGTAAATTGACCGTCATTGGGTCCACACTCGTGATTATCTATATATAATACTATCTAACTTCTTATTATAATGCAATAGCAAAACTGATGGACAGATTTACGATATTACAGGAACAGAGAAGTTAAAGTTGGAGATTAAATATATTCATAAAAATTCTAGAAATCCAAGTCATAGAACACTAACACTAAACTACGATTAAAACATTTTTACGAATAAAACAGAAAAAAATATTAGTTTGTATTTGCAACTAATATGGTATTATTAGCTAAAGCCACATGACTTCATATGCTAGAAATACCATATTAGACTAGTAGCTATTATCTATCTATATGAAAATTAAAAAATGGTGTCTGTACATCGCTAAAATAATGCAAGGTGATGCATTAACAGTATATGAATCTATGATTAGAAAGGTTCGTCCGTCTGTATGTACACAAACATCACAATGGAAAGATTTGTATTACACATTTAGAAAATCAAGAATCTAGGAGGACAATAGATTTAAAGTCTAGCAAACCTGATGTAGATTCATAGTAGACCAGCTAAACTAAAAAAAATAATGAAATGTTACCATAACAAAAATGATTTAACATGATAAGCACTAAATTCCATTGTCAAAAAAATTCAAGAATTTGGAACACCCGATACCATAATAGAAGACTATAAGCAATAAGAAAATGGCCTTTTAACAAATATTGTAGGGCGTGATGAAAAATTGTCTTTGACATATGAAAATCCAAGACCAAGAACATCTCATGAGAAACCATAGAGTGCACCTAAACTTTACAAAGGTTTCTTAAAAAAAGTTGCCGAGATGTCGGTAAAAAGAAATCAGGTAGCAAGCATCATGACGTCATCGTTAACGGTCATCAACTGCTGTGGTCATCAACTAGTAAACAATATTAAAAAAAAAAAACAAGAAATATCCCGACTAAATATTGATACATTCAATTAACATATGATGAGACGTGCTGCGTCTATGGAACTAATAATTTAGACTGCGAAAATAATATTAATATTACAAGCAATTAATTTAAAATATGACCTTGTATGGATATCCATACAAGGTCATATTTTAAATTAATTGCTTGTAATATTAATATTATTTTCGCGTCTATATAGACGCGCGGAGATAAACGCTGCAATCGGCGTTTATCTCCGCCACTTAGCGTCCATTTGAGTAAAACATAGTATACTCCTACAAACGCTATAGGGCATGTACTCGTAAATTCTTGAGTGTTCTAATGAACTTGTATTATTTTACACTAATCGGTCATGTTGTGTATGTGTGTGTGTGTTTAAATAACCTAGTATCAAGATTCCAAGCTTTATGTGTTTAGTTACGGTACTCAACGCCGCGTTTTGTCACTAGAGCGGGGAAATAAAAAGAATTAATTCAATCCCCGGAGTGAGCACCACATTTACAGTCAGACCTTGTCTGCAATCGTCTCATAGCGATAAAGCTACCTGTTGGAAATATCCCCAGCCCGCTCGTCGGCCGTAAGCCGAGGCTCGAGCCCCGCAGGGGCCAGGGGACGCCCTTGCCGCCAACGCCAACTCAAGCAGACACGATAGTGCTTGCTACTTCTCAGGGACAGAGAACCCTGTTCCCTCCCCAACCGGCGGCGCTGTCAAAGCCAATAGGGCTAACAGTATTAAACTCACAACAAAAAAAAATGTTGAAAATATGTAAAACATGTTAAAACTCGCTCTATTTAGCTAATAATTAGTTAGATATATCGTGCACAATCATTCTATTTGATCTGTGCAACAGACCGCGACGAATTTGAAGACAATTTGCGAACAACCTTCACGGTTTTTACAACGTGACTTATAAGAAAATGGCATCTTAGTATCTATAGTTCCATAGTTATTTTAATATTATTAATGCTTAAACTTAATTGTAAATTAATGTGCAGATGTCGAGTGTCAAGACACTACATTTTTCACTTTCAGCGTAACTCAACGCCGCGGTATTAATATGAATGTTTTCCCCAAATTGGTATCGAACCTACGTATATCCTTCTACACCACAATACCACAATATATTAATACAATAGTTTCGGATAAAAATATATATGTTTTTATATTTTTTTCTTTATATAAAAATATACTGTGCCACTACGGACACTCGATACGATCTTTTTTGCTTAGAATTAAGGCTAAATACTTATTTTAATAAATATCTCAATCGAGAATGACGCAAAAGTTTGAGCCAACACATTTTATTTACCTGCCATATATCTTTCAGCTGTCACCATTTTGATACGGTTTATTTTGGGATTTAGTTTGTTTATCGTGATCAAATTTTATTATGTTTATTCTTATAGTCGATGTTTGCACAAAATATTTACTTTCCTCAAAGTTTTTAAATTGTCTGTTTCTAATAGAGATTTACTGTAAGCATGACTTTTAATTTTATTAGATATATGCATGGGCGTAGAAATTAATGTGGGGGGGCGGGGGGTTTATATTTCCACCTTTAAATAACATGCTTAACAACTCCAGAGCTATACTAAAAAAAAGAACAACTACAACAAATAAGATCTAAGCATAATTATTATTTTACTAAACTACATTTTCTCTTGAGAACAAAACCCACTGCATAAGCTTAATAGACTCATTGTGAAACATTTAATTATCCAATACTAGCCTAAGAGTGAGTAATTACCAATTGTAATTCTGTAGGAAAATACTTTAAATAATTTAATATTTACATTGTATACTATATAGCGTACCAACATGCTGGATGGTTCAAAAAAAAAAATTATATATATATATATATATATATATATATATATATATATATATATATATATATATATATATATATATATATATATATATATATATATATATATATATATATATATATATATATATATCTTCTTCTTCTTCTTCTTGGCATTAGTCTCGGCTTTTGCCAGGGTCTGCCTTCCGACTGAGCCTACTCCACTTTGCACGGTCTTTAACATCTCAGTGGATAATTTATTGGCTCTCATGTCTTGTGTCACGACATCCAGCCATCGCTTCCTTGGGCGTCCGGGTGGTCTAACTCCAGGGACAGACATGTCAAGGCACTTCCTTCCGACATAGTTCTCAGATCGGCGCATAACATGGCCATACCATCTCAGGCGACGCTCTTGGAGCTTATCCTCTACGTCACGGACCCCAAGACTACCTCGAATGAATGTGTTGCGTATGCGGTCGGACCGCGTCACGCCACACATCCATCTCAGCATCTTCATCTCCGTGACGTGAAGCTCCTGAGTGTGCCGAGATAATGTTGGCCAACATTCGCTGCCGTATATAAGAACAGGTCGGATAATGCTCTTGTATATCAGTCCCTTGAGCTTGGGCGGTATTCTGCTATCACAGACTACACCAGTGACCTCCCGCCATTTGGCCCAGGCAGCGTTTATACGGGCATGGATGTCGTGGTCGATGCCTCCAGACTCATGCATAACGGCTCCAAGGTACCTGAACTTCTCCGACTTAACGGCTGGCTCAGGCCCTATATGGATGGTACTCGAGTCCGGGCTCCCACAAGCCATGTACTCGGTCTTCGACACATTCAATTTGAGACCACCGTTTTCAAGCGCACCCTTCCAGGCGTTCACTTTACGCTCCAGCATCAGTCGGTTCTCATCGATGAGTACTATGTCATCGGCATACATCATCAGCCACGGAGGCTGGCATTGGATGTCAGCCGAGACAGTATCCAGCACTACATCGAATAAGAACGGACTAAGAGCTGAGCCCTGGTGAACCTCTACTGTAATCGGGAAGGGCTTGGTGTCGCCAACAGCGGTCCTAACCACTGAAGCGGAGTCGTTGTACATATCTCTGATAACCTCAATATAGGCTTCAGGGATCCCCTTGGATCGCAATGCCCACCAGATACACTGACGTGGCACACAGTCAAAGGCCTTCTGCAGGTCCAAAAAGGCCACATGCAGAGCTCTCCTTTTTTCCCTGTAAGCCTCCATCAAAGTTCTGAGGGCAAAAATGGCATCCATAGTGCCTGATCCTGGTTGAAACCCATACTGAGACTCATAGACAGTACATTCTTGGCGGAGCCTGAGGCCGATCATGCGCTCGAAGAGCTTCATGGTGTGGCTCATAATCTTAATGCCCCTATAACTACCGCAATCTTGAACACTGCCCCTTCCTTTGTAAATAGGGATAATAAAGCTCTGCCGCCACTGATGTGGCATCTTTCCAGTATTCAAGATACGGTTAAACAGGTCAGTCAGTATAAGCACACCAAGAGAGCCCAACGATTTCCACGCTTCGATTGGGATGTCGTCAGGTCCTACCGCTTTTCCGTTCTTCATGCGTCGAAGACAATTACGAGGTTCGTCACGGGTTATTGAAGCAACAAGTCCGAGGTTAGGAGATAATTCAGGAGGAAGACTACAAGACTGCTGAGTGTTCAGCAGCTCCTTAAAGTAGCTTCTCCATCTCTCCTTCACAGAGGCATGACTACAAAGCAACGTGCCCCGCGAATCTCTGACGCAAAGACATTTTGTAATATCCTGCGTCGCTTTATCTCGAGCACGAGCCAGTTTGTATATGAGCTTCTGCCCCTCCACAGTTTCAAGTTTATCGTACAATGGCGACAAACTTTCTCTGCGGGCTCTGGCTACAGCTCTTTTGCGGGCCCGTTTCGCTGCAATGTACTCCAGTCTGTCTTCAGGAGAGTTGGAATGCTGCCACTCTTTAAACGCAGCCTTCTTTTCCTGAATCACCCCCTGCACCTGGTCATTCCACCACCATGTCTCCCTGTCGATGACACGCCCACCCTTAGTAACACCAAGAACTCGCTTGCCCGCCGCAATGATTGCTGAATGAGCTCGATCCCATGCAGTCTGAGCGGTCTCGGTGTTAGTCAGTAGATTCTGACTCTCCACCTCCGCCAAGAAGTCGGTCTGCATCGGCCCATTCAACAACCACCACTTAAGTCTAGGCTTGCGTTTCTCGGCTACTTTCTTTTTCGGGGTAACATTATAGTCCATGACAAGGAGGCGATGTTGGGCCGTCAGGCTTTCGCCGGGAATGACCTTACAGTTGGTCACCCTGCCTGTATGACACCGTCTAGTCAGCAAATAATCAATTTGAGTTGAGTGGGACCCGTTCTTATACGTTATAAGGTGCTGAGGTTTCTTCTGGAAGAAAGTGTTCACGATGGCCAGATCAGACGCAATGCAGGTTCTTAGAATATTTTCTCCCTCTGCATTGCGAAGACCATATCCAAAACCCCCGTGAACACGTTCATACACCTCAGCGACCCTACCCACGTGACCGTTCAAGTCCCCCCCAACTAAGATTGCTTCGGTAGACGGTATAGCGAGTAGGACCTCTTCACACTGCTCCCAGAAAGTCTCCTTTTCACCCGCGCTACAACCCGCCTGGGGAGCATAAGCACTGATTAAGTTTGTGATTACGCCCTCGATCAGTACCTTTACCCGCATCAAGCGGTCGCAGCGACGGTCAACTTCAAGAAGCCCATTCTGAAGCTCTTCAGAAAGCGCTACCGCTACACCGTTTTTGCCCGTAGGTGACCCAGTGTATATAAGGCGGTAACCCTGCCCGATGTTACGAGACTTATTGCCCTTCCAGCGAGTTTCCTGAATGAAAGCACACTGGACCCGACGTCTCATGAGTACATCTGCGAGTTCTCTGCCTCGTCCGGTTAGAGAGCCAATATTCCATGTTGCAAAGCGGAGTTTCCATCTGGGTACTGACGTCGTTAGCCGTGCCCGTACTTGACACGGTAGCCCTTGCCCACTTATCGCAGGTGTAGGGCGATGTGCCTGCGCGTCGTTTAACGGCGACGCCCTAGCCATACCCAGCTTTTTTCTAAATCGTTCCATACTAGTGGCGAAGTGGTTTTTAGTGGAGCGATTGCCATCTGACCTCCAAACCCATTACTGGGAGAAACCAAGAAAGGAAAGGGAATAAAAGGCAGAGAGACTTGGAGGATAGGGGAGGGACACCACTTACATGGATTGGATAGGGTTATGAAAGTGGTGGCTCGAGGCCCCGGGGTCGCGTACCCGTATGCCGAAAACCAAATATCGGACAGATAATTGGCTAGACACCCTCTGATATATATATATATATATATATATATATATATATATATATATATATATATATATATATATATATATATATATATATATATATATATATATATATATATATATATATATATATATATATATATATATATATATATATATATATATATATAAACATAGAATTCATGAGAAATCGCTGTACTGTATAGTGACAAGCTATGATGTTAAAGTCTTATGCATTAAAACATTATTTGACTTTGAAATATATTTGCTCTATATTATTAATCTGGACTATAGCATAGTCCAGAAGGCCAACGCTTCTATATAAAATATCCTCTTCTTTATTTAATTTCTATTTTTTTATACCTGTAACTAAATATCTTATGTAATTTCCTTCTATTTTGTTACTTTAAATTAAAAATATATTTAATTCCATTGAAACCCATTGTGTCTGTACAATTTCTGCGGACGCATAATATATAAGAATTTAATAAATATCATTCACATGTAAGCTTAAGTTATTTAAACAAGGGAAATTATTTTTTTAAATCCCATCTTTTTTTCTATAATCTATTATAATATATTATAATATGTTCCTATTGCCATCTTTTTAAAGAAATTCAACACTAAAAAAAGACAAAACATTTTCCAAAAATAAAATGGAAACTTTCTTTCTTGGAACCCGGCCATGAGGCGCGGATGTAAATCCCTCTTCGTTCAAAATCAATTTATACATTTTTTAAATATATTCAACTATCGCCTCTCAGACTATAACGGTTATAGTCTGAGAGGCGATAGTTGAATACTTTACATTTTTATTTGTAACTAGCAACCCGCTCGCGACTTCGCCCCTTAAGTAAACTGAATTGCCTTCGTTTCGATATGTAATACGAAATCACATATAAACATTATTTATATAATCTTTCGTCTAAAATTACGCATTCTATTATTGAAAATTATTTATACAATATATTTGCTTATGGACAGTATATTATATGTATATATATTAGATTTTTTTTTCTAAAATATAGGTAGCCTAAGTTACTCTTATATATATATATATATATATATATATATATATATATATATATATATATATATATATATATATATATATATATATATATATATATATATATATATATATATATATATATATATATATATATGCAGTTATTTCAATATTACAGACAGACACTATTTTTATTTGTTAGTATATATAGTTTAATCTGTCAGAATATTTGAACAGTGCATATATGGTTATGACTATCATTACTTTGATATGCGTACTGCTAGATATAGCTTTTATTTGTTTTACTTTTACAATGTCAATATTTGTTTAAGCTAACATTTTTAGTATTCAAAACGAATTGGGAATGCCCATACGTGCCCATATGCCCAACGCAAAATAATGGTATAAAAAAACGTATATTAATATTTTCAGATCTTCTGAGACCGTCGAGGCTCAGTGGGATGGGGTGCTACTGTAAATGCGATGTTCGATGCCATGTGTTGTGAGTTCAATGCCATGCTCATGAGAATGAATTATTTTCAAGTCTTACACGTCACGTCTTTCAAGTCTTACTTAAGTGCAGGTAAAAATTCTCTTGAATAATCTCATCCTAACTTGTTATATACGGGTTACGCTGGAAATGGACAAAAAATAAGATTCAATGCTTGATTGAAAGAAAATATGTTTTTGTTGAAAGTTGATTTTTTTATTTATACATACAATTAAATAAAAAAGTTAAATGTGTATGTTTGTAAGCACACATCTACGGAACTACTGAATGCTAAATAGGAAAATAAATGGTAAACAATAAACAACAATAAATGGTAAAAATAAATGATGAAAATACACGGAAAAAATTAATGGTGAAAATATATGGTAAAAAATACATATTATATATACAGCATGATGAGAATTTTCCAAAGACAAATAAAAATCAAATGAATTCTTAGAGATTAGCTCAATTGTAGAGAATATAAAAATGTTTTCTTATTATAAAAAATCTCAGCATATTGTCTAGCATGTAAAAATCAAAAGTCCAGAACCTGTGACCTTGGTCACATAACCCACGAACACTAAGTGACGAATGAAGTTGCGAACACCAAGTAGTCAAATTATAAAATTGAAGGGTTTCTTTTGATGTTGGAATATCCATTTATCGAGGAAGGCTATATCAGTCACGTTAGTTGTTTTAATATAAGCCACTACTTGAAGTCAAAGCTACCTTGTAGATTTAGAAAGAATTGTTTGTCATTATATGTAACTTTTAGTTCTTTCTATATTTGCTAAGATGCAGTTAAAATTAAGGAATTTATACTGTTTTTTACTGTGAAATACATTATTTTGTAATGTAGAAAATAGATCGATACCTGTTTTCTTTAATACCGCTCGTATATATTAATCTCTAAAATCCTGTCAAATTACTCAATAGTTAGGTAAACTTTGTATAATAACATAACTACTCATGTACTTAAACAAACATTAACTATATAAGAAATGCTAACCTGTTTTTTTTTTCAGAATCATGTTTTATCCTGTTCATGGTGGAATTGCATGCTTATATATATATATATATATATATATATATATATATATATATATATATATATATATATATATATATATATATATATATATATATATATATATATATATATATATATATATAAACCATAATTATTTATACATATACCAGGATAATATGTGCTTCATTAAGTCTCAGTTTATAAAATTTTCCCTTCACTTGTATAACAACCTATTTTATACCGACAATTTGATTGATAACTATTATCTATCTAATATGTAATATGTAATAACTTATCAAATTAGATATATTTTAACTAGCTATTGCAAGTGGGTTTTTGGTAACATTTGAAATTTTTTGCTAAAATTTTATGAAATTTTCACATATTTAAAAAATATTTTTACAAAAACTTACTTTGACATATTTTTGAATATCTTTAAATTATAAATAAACATTATTTCTTATCTTTTGTTTAAATAAAAAGTAAATGAAAAGGCTAGGCCATCGTGACAGGTGGACAGCATTTATGGAGCTCGATCACGAATCGAGGAAGTAAACTATATTCATTTCTCTATTCCAACAACAAAATGCGTTAAAAAGTTGCGCTAAATGCTCCAATTCCCACAGAAACCAGAGATAAAAACGTTTCGACTCTAGCTTTTAAAAAAAAATAAAGTAATTTACTGTGTATAAAGATTTATTAAAACTTAAATATAAAGGCCCTGCTTTATTACCATGGGTACATGCACCTGAATCAAAGCTGCGTGTCACTTTCAGTTATCTCGAGATAACAAGTGTACGGTGACAATGTATTATGTAAATTTATTGTTTATATATGTATAAAAAAAATAAAAACAAAATCATAATGTATTGAACAAGAAGAATTTTATTATTACGGTACTTATTAATAGTATATTTTTTTTGTTTTTTTTTTTGTTAATAAGATATCAGTTTAAATAGAGATGACTCAAATAGGATAAATTTAGATAAAAATAATCGGAGTGTGCCCATCAGCTCGATGAACTCGATGAAAAAGGTTGTTGGTCAGAGCCAGTCTGACTAGATGCAGAAGGAGGAGGATAGGTTCTCTAGAGCACCCTTGGGCACGCCTATGTCCAGCAGTAGATCAAATGGGCTGAATTAATAAAAATAAATAAAAATAAAATTAAAAATCTTTTGGAATTCGATCCAGAATGTGAATATTATAAAAAAATCAATCAAACTTTGAACTGCTTAAATAAAGTGCCATGTTAAATCACTTATCGAGCAATGTTTCTAAAATAGCTATTATTATTTACTTAATATATCATTTATTAATATAAAATAACACTTACATAAATAAATACATAATATTATTAAATAGCGGGAGGTCAGTGGTGTAGTCTGCGATAGCAGAATACTGCCCAAGCTCAAGGGACTGATATACAAGAGCATTATCTGACCGGTTCTTTTATACGGCAGTGAATGTTGGCCAACATTATCTCGGCACACTCAGGAGCTTCACGTCACGGAGATGAAGATGCTGAGATGGATGTGTGGCGTTACGCGGTCCGACCGCATACGCAACACATTCATTCGAGGTAGTCTTGGGGTCCGTGACGTAGCGGATAAGCTCCAAGAGCGTCGTCTGAGATGGTATGGCCATGTTATGCGCCGATCTGAGAACTATGTCGGAAGGAAGTGCCTTGACATTTCTGTCCCTGGAGTTAGACCACCCGGACGCCTAAGGAAGCGATGGCTGGATGTCGTGACACAAGACATGAGAGCCAATAGGTTGTCCACTGAGGATGTTAAAGACCGTGCAAAGTGGAGTAGGCTTGGTCGGAAGGCAGATCCTGGCAAAAGCCGGGACTAATGCCAAGAAGAAGAAGAAGAGTATTTATATATTTTATCATAAGTATACGTATGTAGACTCATTTGTAAACGAAAGCTGTCGACTGAGCCATGAGCGGTGTGGTCGCGGCTTATCTATCCTCTGGTAGATGACAAAAATATAAACTAACAGTCGACGCTCGCCATTCGACGCCCTCTTTTCGTTTTCGCTATTATTTAATTTGTATTATTATTTATCGTATTCAGCTTTATATTATATGTTTGCGGTTGTCTTTGTAATAACTATATTGTGCTTAATCATCGTGTTTTACTATAAACATAGCTTATACTACTTGTACTTATAAAGTAGTGTTGAATACACTAAGTGCTAACCGTGGGTAGATTTTTATTCATTTCCAGCAATCATAATCCATAATATTAATAATAAATACATTAAAGGGAGTGTTTTAACACTAGATTCTCTTTGCTCTCGCACTCATTCCAAGATGGTCTCAAATTATATATTATTATTATATATATTATTATTATATTAATTTGAGACCATCTTGGAATGAGTCCGTCTGTAAGCATGATTCTAAATTGATTATCTAGATCTAGATATTAGAAAGCAAATTGTTTTTATTTACTCGCTCTACACACAACGTTGGATTGAAGTTCGAGAGTTCTCCTTTCCAGATGTAAAATTAAACACAGTGTCCTGAAATTATGTAACCTAACCTCGGCATACGTTGCTTTAGTATGTGAAGCTGAAAAAAAAATGTAATAAATATTTATTCATAAAAAACCGTTTAACATTGCCATCCTACAAAATTACTATAAATATAAATCGCGTGAAGGTTGCAATATATATTGTATATATCAGTATTGAGGACATATATACATACATACGTGTAACAGATTGTTTATTAATTATTATGTTCGTTTGACATAATGTTATTTATAATTTGTTTATTTATTTATTTTATATATATATATATATATATATATATATATATATATATATATATATATATATATATATATATATATATATATATATATATATATATATATATATATATATATATGAATTGATATTAATGAGACAATTTCTGACTGTAAGATAGTGGGTGAGTGGGTACGATTTCACTAACGGGAATAAATTATTTTCAATTTCCACTGGCAACACAAAGTGCACCAGTGGAGAATAATAGAGAATATGAGAACATAGTACCTTATCTGCTATAAAACAAACATAAAATGTGTTTATTATCTTAAAAAAAATGTTATATCTAAAGACATTCAACCGCAAGAAGGAAGTGGTTACCCTCAAATGAAATCGGATATCAGTACCATTGAGCCGTTACATACGTGTATGTGCTCTATTTATAAACATGTGAGGTTTACAAGTTTTTACACGCTTTACCTAAATTGGCCTTGTCTTTAATATAGTTATTTACTTGTAAATATGACTACAAAATGTTCTAGATATTTTATAAATGGGAATATACGTACGACCGACCGAATTAAACTAAAAGAGTACTGTCATGGCGCAGAGGCATAGCGTCTGCTAGTAAACGCGATGGTTTGTGGGTTCGACTCCCATGAGGGGAGATGTTTTCCATTTTTTCGTTCTGGCTACAAGGTAAAGCGCGGTTTTAAGTTCTGCCACTCACCACGCAATGCCTCGAAAGGGGAACGGGGTTCTTTCTGCCTACAGTTCCCTATGCCTACCCTACGTGCGGAATACAGTGTGAAGATAAAAAAATTAAAAGTAAAACGACTGAGATCGAATGAGTGGTTTTCTAATGAGACTTGGTACATTTTCAAATTCCTATACTAAAAAAAAAAAATTTTTATAACTTCTTAAAGTTCAATAATTTGAAGACAAGTCCTCTTCTTTCCATGTCCAAACCTTAAAAACAACAAGCCACCCGCCAAGCCATGCCCTCGAGGAGGGATCAAACCCACACTACTCGCATTTACAATGAGAATCTATAGCATTGACATTTCTACAAACCTATCACGTCCCGGTCCAATTACTAATGCCCTGACTTATAGAATATAATACTTCGATGATCCATAACATGACAATTTACTAAAACAAATTAAAACAATATCTAAAGGCAAACAATATCTAAAGGCAAATCGTCACGTGAAATCTTTCTTCGTCCACCACAACGCCAAAAAAATTATTTTTAAAACTTATATTATTAGTAATTATATAATATTATGGTATTAGTTTCAATTGCTTCACAACAGTCAATGATCGTTTTCTGTCTAGGTCTAATTTATTAGTTATGTATATCTGTGGCGCGTGTTGGCGTATTAAACGGGATGACAAACGCCATAAGGAAAGTATGTTTGAAGTTCAGAGCCTGACGTCAAATTTCGTATCATGCGGGAAAACGTATTAAGCTTCATCTTATTAAGCGGATTCTACTATATATATCGGTATATACCAGTAGAATTGAACTCACAATCAATGGCTACCTAACTACTGAGCCATAATGGCGTCGTTAGTTACACATTTATCGAATTTTACATTATTTTAGTAGATTACCTTATATAATGGGTACTTAATACCATCTACAGTCATCTGTTGAACATGAATCATGACATTATAAAAAAATGTCATATCTATATAAGGATAACCAATTACTAGCATATCGGCATAAATACCACAAAGTTGTGATTTACATAAAATGCAGGCAATTACGCTATTTAAATCAGTTGTATAATTAAATCAGGCGTCAAGCGATAAAATACTCATTTCTTATATATAAATTAGAATCGTCGTAAGACACATTGAAATAATTGAAAAAAAAAATGATTCAAATTATTTAGAAACCCCAGTGTAAAGTTACGAATCTACTATATTGTGTAGATATATCAATATGTGAAAATAAACAGACAGACGTTTACAATAAATATCTGTTTACTTTATATATATGTATAGACTATATTTTTACTGGGCCCGTTTTTACATGCGTTAAATAATAATGTAAAGCTAACTCTTTTTACCGATAAATATCCTTCGTGTTTTCTTCATACAACGTAACACTGGCGAAGTGGATTGAGCTCTAGTGGTACGCTTGGAACGCCATATTAAAAAGTATATATATATGTATATATATATATATATATATATATATATATATATATATATATATATATATATATATATATATATATATATATATATATATATATATATATATATATATATATATATATATATATATATATATATATATATATATATATATATATATATATATATATTTTACATATAAACATTTTACATAAACATTTTCCGTACTAAAGAACGGACCACGAATAGTCTTAGAGATGATCTGTATGCGGTAGAAGTAGGAGCAAGATGTATAACAGTCTTTATAAGCTTTAAAAACGTATCGGCTAGTATAGAACTATGATCAGGCTACTTCTAGAACATATTCCAACGGCGGCATTGGCAGGATCGATTTGAATTTGATTAGGTGGAAAAAAGATCCGAAATCTTCTCGGACAATGGAGTGCGTTAGTGCATATTTCAAAGGTAACTTTGGTTTGGTAAGGGTCTTTTCAAGAATCTGTAAATTTTTCTGATTCAAGATTCGGATCATCTTAAGACTTTATTATTGAATATTAATTTCAGCTTGATACATCCCGCGACTTTGAGGAAATCCCTAGAGGGAATGTCTTGACAGACAAACAGAAAGACGTGATGCTGTATGGGCTCATTTGTTTTCCTTTTGAGGTACGGAACTCTAAAAATTAAGGAAATGTTCAATAACAATTTTTGTCTCTGAACAAAATCAATATATGAATGTAAAGTATTAAAGGTCAAATTTAATTACAATGTATTTAATTTAATCGCCAATAAACTTATATGAAA
Source organism: Dione juno (assembly GCA_037127375.1). NCBI lineage: Eukaryota > Metazoa > Arthropoda > Insecta > Lepidoptera > Nymphalidae > Dione > Dione juno. Next base: position 1,741,608 of record JAXRJS010000077.1, read on the forward strand.
ACCAATAATTTGTAACGGAAGGAAGTGTCTGTAGGAAGTGAACATACCTCATGTACCTATTTTTATATTATCATAAAAAAACACTTCCGGTATAAAAAACGTTATTAAATCGTATTCACATTGCACGTCTACGATACTCTAATAAAAAGAAGCTTAATATTTTATATCATCTATACTATCTATACCTATTACAATATTTTATTTTCTTTAATATTATAATTTTTTTTTTCTTGTTTAAAATTTATTTGCGCTAATCTCGGGAACTACTGATTGAACTTGACTCATTTTTCACACTTATAGAATTGCCTCGTCGTATAAAATTACAGGGGATCCATTTATTTATATTGTACTCGTCGCACTCACACATTTCGAAATAGGCAAATATTTTTTTTTATGTTACGATTTGAATCAAAAATATCGCAAGTTTCGCATTATCTAAAAGGTTAAAACGTTACTCTATTACTAAACCTCCGCTGTCTGTCTGTCTGTCACCAGGCTGTATCTCATAAATAGTGATAGCTAGAAAGCTAAAATCTTAACAAATGATTACCGTTGCCGCTATAACAACAAATTCTAAAATAAAAAAAAAACAAATATTTCGTAAGCGGAATATCTACAATAATGAAAAGCATATGGATCCCTCGGTGCGCGAATATTACTCGCACTTGACCGATATTTATTTTGATTTCTGTAGTAGCAAATTAAAAATACATTAAAATTTATAATAGTATTGTAAATTCAAAATGGTTGCTACAGTAATATACCTGGAGTGACAAAAAAATTACAGTCTATGTATTGAAAACGTGTATAGACGCCCAGTGGTATCTATACACGTTTTCAATACATTTATCTTTTAATAATACATTTACAGACCTTCCTTCGATCTGGCAAGAAAAAGCTTTTTTACTTAAAAAGCTTTTACCATTGAACTATTTTTCATATAGTAGTATATTTGTTCTTGTCTTTCTCATATAAAAAGTACTCATATAAACTTTCACGTATTGTTTGAAACGAAGCAATAATAATAATTAGAAAATAGTGTGAAATTGTGTTTAAATATTTCTATTAGTTCAAGTTCAAGTTAAAACATCTTGACATAAATAATCTCTACTAGTGCCGTTAGGTTATAAAATGAAAATAACACAAAATCGATAAAATTATGTCCTTTAAATATTCTTGAATAAGTTAATAACATCGAGTTACCTAATTTTTATAATCTTTTTTTGGGGCGTGGCCCGCATGTCACCCTGCCAGAAGGCAGAAGGGTCCTAGTGTTAAGACAATCCGTCCACTTTCCACCGTTCTAGATATTATAGATCCTATACTCAGATTAATTATTTACTATTATCGCGATCGCCTTAGAAGCTTATCTATATAAATATCACTAAAACATTTTTATTAGGCTAAAGAGCTATCTTCAGGTGTAGTACTCTGTAGGCTAATAAAAATACCAAAATAAAAAATAAACGTATTAAAATAAATAAATTATAAATATAATAATAAAATAATTTATGTAATCTAATATTTATTCTCACATTCAATACATTTTATACAAGTGTATCACAAGCATAGAACTATGTAATTTACAATATACACGTACGTACAAACGTATCAATTTTCTGACATTTATTTCAATCTATAACCAGTCTTGTTTATATGACTTACTTATTTTCTGCGCTTAAAGCTTTTACACTTACTAAAGTAACTTTAGTACTACGACACACATATACAAACACACATAAATACACACACCCACACACACACACACAACAAACACACACACACACACACACACACACACACACACACACAAACAAACACACATGCACACACACACTAGCTATATTTTAACTATAAGGAATCTAATAATGTTAAAATATAATTTTTTACCAAATAGATTCTTTAAATCTTTTAGATCGTCGTTTATGGCATGTAGTATGAAACCCTTAGTATATTTTGTGAAAAAACATTAATTTTTTAACAAAACCTTATTCTATACATCGAGTCTATATTTATATTTCTATACATAGTTATTAAAATGACTAAGCATCTGAACTAATGGTTATGACCGTTGAAGTACCCAAAATTACATTAGGTCTGCTGTTACTGTTACCACTTGAGCTATTGTTACTGTTTCTGTTACCAATCATACTGTTTTCAGTGTTTAAACTTTGAGCGAGAGCAGCTGTGATTGGTTGAAGAATTGGCTGTATGTTGAGTTGACTGTGTGGGGGTGACAGTTTCGTTGCATCTTCGTAACTGGGTGGTGCTAGTGACTCTGTAAATAAAATAGAATAAATTAAATACTTGCTACAATAATATTATTATATAGATATGAATTGTAAAGATTTTTCCTTGGTTAGCATATATCATAAAAATGTATAGTGACTTACAAACACACACACACAAAAATCACACTCGAAACTTCATTTAAAAAATATCCTGTTTATGAATAATTTATATTTGTTGTATACTATTTTCATATCATATATTAAGCTATTTATAATATGATAAGCTTTATTACATGTCAATATATAGTATATCTGATAACAAGTATCAATGGAAATATTTATATTATTTTATTTATTATAGACTAGTGTCATTCACAAATACTTATTATAATTATTGTTTTATATTTATTATATTTCATAATTGTAATTTATTTTATAATTTCCAATATAAAATAAATTATTATAACGTTTCTTATAAAAATTCAGAACTATATAAGCTATTTCATAGCATATCATGATAATACAAAATAATCTAGATGCTTAAAGAAAGAGTTTAAATTTTTTTTATGCATTTTTAATTTGCAATTGCATCCGACAGCAAATTTTGCACATAAATGGCATGCTTAAATCTTACATATAATCGAAATTTATTATTTCCTGCCAACATAATCATGATCAACACTGTAAATGTACTTAGCGGAAATAGCAACACAGTACAATGATTACGACGGATAATGATCAATACTCTAATACTCAATACTCAAATATATAGAAAACAAATATAAAAATATTTTGCTTTATCATCCACTCCATCTTTTGTTTCGTTTTAAAATAGAAACTAAAGTGAAGATTCCGGACGAGAGCAGTACTAGAGTTTTAGAATATTTTTGTCCCCTAGGAGATAGAGAGCCCTGACCTACGCTATAATATGACTATAAGATAGAAACTTATTTCTAATATCATATGAGAAATTTACCATAATTTGGAGGTGGGGCTAAAGTCGCGGGGCTAACGTAAGCTGACGGATCTGGTGTGTATGTTTGTCTTTGCTGTGCACTGCGGCTTTATGTCCTGTAATAAAAGAAAGCATTGATTAGCTTAACAATTACACCTTCTTTCCTATGATATGTATAAAATCGTTAGTTTATATTTTCATTAAGTGTTATTTGTAGCGTTGTATACCAACACTCAACACGTAATGTCTAGAATATGAAGCGGAAAGTGGAAAACGGAGTGTTTAACTGCGTTCCCTGTGTCAACTCTGCTATACAGGAAAAATTATGAAGCTCCTTGCTTGCTCTTATTAAAAGCTTTTATGGTATAGTGCCATAGTTGTGAAGTTAGAATGAAAATTGTAGTCATTTTTCATGAGGCTTAAAAAGATTAGAGATTACCAGTTTTTATCTTATCTTAAAAAAGTTGAATTAAGGAAATGATCGTAAATAACCGTTTATCTATGTAAAGAATGTATCTAAAGAGTCCAACTCACTTCCATACATATATATATATATATATATATATATATATATATATATATATATATATATATATATATATATATATATATATATATATATATATATATATATATATATATATATATATATATATATATATATATATTTCATATAAAAACAAACTTTTATTATCTAAAAATACAATTTTTAACTTAATTTTAATTATAACTACACTAGAGTACCCTATGTGAGAAACAAAAGTAATCCTAAATTAAAATCTTAAAATATAACCTAACCTAACTAAGCCTGTTATGCATTCAATGTTAGAACCCCAAGTGTGAGGGAAAAATTCCATTCGATCTTTGTAAAGTCATCATTATATCCCACACGGCCGCCTATCAAACGGAAGCGTTAATATATTTAAAAAAAAAAAAAACCGCCTGTAACACCGTGCTATGTAACAATATATCGATTTGCGGCGACTGATATATATATAATATATATATATATATATATATATATATATATATATATATATATATATATATATATATATATATATATATATATATATATATATATATATATATATATCCATAACTTGTATGTCGCTATTCTATACCTAATATATCGATTTGCGGCGACTGAAGTGGGGACAAGTGATTGCGGCCATACTTATTTTAATCGTCGTTTCATGAGAAAGAGTTTCATGTATATATTTTTAAATATTAAAATACCTACATTTTACTCATCGAGACTTTAGTCGAAATATAAATATTCTAAATAAGATTCAAAATTAATAAGTATCGCGTAAGTAAATTATAAGTATTTAAATTAAATTATATTGGCAATTTCCTATAAATATAATACGATATACGTGTCACATGACTCCTATGATGTTTCTTGCTTTTGTCCGCCATCTTTGTTTTTTTAGTATCACACTTTATCTCTAGTGGGGCAGCTAGATAGAATGGATCACCATACTCTATGGTCCCAGTGATATACAGGTACCATAGATTTCATGGTCTTTCATCTTGTCCACTATCACTAACTTCTTCATATAATGTGCCCAGGGAGTACTCATGCTTTTTACGAGACCTCCCTCCAGTAACTTTGACACTGTGTGTTTCGACCAACCGAGGGCTCCCCTTACTTTTTTTACTGCTTACTTTTGTCATTTATATATTATTTTTCAACTATAGTTGAGAAAATAAAAAAAATATTTTTAATAATAGTGAATAAAAAAAGCTTGAAATAATTAATAAATAATACTATTTTCATTTGTCGTTTTTTTTTGTAAAAAGAAAGCGCGTGAGTTTGAGATTGAGATCGTTGTATAATATGCCAATATTTGAAGTTCTTGAAATAAATATGCCCCCTAACCAGGAGTTGACTGCTATAAGTAGTGTGAGATGAGATTTTTAATTAGTTATTTTTTATTATATAACATACGATTTTTAATTTTTTTGCGATGTAGCTAAATTTATAATTGTGTATATTTTTACATCTAGTCTTCAATAACCATCGGTTTTTCAATGTTCATTCTAAATAATCATTTTTTTTTAATATTTTGGCTACTTATATTCCGTTTTGGTTTTGATTCGTTTTCGGAATAATTGAATACTGTCGTATTTGTATCTTAACATGGTAAAATGTTGTAAATGATGTTAATAATTAATACATAATTTTCACTCAATATATTTCTGGTTCAATTTTCTCACTAAGACGCCATTTTAATCATATGACTTATGTGACGTCACACTTCTTGACAATGGTAAGTGATATAAAATTTCCATCCGCCATTTTTAATATAGGATTATTACGCAAGTTTACGCTTTTTGTCCCTTAATTGTTTGAAACACATTAAATTTTAAGTAGATTTTATTGAAAAACCAACTGTTAATTCAACAATATACGTCAATTCGCTTTTTTGGTCAGAACTTTCTTTTTCAGATTTTTTTTTTTAATTAGAATAAATGAAGTAAAGACTACAGTTATAAACCTTAACACAATAATGTCACATTCTTTAATATAAATTGAAAGCATTAAAATATTAGTTCCATCGCTAAAATCAGAACTTCAACATTTGCAAAACATACTTAAAGATGTAAAAAATGTACTGTCACAGTCAAATTAAAAAAAAAAAAAATGTTTAATTCTAAACGAATATTTTGCTAAATAGGTTAGTATTTAAGAATAGTAGTCATAAAATATAATAATACCTGTTGACCACAGCATCTTCAGACCAGTAACGATGACTATTGTGAATAAAAGACACGCACACGACAGGCTCATGTACCAAATGAAATTGACGAATGTGCTTGCATCTTGTTCATATACTTCATTTATAATAATTTCATTGGAGGAATCCATTTCTTATGGCACAATAATATATTATCTGTATTCTAATTTAGATAAATTTGAGATTAATCTTGCCAAGATTTCGTCCGGCGAATATAAATTCAACTGGATGCTAAATATTACATAGAATATAGTTACATATGAATAATTATGGTAAAATAATAATTTAAGCTATTTATCTTCTTTCTTCTTCTCTTGAATTCTTTATTACACTTTGAATAAAGAATTGAATTTTATAAAAAAAAAAAATCTAATATAACCTCTATGATCGAAACGTTAGTACAACCGTTAATGCACTACAAATGTTAGGTGCGTTGATAGTACTTTTTATACGTTGCAATTTATCTATGAGATTAATTAATGAATAGGATTACTATATTTGAGCGGGATGTGACGTCAATAATGCCTAAAATAGTATGTAATCTAAATATAACGGACCTACGGCGATTATAATACTATTTTTATATATCTAAAAATCAGATATGTCGAGAATAATATATTTTTTCATATAAAGAGCGATAATTTGTTAATTAAGTAAATATAAAATTAACAGATTAAATTGCGTCCTGGGGAAATGTGTTTGTCGTTTGTTTTATAGTATATAAATTATTATTAGCTATAAAGTTTATGATATATGAAAATAAGAGAAAAATCGTAGCTTCCCATACATTCAAAGTTCCACTATTTCTTTAGGGCGAAGAGCTTAAACGAGATTGGGGCCAATTTAAAATATATAAATAATATAAATGGTCCCCACATACATACCAGTTTCGCCTCACGAAACTTATGTTTCTGATAATAGGATTTTTGATTTTCACGATTTTTACACATGATAATAGAAACGAAGTTAGTGTAAAATGTCAAATGAAAGTGGAGAGAAACTAGTGTCAAAACATTCCACTCTCCTTTTCCCGCCCAAACTTGTGTTGATAGGTGATCGTTGTACTTCTTTTCCGATGTTATGTAGACAAACAGTCACAACTCTACTTAAGTACTTAATTTGTATGAACAAAATAGGCGAGCGTGCCGCAGCGGCACTGTATCTGGATGACTGACGATGGAAACGATTTATATGAATGAATTATTTTCATTTTCTCGCTCTGGTAGCAACAAAGGGCGGCGTTGAGTTCCGCCACTCAAGTCAAGACGGCATGTCTCATAAATTGTACGCAAAGTAGTGTCTTAACACTAGGTTCCCTCCACTTACATTTTACATTTTATACTAAGTTCGGTTCATTTTTTATGTGTAAAAATCTTAAAATTCAAAGAAAGATAAGTTTCGCGAGGCGAAAGAGGTGTGTATGTAGGGACCATAGTGCTGGGCGCTTCCGTTCTCTCTACCTAGCCCGCTAGAGATAAAGCCTGAAGCTACGAATATATGTATGTATGTATGCATGCCTACCTTGCTATATTTTATTTATATAATTTTTTTTAAGACAAACTCATTCGAAATATAAAATTATATAAAAAAAATTAATTTTTATTTACACGTGCCGAAAGTTGTTTTTTTTTTTAGCAAAAGCTACATTGTTTTTTGTTATATCACAGTGATTAGTGAATTACACATTACAATTGAAGGCCTTAATCATAGACAAACAATAATTCGTTATTTACGATTTAGATACTGGCTTATCAATTATATTCAATCAATTCTAAAAAATATATATAGCAATTGAGATACAACAAAAAGTAGTTTTAACTTTTTGCAAAAGTTATCTGTAACGATTTATCAATTTTGTGTGCAAATAAATGAAGTATATTGTAAGAAATATGTACGGGGTCGTCGTGGCGCAGCAGCACAGCGTTTTACTGTAAACGTGACAGTGGATGGTGACTCTTGAGGATTGTGATAAAATTTTCATTTTTTCTTTGCGCTGGTAAAAAGACAAAGCGTGGCCGTAGGTTCCGTCCACGAATTATTGTGGATTATTGTGGTTACTTCGATATTATCCTATAACGTATGTATTTTTAAAAAAATTATTTCGAATTGAGCCTGTATTCCTTACCCGTAATAAAAACAATTACAACTAACTTTCAGTCTACATCCAGTCTAAAAAATTATGTATATATATATATATATATATATATATATATATATATATATATATATATATATATATATATATATATATATATATATATATATATATATATATATATATATATATATATATGTATATGTATATGTATATGTATATATATATATATATATATATATATATATATATATATATATATATATATATATATATATATATATATATATATATATATATATACGAAATCTTCTGTTAAAATAGTTGTTATGTTATGTTAACTTTTTTTTAGATCAATGTGTGATTTGAAACAACACTGCTTTCTCGGAAATAACTCGACTTGACTTGACTCGTAATTAACTTGGCAACTGTGCTGACTTATCAACTGCCGACCACTGTTCGCAGGCCCCTCGGGTCTCCTTCCGTGGCTAGTCAAACGATTTTTACAAAGTTTTATTTCAATAATCTACACTTTGATGCGTGTTTTATTGGTTCCGAAAGCTTATTAACTGACATTTTAATTCGCATTTTAATCACTCCGATATCAGTGGATTTCAGGTTGTTTTTTGTTTTTATTTTTTTTTATGATTGATGATTTACGATCTTTATCTACCCAGGAATGTTCTGGGTACAAAAAGCAGCTGGCTTAAGCAGCATATTAAGCTATTTCCACAAACCTCGTTAAAAATTGTATGACTGGTTTAAAACAGCTTGCTAAATAATCATCGAATATTAAATCCGGACTTTTGAACTTCTGGGCTTACTTGCAGATTCTATTAAAAATCCTGCAAATAAGTTGAAGTTGAGGGCACTTCGGTAATATCAAGTGTATAACCAAAGCGCCCTCAACTTCATAGATTTTATAATTATTAAAAGTGGAGCGCCGTAACACTTATATCTCGAAAACCAGAGCCAGTCAATGAATCTTTCTATAATTAATTTTATTGTATTTTTGTGTTAATGTTGTTTGAAGTTAGAATTTTATTTTAAAAACGTTCTTTATCGTTATTATTTTTTAAACTGCATCGTGATAAATGCAATCGTGTGTACTATGCTCTAGACTTTCTTCTGTTATTCGAATGTTAATGTTGTCGTTATATGTTTTGTGGACCAATAAAATATAAATAATAATGTATATATTAAGGTAAGTATACCTTACTCGTATATCGTATCGTTTAAAATGTCTTTTTTTTGTTGTAACTTGTTATTTAAAGCTAATAAAGCTAATAAATTAAAATTGCAGTTACTGTGCGTATATTACTAATTGTAATTAGGTATACAACTAAAAAATATTTTAAATTTCCTCTTGTTGCTGTCAGTGAATTGTTGTTAAAAATTGTTGTAGTCAATATCAGGCATTTCGTTTTAATCCTTTAAAAAATACTTGTTGTCAATATTAATATATAATCCTTTTTTCTGAGCGTTTTAATTATGCTTATAACTTTTAACATTTTTTGTGAACATTCATTGACTCGCCCTGGATTCCGAGATATTACAAAATTTTACGCCTTATAGCACTCCACTGTATAGTATCCTCGGTATAGTATCCTCGGTATAGCATCCTCGGTATAGGATCCTCGGTATAGACAGACGGCGCTTCTCATCTAAGGTTATCCCATAAATATTCATATTTGGCAGAATTTAAAGAGAAATGTTGACTTGACGAATTATAAGATTATGGAGTGTAACCACTAGACTCCCTCTGTCCCTCTCCCTCTCTCTCCCTCTGTAAAAGAGTGAAGCTGATGTATTAGTTACAAGTTACCCAAAACAAAAACAATATTTTGTGCCAGAAACTAATATTTTAAATTTTATTTCCAGAACAAACTTTAACATAGTTACAATATAATATTATAAATATAAATATTTATGTGTATAGTAACTATAGCTGTTACGTCATACGCGTGTTTGATGATAAGAACTTTTATGAAAGATCTTATCTACGTATCTTCAATGTATTGTAAAATATATAAATTTACGTCACTCTGTCACCTAAACTCAAACTTTCCGTTAGATTAATAATGATAAGCACCAAAGTGGAAGCTTAGCTAAAAGCACTGTACTTTGTGTAATCAGACGATGCAAAAAATATACTTCCCTGTTATGGTTAAAAAAAATAAGAAAAATTCAGGCGAATAACGTTGAACAGACTGACTTGACACACAATTTTCCCATTAATAATGTCGATTACAATCATATATATAATTGAAGTTTATTTAAATATTCTAATCTTGTGTTGTCTTTATTTTTTTGATTTAGCAATTACTTTTGCTATTTCTTTATTGGTGAATAATCATTTCGGATTTTGGATTACTTTTGGCAATTGCCAAATGGGTCTCAGCTGCGCGAAGGTAGCTTTGGCGATATTTAAAGCTATGGCCACACCAGTACTGGAGACTTGTGGAGTCTCTCTGGGTAGGTAAATTTGTGCACGCGTCTTTTGTCTTCGATCAGGTTCCAGGCGTTTTGTTACATATTATGCTCTTCCTAGTACTCTCCTTGAAGTTCAGGCTACGAAATGTTGTGTTATATTCACTGGTGTTATACACCAATCAGGGAGAAGATTATCAAGCCTTGCACACCTTATATATCCGTAGCAATCCAGCTTAACTACATAAAATAACGACATGTTTAACAATATTTGTTTAACATAATAACCATATTTCGTTGATATATAACGAAATAAAATTTCAAGATTAAGTATAAGAAGTGATGACATGTCACTTTAGCAAAAGTTGTTAAGTATGCTGGCTAGTAAGTTGACAAATAAAAATCATAAAGTTCAATAAAACAAAGTGAGGAATTGAATTACAGCTTAGCACATAATTCTTAGTGTTAATGGGATGCGGAGAGCGGAGTGTGTTTACACTAAGTTCCCTTTGCCTGCTTGCTGCTAGATTCGGCCAACGGATGGTAAGCGGGAATAGCATAGAAAAAGTCATAAATATTACTATACAATTAATCTTGTAATATGTTTGTTTAATCTATCTTATAATATTTTAATTATTGCACAAAACCTTAACACATACTATTTTCATTTTCATTCCTGGCAAGACAAAGCACGAATTGAGCTTCACTCTACCACATCACTAGTTTAAAAATAAATAGGTTCTGTTCATACAAACACAATGAAGGATATTGCTATAAATGTAACTAGCAATTACTTTTTCATATATATCTTAGTATAATATGAATAATTCGTCAAAAATAAAAAAGGAAGTAATAACTCATGCCAACTGAAACACTATCTGTTAATCGTATAAGATAAACTTAGGATTATATATTTTTGATGTCTTAAATCGCACGATAATACCCAATGAAGCAATAATTAAATAACATAAATACGAAGTAAATCAAGACACGATGACGTTATTAGAAATCAACAATTTACAGACTAACATGATAACACGACTATTATAAAAAAATGTCAGGTCTAAGAAGGTATTAAAAATCTGAAGCGTTAAAAGGGCCCAAGACCCGGCGGCTTAAAGAATGATTTATTGATAGTAGAGGCGAAACTACTTGTCAGACCACTGACAAGCATATTCAATTTGCTACTAAGAACAGGCATAATACCAGAACAGTAACTAAATTCAGACATTACTAGTTCTTCTTCTTCTTGGCATTAGTCCCAGCTTTTGCCAGGGTCTACCTTCCGACTATGCCTACTCCACTTTGCACGGTCTTTAACATCCTCAGTGGACAATCTATTGGCTTTCATGTCTTGTGTCACGACATCCAGCCATCGCTTTCTTGGGCGTCCGGGTGGTCTAACTCCAGGGACAGACATGTCAAGGCACTTCCTTCCGACATAGTTCTCAGATCGGCGCATAACATAGCCATACCATCTCAGGCGACGCTCTTGGAGCTTATCCGCTACGTCACGGACCCCAAGACTACCTCGAATGAATGTGTTGCGTATGCGGTCGGACTGCGTCACGCCACACATTCATCTCAGCATCTTCATCTCCGTGACATGAAGCTCCCGAGTGTGCCGAGATAATGCTGGCCAACATTCGCAGCCGTATAAAAGAACCAGTCGGATAATGCTCTTGTATATCAGTCCCTTGAGCTTGGGCGGTATTCTGCTATCGCAGACTACACCAGTGACCTCCCGCCATTTGGCCCAGGCAGCGTTTATACGGGCATGGATGTCGTGGTCGATGTTACTAGTTATTTATCTCTATTATACTAAGGAACATTGTCTCTATAATAGAGCTTCGACCATGTTTTCAACTAAAGACCACATTCACATTCACACTCTAGAACAAGTAATAGAAAAAACTTTTTTAAATTCAGTTTAAAAAAGAATATCTATATGTATATAGTATATCTGTGTACATAGGTTTTATTGATTACACAAAAGCATTTGACAGCCTCTATAAAAGCTATACCTGGCAAGCTCTACACCACTGAAACAGATTCAATTATCATTGGAGCTATAAGGAATATATATCAGAATAGTATGAACAGAGCAAAACTAGAAACTCGAGGCGACGAGATCAAAATAGCCCGAAGAAGACAGGGCGATTACATTATCGCCATTATATATATATATATATATATATATATATATATATATATATATATATATATATATATATATATATATATATATATATATTTATATATATATATATATATATATATATATATATATATGAACTGTATATGAACAATGATAATGCAAAAATTATGACAAATCACAAAAGGAAAATAATATAAGACTGGGTCGAACTTGAGTACGTGGAGCAGCGCGTATACTTAGGAAAGCAAGAATCATTTTTTAAAACAAATAATAAAAGCGAGGTTTACAGAGGAATCACGTGCAGGTGGAATAAATACTGAGCACACAATAAAACAAATTACAGTTATTACAGTCCTACGTGGTTGATCTCTCTATTTAGTTGTGTTATCATATTTTTTGGCTTGTAAGCAGTCTCAGCAAAGATTTCGTTAGCATCAGCACATTTCAAATGCGTGAGGCGTTCGCTGTAAAAAGGTCCTTCAGTGGTCCTATAGCTATATATATATATATATATATATATATATATATATATATATATATATATATATATATATATATATATATATATATATATATATATATATATATATATATATATATATATATATATATATATATATATATATATATATATATATATATATATATATATATATATATATATATAATGGCGATAATGTAATCGCCCTGTCTTCTTCGGGCTATTTTGATCTCGTCGCCTCGAGTTTCTAGTTTTGCTCTGTTCATACTATTCTGATATATATTCCTTATAGCTCTAATGATAATTGAATCTGTTTCAGCTTGCCAGATAGAGCTTTTATAGAGGCTGTCAAATGCTTTTTTGTAATCAATAAAACCTATATACATGTACACACAGATATACTATATACATACAGATTTTTTTTTTAAATTCAGAGTTTTTTCTGATACTTGTTCTCGAGTGTGAATGTGAATGTGGTCTGTAGTTGAAAACATGGTTGAAGCTCTATTATAGAGACAATGTTCCTTAGTATAACTCTAGTTAGTATAGTTAGTATAGTTAGTATAGTTTATCTCTATAAATAGCTAGTAATGTCTGGATTTAGTTACTGTTCTGGTATGATGCCTGTTCTAAGTAGGAAATCGAATCGAATCGAATAATGCTTGTCAGTGGTCTGACAAGTAGTTTCGCCTCTACTATCAATAAATCATTCTTTAAGCCGCCGGGTCTTGGGCCCTTTTAACGCTTCAGATTTTTAATACCTTCTTAGACCTGACATTTTTTTTATAATAGTCGTGTTATCATGTTAGTCTGTAAATTGTTGATTTCTAATAACGTCATCGTGTCTTGATTTACTTCGTATTTATGTTATTTAATTATTGCTTCATTGAGTATTATCGTGCGATTTAAGACATCAAAAATATATAATCCTAAGTTTATCTTATACGATTAACAGATAGTGTTTCAGTTGGCATGAGTTATTACTTCCTTTTTTATTTTTGACGAATTATTCATATTATACTAAGATATATATGAAAAAGTAATTGCTAGTTACATTTATAGCAATATCTTTCATTGTGTTTGTATGAACAGAACCTATTTATTTTTGAAAGCAGCTTATGTTTCGCTTGAAAATATTTGGAACAAATGAGACATCACTAGTGATGTGGTAGTGTGAAGCTCAATTCGTGCTTTGTGAGGAAGGGAAGGAATGAAAACGAAAATAGTATGTATTAAGGTTTTGTGTTTACAATAATTAAAATATTACAAGATAGATTAAACATATTACAAGATTATTTGTATAGTAATGTTTGTGTTGTTGTTGTTGTTTGATTGATGTAAAATTTCTGACTGAACAATGATGAGAAAAATGTAACTTAAGCTTGCTTGCGTATGCACTCATTTTGTATAAAATTACAACACAAAAGCACTTACAATGCAAATTCGATTGTGTCAAGTAACGGAAGTGCTATCGCTATTCATTTCGGCTCTACTAGAAATTGCTAAGACGTTATTTTCCATTATTAAGCTGGTTTAATGGGGTAGCTAACCTACCTACCTAGGTTAGTTTTACATGATACGTTCCAACATATATATATATATATATATATATATATATATATATATATATATATATATATATATATATATATATATATATATATATATATATATATATATATATATATATATATATATATATATATAATATATATATATATATATATATATATATATAATATATATATATATATATATATATATATATATATATATATTATATATATATATATATATATATATATATATATATATATATATATATTATATATATATATATATATATATATATATATATATATATATATATATATATATATATATATATATATATATATATATAAGAAATCGAAAGATCTTGTGAAGATTACTTTAAAAAAGTCATAAATATATACTCGAATGTAATTTTATAAATGTTAGTTCATCCAGACTGGATAAATTATATCACGTATTATTATTCCACTAAGAGCCTTAAGCGCTTGTTAATATTAGAACAGTCCAATGGGAAGCAAATATCCTTAAATATCACAATTTTAAAGTGAAGAAGTACTTTGAACGAAGTGACCAGGACTAGGTTTAGATTTGTACGCCGTATTAATAGGAACGAGAGGTTTAGCTGATCTATTACAGAATCTACGTGGACTGCAGCGCCATCTACCGGGACCGATCGTATTCTCAAAACACCCAGTACCTTATTGAAATCTACATAAGATTTTATTCAAATCATTTTTAATGATAGATCTAAGTCAGTCTGAGCGAGTCTGTCAGATGCAGCGAAAAAAATAATCTAATGATATGAAAAATAAAATATATTCGGTGTAAAGTATCGGATAGTGCTAGTGTTAGTGTCTACCCACCTCGCTACAACCTAAAGCACGTTCAAGCATTTCATGTGAACGACGATCTACATCGCTACATCTAAAGTTAGAGCCCACGTAGATTTTCTTTTTTTATATTTATTTATTTAGTTTACACACCAACAATACAATATTACAACTTAATCATAGAGATTATTTTTAAGGACAGGTTTTGATACAATTATCAATTACAGGCATGTAAGCATTCATAGAATTTTCCAGATAGATTACAATAGACAATTAAAAAGGGGATAAATAATAATATTTATAATTATAAAATAAATTAATAATAATGATATAATCAATAAGGTATCTAATAAATAACAAAACATTAAGTGGAAACAATTAATGAAAAAATACAAATTTGGCATTTAATTTAATAAACAGTTATAATTAAATTGTATTATATATAATTGAATTATTTTATCATTGCCATTCAGCCTATAGGAGATATTTGCTTTACAATCACTAAGTTTGTCATGGATAATATCGATATTACCATCGTACAAATTATTATATAAATTTAAAATTCAATTTAAATTTGAAATTT
The DNA here is from genome assembly GCA_037127375.1 of Dione juno. Classification (NCBI taxonomy): domain Eukaryota; kingdom Metazoa; phylum Arthropoda; class Insecta; order Lepidoptera; family Nymphalidae; genus Dione; species Dione juno. The sequence goes on from JAXRJS010000077.1 coordinate 1,757,669, forward strand.
GGCAAGATTGCTTTTAGAAATATTAGTTAGGAACATATTTTTGAGGGGTTGCCTAGGAATGCGACGAGATGCACTATGTTGACAGGTCTGATTTGCGTTTGTGCATTTTGTGCAATGACAACAAGTCAGCCACGTGCCTACGAGTCTCCAAACGTTGAATAATGACAAGATTTGTCTTTGAAAGCTAGCTAGTACATTTTTAGTCTGGAGATATGGATATTATAGTACGGATTCCATACTATTATAGCATGTTCCAAAATACTTGTTACAAGTGCATTAAAAATTGCTATTATTATTATAACGTCCAGCGACCATGCTTTCGGGACTATTTGGTTATAGTGTTCAGTGTAAGTGAGCTTAGTGTCAATGAATGCCCCTAGATCTTTAATGACAGAAATTTCTTTACACTCTTTATTGTATGTAAAATATTTTGATTTGTTTGGATACATTCACGACCATTCTATTGATAGTGTATCACACTTGTACTGATTTACGGTCTTCATGAAGTAGAAGGCTATCTTCTATTGTACATACTGTGTGGTAGAGCTATGAGAACGTCCTGTTATACCCGAACCCTGTAAACATATTTGCCTATCCCTAGACTGACGCTGCCACGTCAGTTAAACAGCATAGTGTCCCATATTATCAGCCGCTAAGAGTTAGCCAGTCTCCGTCTCAATTCCTTAGAGAAAGGTTGCCTAAGGATTTTTAATTCTAATTCGAGTTATTCCTAAATCATACTATTTCTATATCATACTAGTTCTTAATAATAAATATACTTTAAATAAAATAAAAGTTTTTTTTAAAAACTTAATCTAAAAGTACGATAGTAGAAAGTAAGTAAATGAAAGTATTTTGGTGGCAGCGGAAAGGGATTTTCAAAATTACAAATCCCTGGAACGTCTTCGTGAACTTTTATAAAAAAAGTGAACAATGAATTTAAGAAACATTAAGTGAAAAGTGCATTGTGTCTTGCACAAGAAATCGAGAATTACTCTGCTTCCAAGGCCTCGCATCGCACCTGCAGTAAATTGATATGGCGCTTATCAGGACCACCGTGGCGTTATGCGTTATGTGAGTCTGGCTTTACATACAAATTCCTTACTAAATGTTTAAACGGGCAATGATATATATATTTTTATTCAATGTACATTAATATTTCTGCAAAATTTATTTTATTCAGTTGTAACTAAGTTTTAACTAATTACTACCTCTATGTGTATCAGTTGTAACAAAATTTTATTTTAAAAACTAAAGTTAAGCATTTTAACAATTTTTTTTATAAATAACAATGGCGGAATCTAAAGTGCCGAAAATTATTAAAAGCGACTCATTGCAAGTTCCATACCCCGTAGAGTTGCCGTCGGAATCTGTAGACGAGAAATCATTAAATTCTGTAGAACAAAAAAAACAAAAAGGAAAAAAAAATCTTTCAATACCGGAAATAGATTTAAATATTCTTTTAATATTCATAAAACCCTATGATGGGTGTAGAGAAACTTTAAATTCGTTTATTATTAACTGTAATGACGCTTTCGATTTAGCTTCCAAATGGCAAAAGCCAATTTTGTTTAAATTAATTTTAAGTCAATTATCCGGTAAGGCTGAAGCAACATGCTCTATTAAAGATTTTAACTCATGGGAACAATTAAAAGAATTTTTGAAGACTCAATTTAGTCAAAGGAAACATTATACACACTTGCTCACAGAACTGCAAGAATGTAAACAAGAGTCAAACGAGAATGATAGTCAATTTTCTTTACGAATTGAAACTTGCTTGTCTCAATTAATGACAGAAATATCACTAAATTCGACAAAATTAAAAGAAATACCAGGTCGAGTAGCGGCAATGGAGGATCTTGCTCTCCATCATTTTACAATGGGTTTACATCCGCGTATATCGACGTTTGTTAGGTGTAGGACTAGTAAAAATTTAAATGACGCTATAAATATTGCTATTTCCGAAGAACGTGTACATCAGAATCTCTTTAGAAGAAATGATACAATCTCTAGGTATAATAATAAGCCTGTACAGCCCAAACGATTGGGTGTTAACTTAAATAATTAATCGCAGAAGCCCTTTGAACCTTCTAGGCCGATTACTTTTAGAAATCCTAACCAATCTCCTTTTAAAACCTGTGATTATTGCAAGAATAGGTCATACAATAGAAAATTGTCAAAAACGGGAATATAACAACAAATAATATACTAAGCCGACCACTTCTAGACCTCAACAAATCGTGAATTATTCTCAGGCAATGTCGGATAATGGTCGCGATGAAGTCGACGACGAAAAAAACTAGCTGATGTCTCACATAGGTGTCGTGTGAGACGCCATAATAATAAATTTGACACCAATTTATTAAGCAACATTAATAAAACCACTGTATCTTTAAAGCCCACTGAATCAACTGAATCCACTGAATCTGTTAAAGTTACTAAATCCACCGTTTCCTTTAAGACAAGAACTATCGCACCTCAATTAAATTTACTATCTCCTAAGACCACTGAATCCACTGAAGTTGACCAGTCTACTCTATCCACTGAGTCTAAGCCATGTACTGAATCAGAAGTAAAAATTTTTGAAATTACATCTAACCCAGCCAAGATATTATTACCACATGTTCAAGTTCAGACATCTCTATCTAACACGCCCTTATCGTTGTTAGTTGATTCCGGATCCTCAGTTAGTCTTATTAAATTTAGTTGTATTCAAAATACTCCAAAACTTATACACGAAATTATAAATCTAAAGGGAATTGATCCCATAGAAGAGTGCACCCAAACAATAGGTCACTTTAATCTTAAAATATATTTTTCTAAATCTCCGCGAAGCTTTATATCACATAAATTCCATGTAGTAAAGGATATTAATTTACCTTATGATGGAATAATTGGTTCTGATAGTAATATGTTAGATCACTTTAAATGCAATATAGATTATAATAAAGATATTCTAAAAATAGATGATAAGGATATTAAACTTCAATTTCGTGTACCAACTTATATTATTCCTCCTAGATGTGAAATGATAATTGAGTGTTCCGTGAAAAACCCTGAAATTATAGAAGGCTTTGTGTTAGATCAGTATATATCCGATACGTTATTAGTAGTGAACTGTTTCGTTAAGGTTAGGGACAATAATAGAATTAATGTCTCTATCATTAATACCTCAGAAACTTCCGTTACTCTCAATTCTAACCTCGATTTAATAATCACGCCCGAATCAAAACCTCTTGAGATACCGAAACACTGTTATCACACAGTTAACTATACTAATTCTGCAGAAGCAAAAGATACATATCATAGAACTAAATCTGTTCTAGATCAGCTTAGAGTATCTCACCTTAACTCTGAAGAAAAAATTTCTCTTTTCGATCTTTGTTCTGAGTACTCTGATATATTTCACCTACCTGGAGAGTTATTAACCTGCACGACAGCTATTAATCATGAAATAAAAACTAATTCTGAAATTCCAATCCATACAAAGTCTTATCGTTTTCCTGAGGTACACAAAGCAGAAGTAAAAAAGCAAACTGAGACGATGCTTGAACAAGGTATAATTGAACAGTCTCATTCTCCCTGGTCTTCTCCTATTTGGGTAGTTCCAAAAAAAATAGATGCCTCCGGCAAAATAAAGTGGCGAGTAGTTATCGATTACCGGAAGCTTAATGACATTACAATAGGTGACACTTATCCAATTCCTCAGATTAGTGAAATATTAGATCAGCTTGGCAATAGCAAATATTTTTCTACCTTAGACTTGGCATCAGGCTTCCATCAAATTCCTATGAATCCATCTGATGCAGCCAAAACCGCCTTTAGCATTCCAAGGACACTATCAATTTACTCGCATGCCATTTGGGCTTAAAAACGCTCCAGCCACATTCCAACATCTGATGAACACTGCTCTCTCCGGGATTCAGGGCATCAGATGCTTTGTTTATTTAGACGACATTGTTATTTACTCTCACGACTTACAATCTCAGATCAATAATCTTAAATTAGTATTTCAGAAGTTGCGACAGTTTAATCTTAAACTCCAGCCGGATAAATGTGAGTTTTTAAGAAGTGAAGTAGGATATTTAGGACACATTATTACTGAACAAGGCGTAAAGCCTAACCCCGAGAAAATAAAAGCGGTTATGCAATTTCCTACACCATTGTCACCTAAAGATATAAAATCATTTCTAGGCCTCGTATCGTATTATCGACGTTTTATTCCAGATTTTTCTAAAATTGCAAAACCACTAACCTCTCTGCTTCAAAAAGATACTATTTTTAAGTGGAAAAATCAACAACAACTTGCTTTTGATTCTTTAAAACATAAGTTGGCTACAGCTCCTATACTATGTTATCCTGATTTTACAAAACCGTTTGTCTTGACATGTGATGCATTCAATTATTCTATTGCTGCAGTTCTATCACAAAGTCTAGTTGGCAAAGATAAACCTATTGCTTTTGCTTAGCGAACCTTAAATAAGATCGAAATAATTACAGTAGTTGTACTATAATTACTGGAAAAAAATTATTAGCTATTATTTTTAGTTGCAAAACATTTCGGCCATATTTATACGGAAGAAAATTTCAAATTATTACTGATCACCGACCTTTAAAATGGCTATTTAATCACAAAGATCCAAGTAGTAAGCTTCAAAGGTGGCGATTAAAGCTCGAAGAATTTGATTATGAAATTACATATCGCAAAGGAAAACTAAATTCTGTTGCGGACGCACTCTCTCGTTACCCTGTTAATCCAATATATCCTGAAAATGCTTCTAATCCAGATAATAATGCTAATTCCTTCGATTCAATCACTGATTTTGGGGAAATAAACCTTAGTCCACAAAGTAATGACCTCAATCTCGACTTCACTGATCTTGAAATCCCATTTCTGGAATCTTCCCCACAGATTGATCCATTATTAATTCCTCCCGTGGAAAGTTCACTTTATTAGCTGAACATTCTACAGTTGCTAATCCAACTACTTCAAACCCTATTCCTAAAATTATTAATTTCCCAAATCCAGACAGTCCCGACCCAATTGAACCCGATAATAGGAATACAGAACTGTCAAATCCTTCCACTAAGTTAGATAATCCTGAAAATAGTATTACTTCACAAATGAAGAAACATAACGCTGACTATTCCAAATTTTTTAAGGAAATCGCTTCTAAGACTATACAATACGATACTAAAATAATTGAGAAAAATGAATCTATACTTAAAACTAAATGTAAAATAATGTTAATTCCAAGTTCTATTGATTTAGATGAATCCAACTCTTATGTAGAAGAAGTAATTAATAGTATAGAGAATTCTAGTGAAATAAGGTATTGTGAAAAACAATTATACTCGTTTAATAAGGTATTGTTTAATAATAAAGACTGTTATCTAATTTATACGAAAGTTCATCACTTTGATGAATGCACGTATCCGGAGATCTTTTATACTCTAAATTTTATAAAAAAAACTTTTTACTTCACAATTATCCTACTATATCTGAACTTGCCATTTCCGATTTTAAGAATCCTTTTGAGAATAATTCTTTTGTAAAAATATATAATATGATTATTTATCTATTTCATAATACGAATATTACGGTAAATATATATCACAATAACGTAATATATCCTGCAAATAGTGAAATAAGAAAAATCTTGCGTGATAATCATGATTTACCAATTGCCGGGCATCTGGGCTCAGTTAGGATGCTTAAGCGAATCCAAGAAAAATATTATTGGAAGGATATGAGGCAAGATGTAGAAAATTATGTTAAAGCTTGTTCTCTCTGTCAAGAAAATAAAGCTTTTAGGAAAACTAATAGAGCACCAATGCAAATAACTACATCATCCAATGCTCCTTTCCAAAGGGTAGCTCTCGATATTGTGGGTCCATTGCCGGAATCTGGCACTGCTAAATTAAAATACATAATGACACTTCAAGATGATCTCACAAAGTTCTGTGCCGCTTACCCTCTCCGTGGTGTTTCGGCAGAGGAAACAAGTGTTTGTCTTTTACATTTTATTTCTATGTTCGGTATTCCAAAAAAGATTTTAACTGATCAGAGTACTAATTTTACTGCAGATCTTTTAAAAAATACATGTGAATTTTAAAAAATAAAACAACTCTGTACAACACCGTATCACCCTCAGACTCAAGGTGCTTTAGAAAGGTCTCATTCTACCTTAAAAGAGTATCTTAAATCACATGTTAATGCAAGACAACTGGCCTCGATATGTTTTCACTGCTATGTTAGCTTATAATACTGCAGTACATTGCACGACACACTATACACCTTATGAACTGATTTTCGGTCACAAAGCTTTTATCCCTGATTCTAACTATGATGAAGTACCTTATGTCACATATCCCGATTATGTCAAAATGTTGCAACATAGACTCAATTTTCCCGTGAAAAAGCTCTTGAGTACATAAGAAAATCCAAAGAAACTTCTAAAGCATATTATGATCAAGGATCTAGGAAAATAATATCTCAAAAATCACTTAAGACTCAGAAAAGCGTTATCTCCTATATGGAAAGGGCCTTACAAAGTAGTAAAGATTCATGGTAACAACACACTGTCTCTTTTGATTAACAGAAGACATGTAAAACATCATTATGATGAAGTTAAATTAGCAAGTGACGTCGATACCCATGCTAGTTCCTAAATTTTATTATATGAATAATACTACCAATTAATTTATTTTTTTTTTGTTATTAATTTAAGCGTTTATTATTTTTTTTTCTATTTCAGTCATGCACTGTGCAGTCGTTACAACGTAATAGCAAATTCAAGCTTCATTCAACCAATTTCATCGAGTTCAGGCGTATATTTTGACTTTTTAGGAAAGTTAAAAATTATTAATGGACATCTAAATGTAATAATACCAATTAATATTTCCAATATTAAATCGCACATTGATAATATTAACTCAGTTTTGGGGACAATTAGATATCTTTGTCAAATTTCGGAGACAGTCAATAATTCAGAATGTTATAACATGCTCGAACCTTTGACTACTCGATACCAAGATTTAAATAAACAATATTCATCTATTTCCCATTTACTTGATACTAGAATAAAACGTGGTGCATGGATTAGTGGTGTAGGTACTGTGTTTAAACACATTTTTGGCACTTTAGACGAAGATAATGCTATTAAATATGATAATGTTGTAACAATAGTTGTAGTATTGTACAAAACAATAATAAAGAACTGTCTTCATTAATCAAACAAAATATTGTTGTTACATCATCGGTAATCTCGTCTTATAATATTTCTTTACATAAACTTCAAGCTCTCTGCATCTATGAAAAACGTTACCGTTGTTACAAATAAATTAATTTTAACTTCGGAAATAAATTCTATTTTAAATAATTTAGAATCTTCTATTCTTACTATATCCTTTCAATTAGAAAATTTAATTAATGCTATTTATTTTGTAGCATGAATATTCTTCATCCTTCAGTTATTACGCCAAATCAATTATTTCACGAGCTTGCCGACAACTACAGACATTTACCAAATGGTCTTGAACTAGGTGTAACTTTAGATTTAAGTTTAATACACTCTATTGTTAATATATCTAAGTTAATTTGTTATTCTGTAAACTCTAAGATAGTCTTTGTATTACAAATACCATTAGTTACGTCTCAAGAATTCTATTTGTATCATAATATTCCATTGCCCGTACCTCACTATGTTAGTAAGCCAGACTCCTTCATTATCGTAATACCAAGCAGCAAATACATTGCTATTACTAAGGACAAGTTGCAGTACATCACCATTGACCTTCTCGATATGTGCAAAAACGTGAACTCTCAAGAATACATATGCTACATTATGAGCGTTTTGTCAGTAAACGCCAACCCGTCCTGTGAAAGTGAATTACTATCAAAAGTGATTACAAGTTTACCAGTGCAGTGTAAAACTGAATTTCTAAAAGGTGATTTAGATATTTGGAAGAGTCTAACAAATAATAAGTGGATTTTTATACAATCTCATTCCGTCAAACTGTCGATAGACTGTGTCAACTCCGAGTTAGTAGAAGAAAATATTCACAGCATCGGTGTACTTACTTTACCTAAATATTGTACAGCTTATTGTAAGAATACAAAATTGTACGCTAACAATAATGTTTTAAATATTACTTCACCAGTACCAAGTCTTTCTAATTTTAATTTGATTAATGATTCGTGTTGTAATATAAATAGTTTTAAGGAAAGTATAAAGTAATGTGCCACATATTAAGTTACAAAATTTGGAAACTGAAAATATTGAAGTTAACTATAATCAAATCATAAAATCTATTGAAAGGAACCGTGATGAAATAATAAATGAACCACATATAATAAAATATGGGGCTCATTACTCAGTTTTAACTATCTTAATTATAATTACTATTATTTGTTATATTATGTTACGATTTTATTTGAAATTGTATAAATCTGGCAGCAGCCTTTCTTCCCCAGACGCATCCCCTTCTAAATCATCTATTGCTATTTCAGTGAAAGATGAAGATGACAAACAGACTAACATTACTTCTAATCGAGTTTCTCCTGCTAAACTTAGAATCAATGTTTAATTCTTTACTTATTAAAACTTTTTCTTATTACACATAAACTTTTTAAAATAGAAGTTTATTTTACTAAAGGGGGAGATGTTATGCCCGAATCCTGTAAACATATTTGCCTATCCCTAGACTGATGCTGCCGCGTCAGCTAAACAGCATAGTGTCCCATATTATCAGCCGCTAAGAGTTAGTCAGTCTCCGTCTCAATTCCTTAGAGAAAGGTTGCCTAAGGATTTCTAATTCTAATTCGAGTTATTCCTATATCATACTATTTCTATATCATACTAGTTCTTAATAATAAATATACTTTAAATAAAATAAGTTTTTTTTAAAAACTTAAACTAAAAGTACGATCTAACAGTCCACAAACATCAAACATTTACTATGTCGCACATGGTGAGTTATGTCGTTATATTAATAGAGAAAAGAAAATAGGTTCTAGGTGAGATCCTTGAGGTACACCTGATGTTGCAATATAAGCGTTCGAGGTATGAGTATTATCCGTTGTGTCCGTAACTCAACAGCAAGATATGAGGTACCAAGATAATAATGGGTCATGAAGAGTTCAAGCAATCTCAACCTATAGCGAAGCAAATGAGCCGGAACCCAGATCCTCATTGCACGAAGGTAGAATACTGCCAGACTGTTTTAAATGTTAATGTGGGGCACAATATCGTATGATAATTATTGTCAGAGCTTCCAAACTAGTCCCAAGCCTATAGAAAATAATAAAATAGAGAGAGAGAGAGAGTGAACAAAGTTTCACTTATAAAAAATCATTAATATAAATGTGCGCGCGGAATCTTTAATATAATGACGCCAATTTCAATTGATTATCTGCCACATTACTCCGAGAACTCTGGCTGGATTACATCAAATCCATAAAAAAAAATTACCTTTTACTTTAGATTAAAAATGAATATCTTAACATTGAGTTCCCCCTGTCTACTCTGCTTTTGTTGAATTTTTATTTTATATATTTAAAAATAACTTCAAACACAGACAGACTTCAAACACAATAGTCGTATCGAACTTGGGGAATTATTAAAACTAAATTCAATTTAATTAAATAAATATTATTGAACTATTTAAATTTGCCCATTCTGGTAAGACAAAGTGACAAATCTCTCCCTATTCTGCAAATTGCGAAAAAAATCGTGACATATCCTACTTTTATAGACTATTATATAGTGATAAATAGTTTGATTGCGAAATAAGTGTGAAAAAAAAGAAGAATTCCTTATCTAAATGTTTATTATAAATATAATTTCTTTTTTTACAAATATTATATACTTACAGATAAGTAAATATTTATTAACAATATAAAATTGATTATTTTATCTCAAAGAAACACAAGAAGATCAGCCTCGCGTCCTCTAAGCAAAGACTGAATTTCACTGTAAAAATCTCACGGTTGTTCAAGTTGTTATCCATTATTAATAATATGAATTTTAAAATAAATACAAAAATGACATCGCTTGATATCTTTTTTAAAATATATGTGCAAAGAACAACAAGCAATGTTTCGTTCGTTAACAAAAACAAAAAAAAAACTATTTATATTAAATATACATAAAAAAATATATATTTTTAATATAAATAATAGATTTATATCATTCCAGAAAAAAATTCAAAATTTCGCATACAATAAATGCTAAAAGAACAATTAAATGCGAAATCGAAATTGTAGGTTTCAGTATTAAAATAACCTAATGGTTAAATTATGGGCTTGCAACCGTAACTGTGGTTCTACTCGTATCGTCTGAAGTTACGGTTATAACTGTTGACGGTGACACTTGACTGTTACCACTAGCTGCTTGCCTGTTACCGACTGTACTGTCATTACTGTTACCACTAACAGGAATAGCGTTACTATTACCGACTGCGCTATTGTTACCGTTACCGGTTATACTGTTTTCGGGATTCGAGCTTTGAGCGAGTGCAGTTGTAAGCGGTTGCGTGATGGGTTGTATTTGCGCTTGATAGTTGGGATAGTGAATGCCAACCACTTCTTCGTAACTTGGTGGTGCCATTGCCTCTGTAATTGAATAATTATAATATTAATGATGTTTATATTTGATTAAGTGAATTTAGAAATATATTTTTTTTTGTATAAATATATACCCTAAATAGAAAACTTAGTTTGGGAAATTGATAGATGTAATGCTTAATTAGACAGTATATTATTACAAGCTATATATCAGCGTTATCTCTTAAAAGATACCTATGTATCATAGAATATAATTTTTTATCATTAAATACTTAAAATATTAAAGCCAACGTAATATGACATATATGATTAGTTATTTTAGCTCAACGATTTGTCACTATTGGCGAAGCCAGAGATGCCGCAATGGTTCTGGGCTTGATCTCCATTTCGAGAAATGATTAAATTTCATTTACGTTTACTTTGCCGGTCTTATTTTGCAATTTGTCTTAAATTGCGGAGTTGAGCCTCGTCTCCTCTAAACAAAATCCGAATTGTTGGTTTCCGTAATTCATGTAAAAATTTTAACTTTTTTTTTAATTTAATTTAAAAAAGGAACAAGTCCTTTATATGTCAGACAAAGTAGTATATGTACACTATAAAATTCACTTTCAACGATTCGATCTTCAGTTTTATTGTTGATCATTTCATTTCTCTTTTTTATGACTGAAAATGTACGGAGAGTCTCAACACTAAGTTCGCCTTGTGGATAAGTATAATAATTGGAATTATATGTAAGTAAAGTAAAGGATTTAAACCGTTGTTTTTTAGCCATATTTTTTTACTGTTCTGACTACGCTAGGGATAAAGTGTATATATATGTTAACATATGTATGTACATATACATATATATGTATGGATGTACTTTCTTACCATATTTGGGTGGTGGGGGCAAGTTGGCTGGGCTGACGTATATTGTTGGTTCTTGCGTGTCTGACGGCCGCTGCCGCGACCCCATGTACGCCCGCCTCTGCTGCGTGCTCCGAGTTTTTTGCCCTGTAACGAAGGAGGTTTGACATCTTTATTTCGTTTTTTATTACTATATTTAGAATATATTAAATATTTAAAACTAATTATGTAATTTCACACATAATAATGGTTTTTTTTTTTAAATAACTCATAGTAGAGCTGCGCATAGTACCTACATTATATAGAACAATAACTACTTAAATGTAATTTAGATATAATTAAATATTGTTTCAATACATATATAATACATATTATATGTATATATAGTAGATTTTGAATAAAAATGGCACAGTCAATCTGTTCATTTTATGCTAAAAAATTTATTCAACTTTTCGAACCCATACCTGTCGAATATTCTCACCGTTGATTCAACGTCAGTTATTGAATATTTGTGTATTTAAACAGTAAAAGAAAAACCGTCATAACGTTTATTACCTAAGTTTTTATTAGCGATATTTTGAGTTATTTTAACATTTTGTTATAAAATGTTAAAATTTATTCATTTGAAGAGTTTTGGTTCAATTTAAGAAGCATTTAGATATATGTATATATTATTATATATATTTATATATATTTATATTATATTATTATTACAAAATGTCGATGAATAAATTATAACTAGATTCTCATACAACGCAATTCAAAAGAATCATATTTATTTTTCAACCACGGTTCTTCTTTCGCCTTGTCCACTGTCATCAACCTTCATATACATGTCATCCAATATATCATCAATATTAAGATAAGCTACAAACGAGTAAAATATTGTAAACTGAATAAAATGTAATTTAATACTTAAACAAAAAAAAATATTTTGAACGCAGCGGGATTTGACCCGTGCCTGGTGGAAACCGTCTAAAAGGTGCGGGTTCAAATCCCGCTGCGTTACAATTTTATATGTTTTCTTTAAGTATTTTTTTCCATCCTCAGTTTGAATAAACACTTTAAAAATTATATGTAATCTATTTAAAAAAGTAAATCGTACCCATTTGAATGATCCTCCCAAGCGATATAAAGACAATTGTGAACAACAGACAGGCGCACGACAAACTGATATACCAAATGAAACTGACAAATGTACTGGAACTCTCGTCATCACTCACATCACTTAACACAGATTTATTATACGATTCCATATTTTATTTATATATAAATTAAAAAAAAAACGTTTAAATTAATTTCAAATTGGCTTTATATAAAATAATATTAATTATTTAAACAAGCCAAAGTAAACCGTAACGCAACCGTCCTAACGTATGTACAGCGAGTAGTACTCAAATGATAATAACAATAATGTTTATATATGTACATACATATATTATATATATATACATCTATACTATTTTATCCTATAGATAAGGCAATATACAAGATTACTATAATATATTATAGCGCTTTAGGTTGATATGACGTTAGTATGGACCCAAATTTTTATATCAGGTCCAAATGAGGTCAAAATATATTTTCCTTAACTATTGATATGCTAAGCTGATTTTGATTATGTTGGCCCAGTTTCTATAGGTCCTTTATCTGTTGAATAAGTAAGCTATCTTATTTTAAATGATGTTAAATAACAAATGTTGTTTTTTTTTGTTATTATCTGTTGTTTATTTATTATTTAGTTGTTATTCTTTTAATTTTTTTTTTAGCTTCAGGCAGAGGAGAGCTTAGTGTTAAAACTCCCCGCTCCCTAGTTCCCACCCAATTTTCGAGACATTACGTAATATTTAAATAATTCAATCATAGAACTTTTGGACTAAATTAAATTGAATATAATCAAAAATATGTATTGCATCAGAAATAATAAAGTATAAAGGAAAATCATAAGTAAATAACAAATTTCAGAAAAATCGATACAAATCTTCGAATCGAAGAAATGTCGTGATTCATGTTAAAATTGTGAATCCTTTCACGTACACTCATGTTTTAATATAATTGATATAATATAATATTATTAGGATCGTGTGACTAAATGTTTTTTTTTTTTAATTTTTGTATCTTCATGATGTCATCTCATAAAGGGTAAATGCGGAGAACCTAGTGTCTAGACACTCTGTTCACCAGAAGAAGTTAACGCCTCTCAAACCCTTGCCCGTGCGAGGAAATAATTATATTTATTGCTGCCAGGGTGAATTGAACTCATAACTATGTCATTTATAATATAGTTATACTCTGTACCACTGCGCTACGACGCTGACGCATAGAGTGGCGTTACACAAACAATATATAAAATCTACATACAAAAATAAGAAACTTGTGAAAATGTCTTCCCTTAATTAATGTAACCGATACAGTCATATAAATGTTAAAATCAGATTAAAACTAAATCTGTGAATAGTCGATTACAAATAAACGTACATACAATGTTATATATTATCTGTAGTTAGCATTATATAATAAACACGTGTTTCACAGTAGATTAAACACATTAATACATCTCTAATACACTGTAGAAATAAATACTGGTATATAATATTAGTAGTATTCTCTAGGAAACTCCTGACACCTTTATGTAAATTGCTTGCAGAAGTGCCCAATTGAATTGATGATAAATAAATCAGTTTTAGTCAAATCTATATTTAAGTTTATGTATTAATTGTAAATTCTTCTTTACCCATTTGTGCAATAAAATATTATTATTTATTTTTAAATCGAAAGGCGAAAAGCGGGTACGGAGTGTCTTAACACTATGCTCTCTCTATGGCGTGCGAAATAAATTGTGAAGTTAAAGAAATCATACTGAACAGTTAATTTGGATCTTAGAAAGTAAGTCGACTCTAGTAAAAATTATAGTCCTATCTCATTATATATTATCGACGTAATACGTAATCTGTGAATGATACGGTCACTTCGGTAAAGAATTTGCTTCAAATATAATAAACAACAAGTGATAAATAGTGTTTGAAAGTTTTGTTCCAAAATCTGAAAAAATCAGTAATAACAGTACACAATCCAACGTTACTGGTACTTTGTCGCCAAATCGGAATAATTTTTTAATAAATGAATTTCAGATGCACCTTTTTTCTACATTTTTAATATTTTTTTTAAAAATTTCTACTATTTTGAAATACTTGCATTGACTTTGAATAGATCCATTAGAATGTATGTGAAATAGACTTTATATTGCCATCTTGTAGCAAATCATAACATCTATGCATTATTAAAAGTTTAATTCAAATTCGTTGCATTTTATCAGTAACGATTTTCATTGGCTACTATAATTTTTCCAGTGTTACAGTGTTACTACTGTTAAAGCTTTTAAATACTAGATTAATATATTTTAAGAATCATATAGTTAATAATAAGAACTTGAGAAAATAATAATAATGATAAATAATAGAACAAGTTACTAACGATTTATATGTTTTACCATCAAAAATAAAATAATACCATCCAAATAAATACCATCCATCAAAATAAAATACGTTTTATCTATGTGCAGAATTTTCGAAACAACTATAGAAATACCAGTAAGGCATCAGGAGGTTTGATTTAATCCTATCAAACAACTAACTGAACGATTTTTTTTAATATTTATTTTTCTATTATAACTTCTATATGATTTCGTTTAACTTTTTTTTCTTACTGCGTATTTTTTTATCTTGATATTCCAGTCTCGCTTATCTGAGGCATTTCCTTAAGAAGCTGATAGTCAATTGACAGACAGGCTGAGTTTTGCAATTATGTACATACATACATTACACATCATAGTATACGCCAATAGCTGTTACAGGATAAGAAAAAATATCTTATTTATCTTAACTTGTTCGTATATATGTAAAATAACTAATTGCCGTTAAACCCTCGAAGTTATAAAGAGCGTATATATTTACTCTAGTAGTAGAGAGGAAAGTGGAGAAAGAGTATTTGTCTAGACTAAACTTGGAATTAGCCAAGTAACTTGTCAAGATTTTCTCAATTTCTTTCCTTTATGACAGTCTGTTTAAAATACGAACATGAACAATTTCATTCGAAAATTCAAAATGGTTTAAGTGTAGCAATAGAAAGATAAATTCAAATGAAGTTTGTTATATAATTGTCAAACGAAATTCTGCAGGTTCAGGTATCATTTTATGGTTTTTCATGCGTATATAAAAAAGACAAGTGTTACGTCACTTCAATCTTCTCTTGTCAGCATATGTTACTATTACAGATAATAGACCAGATTTTATCTATATTTTCTGTTTAAAAGACAATTTTGCCATGTGACCAAAAAAAATAAATTAGCTTCACGCTGTATCCCGCATATGGCAGTGTAGGCTGAGGGAATCGTAGGAACCTAGTGCTAAGACACTCCGTTCCCCGTTTTCCGCCCTAGGCATTGCGTGTTGAGTGGCGGAACTCAACGCCGGGGTTGGTGCCTTGTTACCAGAGCGAATATAATGAAAATCATTCATTCTCCCGGAGTGGGAATCGAACACAAACCGTGGTGCTTACAGGCAGATGTTATTTAAGCTAGGCCTCTGCGCCACGACGGTCCTGCCATGATGGCCATGTGACAACTATTTGAATATTAAAACTATAATACATACGCAAAGTCAGGATCCTTAAGCAGAAGAATATTATAATCCAAACAAGAAACAAAGAAATTAACACTGCCAGATAATAAAATGTCACTTCAGATAAGCCTATAGGCTTTTCAACGTCCTCCACGGAATCATCGAGGAAATCGTAATTAGGTAAACCGTAGACCGGCGCCATTTTGTATCTTTCCAATTTTTTTTTTTCAAACTGTAAAATGGATATTTTCTTTATATTACTTGTTTAAACAAGTAATAAAAGAGAAATACAGAGAATAAAAGAGAAACACTCACAACAAGTTGCTGATGCAAATTCTTTGAATGTCGATTCTTAACCTAAATTACTTTGGACTTTTAATTTATATATGTATGTAATACATATTTTTCTTTGTTCATTTTTAAAACACAACCACTGTATTAGTTATTTGAAGTAAACTGATAATAGTGTCGTTTTAAAGTATTTCAACATCGTTTATCTTTCTATATTGACATATCTTATTTTAGATATTGTATTGAATCACTGGTAATCTTGTATCGACTTTGTCTGATATTTTATTGTACTTTATATTTAGGATTTTTAAAATATACTTGTAGCCTATGTTTTTATGAACATATAGTAATTAAAAATGTTAATAAACTAACTTTACTGATATTTTTTGCAGCCAAGCGGTGCCTTTGTGTATATATAATTTCAATTAAATCAAATTGATGTATTTAGGTTCTGTGATATAAGATATAGATAGTGATAGACAATTCAATTTTAAAAATATATTTATAATCTTTGCTTAAAAGTCTTTAGTATTTTTGTAAGATAAACACGATAAGTAATATATTTTGTATGTATGAAATATAATAAAAAATAATACCTACTAAAACTAGATTAGCAAAATATATAAAGATCATCGATTAAATAAATTGCTATTAAAAAATAAAAAAGTACCAATTTATATACATTTATTCTTGACATAACTTAAGTTATTGTATAGAACAAAAACCTAACAAAGATGCATTTCTAATAAAATATCCACTAAAAGTAAAATATGTATGAAAATAAAATATAATTATTGCAAATAAAAAAAATCAATTGGTAATCGGGATATGTGTTTGTAAAAGAAGTGTTTACTCTTTATTCGGGTCTAAAAAGCATTATGTTCCCACAACTAGTCAGTAAAATTATGTACACATTTTATTCATTAATGAGTGCATATAACGCACAACTGTAACTATTGCGCGTAGTTAGCTAAACTTAAATTTCTCTTCTTTACATTAGTATTCTCGGAGAGTTTATGTATTGGACAATAATTGCAAAATAGAGTGACACTAAAAACAGACTGAGTCAGTCTCCTTTGAAGAAAGTCAAACTGGAAATTTGGAAGAAAATCATTGAAATTGCTAATATAACGACTTAATTACCTATTGATGAAATTTTGATGCACATAATGACGAACGACATCAGTAGTATGGTTGAAAATACCGATATGTACACGATATTGCTTGCTGTAAGCACCGGGGTGGGATGTTCATAGCGTTCTTGATTCATACCCCAAATCATGATTATTATTTAAAAATTATATGATTTTTAATGTATTAAAAAACATAAAATTTCCACACACACACACAATAACCTCTCTAGTTGATTTATTTCACTTATAACTGTTTTTCAAGAAAAAACTGTAAAAGCTTTTAGAAAAGTTACACTAGAACTAATATCTTGTAACTAATTTATATTTTTCCATTGTTTTTTTCAACAGAAAGTAATTTCTGATATATGTATAAACACTATGAGACAAATCTTAGGTTCAGGTATACACTATTAATAAATATATTCTTTATAAACGCAAAGAAACTATTATCAAAAATTTTATCATATAGACATAAGTATTTTGTTTGCGAACAGTCTTTGGTCTTTAAATAAAATATTTTAGATTCAATTTCCCTTGCACGTGATTTTATTATATAAAGGATTGAAGCTTTAATAAGATAGTGCTGTACGATTTTATGTTTATGTACAATTACCAACACAAGTGATAAATCATTCTTCTGTACATGTGCTTGTGACCTCACTATTTTTTTTAATGGGTAAGACGAGGCAAACGAGCGTTTGGGTCACCTGATGGTGATCACCATCGCCAGAGACCCTGTTTAACATAGAGGGGCTACAGGTACATTGCACTCTTAGTTGATACTAAGGCCTAATGGTCAAACAGTTCCCCAGAACTCTCCCCAGGATATAAGTGGTACAACACAAAGAGGAAACGTCTCTACGCTATGAGACAAGATGTTTAACCTTTCTCTTTCTAAATATCTGGCCCAATTTGAATAGAGTGTATATTTAATGGGTTCCTGGATGGTACACAATAATTGGACCCAGTAGGTGGCGCTGCAGTCAATTTTAAAGTAATAGACAATCTAAACTGTGAGATATCTAAGACACTATAACTATTAACAATAAATAGCAGTTCATTAATAATGACTAGAGAGACCAAGAGAGAGGGAAAGAGGTAGCTATGAGAGGTAGCTATGAATAAAAAATAATTCTTTTCCATGAAAGACTACTTCTACCTTCTTCTAATATTTTGTTTGACATGAAGAAGTTATTGATTAAAAAGATTGCATTGCTATAATAAGTGTAATACCAGTATCAGTTTTTTTGTAATCCACTGTAACAAAAGACACTATAGCTATATCGCTTAGGGCAAAACTTCTTAAAACTATAATAGATTGTGAAACTAGCTCGGCTATAGACACAAATTTATCCAGAGTATCACAGTTTGTCATAGTCAACAATGAAGGTAATATGTATAATTTTATCAATAAATTGATGTATGGGGACAGAATTTTGTACTTCTTGGAAAGAGATATATGGACAAAAAAGTAAAAATTGTGGACAAATAAAGCAAAAGTCATTATCGGAATTTTTATATATATATATATATATATATATATATATATATATATATATATATATATATATATATATATATATATATATATATATATATATATATATATATATATATATATATATATATATATATATATATATATATATATATATATATATATATATATATATATATATATATATATATATATATATATATATATATATATATATATATATATATATATATATATATATATATATATATATATATATATATATATATATATATATATATATATATATATATATATATATATATATATATATATATATATATATATATATATACAATTGTGTCAATTTATACTTTATAAACATTTATTGGTATAACTGTACAGCATTATGACAACTGTGACATTGCTAATATTGACTGTCATAGATATCATGATTGATCTTAAATATTATATTTAAAGCAATAATACTCCTTTTGAATCAATCACGGTGATTTTGGGATAAAACACAATACTTATTTATGTTTTTTTATTATCAGTTGTAGAGACTAAGAGTCTTTTTTGATATTTACAACACGAGGTTTGTGGTTGGTGTGGTTCTTTAAAAAAAGAGGATATTTTAAAGAACTTAGAAACTTTTAAAAATTTATACGTATACATATTCAAGAAGCGTGGGTTTGAGCCCTGTCACATCCAATATTTATACCTATTTTCCTTTGATGTAAAGATATACACTATATAGCGTAACACATGCATTAATACATACATACAAATCCCAGGTGTATTCCTTATAATTTAAAATCGTCAATACTATATTTTAACTAGCGGGTATATTATTATCATACTTCCCAGTATGATTATTAAAAATATATGATTTTTTTCATTATGTCTATTTTACAATATTATGTTAATATAGACAATCTTACTAATTCCTCGAAAGGGACCTCCTCGCGGGGCCACTCTGAGTATCCAAGGGCAAGAGGTAAAGGTACGGGGTCAAATGAAATATCTTGGTTTAACACTAGATCGATCGAGAATAGATCGATGGTCGGTTGCAATGCACTTCGCTCAGCTTATGCCAAAACTTGTGAACACCGCCGGGGCCCTCAGCAGATTACTGCTGAATATCGGCGTAATATTTATGTCGGCGTGTTGAGACCCATGGCATTATACTGTGCTCCTGTGTGGGCTGACTCTCTCATCGCTCGAAACAGGGCCCAACTGCGGAAAGCACAACCGGTCATAGCAGTGAGAGCAGCTACACTCTCGGCGGGTGATCCGCCTTGGGAATTACAGGCGGAAATACTGGCTATAGTTCACCCACTTCGTACAAGTGAGCGATCGCGAGGTTCACAACCAGCACCGGAGGATATCGTGTGCCGGAGGAGGAGAGCAAATTAAGCCCTGATCCGGCGATGGAAACTGGACCTGGAGACCCTGATGGCAGGCCTACCGACTGTGGAAACGGTTCGCCCTCATTTGGAATGTTGGCTTCTGAGGAACTTTGGGGTCCTGACATTCAGATTGGTGTAGGTTTTGACAGGACAGGATTGCTTTGGAAAATACCTGCACCAGATTGCGCTTCGGGAGCTGTCGCTGGCTTGCCATGGAAGTAATGAGGCCATGGATTCAGCGCAGCATACTCTAGCTGAATACCCAGCATGGGTCCCACAGCGTCATGTTTCAATAGCTGTAGTGGGTGGGGACCTGTCGCTGTCCAGTGTGGTGGAGTCCATGCTGGATAGTGAGAGGTGCTGGTCAGCCATGGCCTCGTTCTGCGAATTTGTCATGGCATTGAAAGAGGCTGCGGAGCGGTTACATGAATCCAGCGCGATGGCAGGCTGGCTCCGTCAACGACGGACAGGGGGTAGGAGAATGCAGTATGCGCATATCCAACTCCCCTAACCCTAACATTCCACTTGCCTTCCACTGAGGCGTCGTAGTAGCATGCGCGAGCGATCCTGCGGCGTCTCCATTTAGGTGGAGAGGTACCGTTGGGTTTTAGTGGGTAGTATCGAGCTTACCGGTGAGTCCCACAATACCGTTCCTTCGTAAGGCACATTTGCCTTGCACATGAGCGGTCTGCGTTACATGCATTTCCCAGCATAAACGGTCGCGTTTATAGGCAAACACTATGCCGCTGCGCCACGTAAACGGAAACGGAGCTCATCGGCTTGTTTCTATAGTATATTCATGAAATGACTGATATATATCCAAATATATTCAAATTTTTCAATGTTCATGCTCTTTGAGCTTCTAATACTTTTAAGGCCATATTATAAAAAAATATATATTAAGCAGAAAATAAAGAAATTAGTTTAAAATAGATTCTATCTAAACTACTTGTGTGATTTGCGAAAATAATAGCAATATTTGTAATAATAACAGTCAATGACACTCGTACTAGGAATGTTGATATTTAAAGGCATTTCCTGATTAGATATAATGATAGAAGTCAATGAGTTCGTTGTCGTACATGAAGAAATTCTTATTATATATATATATATATATATATATATATATATATATATATATATATATATATATATATATATATATATATATATATATATATATATATATATTATATATATATATATATATATATATATATATATATATATATATATATATATATATATATATATATATATATATATATATATATATATATATATATATATATATATATATATATATATATATATATATATATATATATATATATATATATATATATCTATATATATATATATATATATATATATATATATATATATATATATATATATATATATATATATATATATATATATATATATATATATATATGTAAAGAAAATTGTAATTTTCTTTAAATTAAATTTTCCCCGCGTAACAAATGTCATAGTCATACCGTGACAGTAAAAAATTAATTTTATAATCTATGTCAAGTCATAACCTAAAAAGGCGTCTCGTGACAGTTTGAAAATTGTTATTTAAATTACATATAAAGATTTTAATTGTGATTTATGTACAGACATTGTAATTAATAACATTAAATGTCGTTTCTTTCTAACAGAGAAACTCAATTGTGTTTTTATTGACCTTGTCGTCCAAATCACAAGAAATATTGAAAATATCTGCGATAGGTGCGATCTAGCAGTGAAGCCTTTTATAAATCGCTTTCGAGAAATAACTAAAATATTCATTAATATCCATTACTTTTTTCGTAAAATATTGACAAATTGTACATGAACATTAGTACTGTATTATCAAAATACAGATAAATATAAAAAAGATCCTTTCTTCAAGTGCACTTTGATCTTTACTACATAGAAGTACAACATAGAGAGGCCTAGAGGAACATAGAGGCCACTGCGGTGCAGTGCAACGCCTTACTGAAAACGTGATTATTACGGCCGTTACGGTACGATAAGGAATTCAAAATTAATTATTTTCATTTTCGTAGTCTAGCAATGATAAAGCGCGATACTTAGTTCCTTAACTTAACATGTAATGTATCCAATTCGGGTGGAAAGTGGAACAAGGAGTATGTTGACACTAGGTACTCTCAGTCTAACTTGTTATATGCGTGCGGGATGCGTGAAACTAAAGAAAAAAAAATCATCCCGAGGAGAACAATCTCATAGTAAATCAATTAAAATATTAATTTATATGTAAATAAAAGTATAATATTAATTAATCAAATAAATAATATATCTTACAAACTCTAGTTAAATTGTAAAAAGAACAGTGTACTTACGGTAATATTGTATAGAAAAAATGATAACCAGAAGTACGAACAATAGTCCCCAAAATATAAGATCTGGGAACATCATCTCCAACAATTGATAATTATAATAATTCTAAACACACTCTACACACACTATAATTACTATATATTATTATATTATACAATAAAATGTTATAAAACGCTAATTAAATCACTACTTCTAGACAGACTATACAAAGTATTCTACATAAAGTTACTCTATCAACAAACAATTAAGCCTTTTTAACCAATCTTATCATTATATCTTAGCAAAAATATAATTTATTGATAAATATAATATTTAAAAGATAAAATAAATGTTTTTGTTTAATCTATAATTGATAACTATAGATATGTATGGATTTAAATGTAACGTCATTTTAATTGTTGTAAATGTAAATGTTACATTTTATAAAAATGTTATATATATTATATATATATATATATATATATATATATATATATATATATATATATATATATATATATATATATATATATATATATATATATATATATATATATGTATATATATATATATATATATATATATATATATATATATATTTCTTTTTTTAAGTTCACGCTGTAGCAGCAGCTAAGCAGCCCGAGTGGGAGTCGAACCCACAAACGGTCGCGTTTATAGGCAAACGCTATGCCGCTGCGCCACGTAAACGGAAACGGAGCTCATCGGTTTGTTTCTATAGTATATTCATAAAATGACTGATAGCGCTCAAATGAAACTACGCTATGTAGAAAGATAAAATTTGTCGTAGGTTCTTTAAAAAGTGTAGGGGGAGTACTAAGAAAAGGAAAAAAATACCCGAACCTACTATGGGAACGGAAAAAATACGGGGTTATAAATTTTTTAGTAAATGTTGTCGGGATCAATTAGTAGTAATTATAATATAGGGAGTCTGACTATCGCGACGCAGTTCGATTCGATCACATTTCATAGAAAGGACTAAAATACTATTGGAAAAAAAATTACTTTGAGTTTTCCGACCCAAGACACGATATTCATAAAATAATAGTTAAAAAATTGGTTAAAAGCTTCTTAATGTTTAGTTCTCTATGCCTATAGCTCGGCAATGTGAAGTAACCGTTAAGCTAACAAGATTTTTAAATTCATATGCTACCTAGATGCTGGTTGTTTTAACATATAATGTATTTACGAATTTTAAAATATATATTATCTTAAGACAGCAACGTATATTATTGTGTATTTATAAATAAATCTTTACAAATTCCTAACCGTCTAACAGAAAGGTATAGTAGTAAGTATATTTATTAATCCTATACAAATTAATTGTTCACGCGATTAATAAGCACACACATATATATATATATATATATATATATATATATATATATATATATATATATATATATATATATATATATATATATATATATATATATATATATATATATATATATATATATATATATATATATATATATATATATATATATATATATATATATATATATATATATGTGTATATATACATATGCTTATTTAATCGCACGAACAATTAATTATTTTTATTTATTAGATTATCAGATTAATTCACGAGTATTTTCGGTGAGTCACTTATATACTCGATAAGAACTTTTGTTGAATTTTAAAATACCTTTCATTTCACAAAATTGACTTAGGGCCAATTTCACCGGTTACGTATAATGTTTCAGATAGTAAGCTGGTAGTTAATACTGTCTATCAGAGTTATTTGTGATAGTTTAAACAGATCTTTATCTGCTAGATATTTGTATCTGAGACCTGTGAAAACAAAATTTATTGTTTATCTGCCAGACAAAGAGCATATTTCCTATCCGGGATTTTATCAGCAAGATGTGAAACCGACCCTTAAATGTGTATTTTTACTATCAATATAGTGCAAGGCAACCATTGCTGTTTACGAGTTACGACTCACGACTGGCTGATATAGATTTATACAGACTGCAAACCCCGCTTTGTTCAAACTTTACGACGTTTTCTAAACATATTTTCCTTTCCCAAGTGTGAAATATAATAAATTCATTCATTTTAAATAGATTAATACGTGAAGTTGAATCTGAAACTTAATAACATGAATTTGATGCGATAAGGAATGAATTTGAAGTACAAAACAGTGAAGTACAGAATCAAGGATCAATATAAACACTATGGCTAGAGCTACCCATACGTGTTTATTAAAAAATACTTAAGTCAATATAAATAGAAAAATATATCAATAGAAAAAAATATATATAAGATAATAACTATCACAATTACCATAATATATGATTACGAATAGATATTAATAGACAAGTGGATTCTAGAATTAAATTAATTTCATATATATGTACATAATATTATTTAGAGAACTTATGGGGAATAAAATTGAATATAATAAACCAAATTGAAACAAATTAATTGTTTCTATGGCATTTAATTCAAAGAACTAAATGATTTATCACCTAGTCGAATCCCATAGGTATCTGGTGTCGCGTGCTAATGCCATTTTTTTTTATAAAAAAACAACAATACACAATGCCGATTATATTCAAATTGTTCAATGTTTATGAGCTTCTAATACTTTTAAGGCCACATTATAAAAAAATATATATTTAGCAGAAAATAAAGAATTTAGTTTAAAATAGATTCTATCTAAACTACTTGTGTGATTTGCGAAAATAATAGCAATATTTGTAATAATACAGTCAATGACACTCGTACTAGGAATGTTGATATTTAAAGGCATTTCCTGATTAGATATAATGATAGAAGTCAATGAGTTCGTTGTCGTACATGAAGAAATTCTTCATTTTACTTGTATTAACAAAATTTTCTTACGATTTCCTCTATAGTCGAGAAGGGTTCTAAACCATCAATTATCGAGAATTAGCAAGTGTTGAAAATTTTAATTGGTTACCATAAAATGATTTGGAGGCAGATGTAGTAAGGGAATCCACACCACAGACTCAAAAACTGCCAATTATACAATACAACTTATTTTTTATGAATTAAATATTTCGTCTGGAAGCTGGACTTGAGATCTTTATAAATGTTCGGCTTTTCTTCTTGCTTGCTTTTCATCACAGGACTCGTATCACAAGATGATCATAATTGTATGTGCATTAAACGGCATTTGTATTAACAGTACAAATTTCTATAAAGTACCTCGGTCTGGTCTACGATATCAATAGATTTCGACCATTTCACTGGTCCAGGCCCGAAGGTATCAAAGATCCTGGCGACTAATATTGGCGGGTTGTGTGCCTCGAGCCATTTTTTATGTATACATCGGAAAAGTTAGCACGATATTCCATAAATGTGCTCTTTTATAGCGTCCTGAACTGTCTTGAACAATGTTAATTATTTTAGGCATGCGCAAAGGCCATAAGAACGATATAGGAGCTATTATGACCTTTTGCTGATTAGATGGCTGGCCTGGATCATGCAGTCATGGTACAGCCAGGCCGAGCTCGTTTTGGAGATTATTACGATTATACGCATAAAATTTAAAAAAGGTTCATCTTGATAAACTATTCATTATAATACTATGAAGATGTATATTCAAAGATATGGTTAAACCCATAAAACCCATTAAGGACATAAAACCATATTGAGTGTTTTCGCTTTTACCTAAAAGAGTTTCGTACTACAAAGTTTACCGGTTACAATATCAATGTCTATAATTATTAGTATCAACCTATCAATCACAATTGATTCTAAAGTTGTACGAAAATCAAATACCAAATAGAAATAGCTTAGATATGTGTATAACTATATCTGCTGGTACTGTTTTACATCGAAACAATTAAATGTATTATATTTGTACAAATATTTAAATTATATACAATTTGTATATACACAAGAGAAACGGTGTTTTTTTTTTTGTAAGTTTCCTCTATTTCACTATCATATATTATTCATTCAGCGCATTTTGTATCGTCTTTATTGATTAGGTTCATTAGATATTTTATAATGTTCGCAAAAATATCATTCGACTACTTTTAATCTATATACGATTTGTTTAAACTGTATTTTTATCAATTATTATTGCACTGAAAGCACGCAGGTGTATTTTTTTTAAGATTAGATAGATACCTAAGTATGAAAAAATTATAGCAAAAGTAGTATGTGAAAGAAAAAAAATATTAAATTACAAACGTCAAATTTTCTACGACAGCGTTGATATCTGTTTAGCATTATTTAAATTTAGGCTCGAAATATGAAGTTAAAAATAATAAACATCAATTTAACGGGAAGTTTTATAAGGGAGAAGTGATTTAAAAATATAGTATTTATTTAGGGGGACCGTCGTGGCGCAAAAGCACAGTGTCTGCTTGTTAACGTGGCGGTTTGTGGGTTCGATTCCCACTTGAGGAGAATGAATAAGTTGCATTTTCTTCGCTCTGGTAACAAGGCCAAAAGTGCAGCGTTGAGTTCCGCCAATAAATACACAGTGCCTCAGAAGGCGAAAAGCGGGAATGGGACCCTAACGTCCTACCCTTATGCGTGAATAAATATTTCCTTAACTTTACATAAAAAGGCTTAAGCTAAAAGCATTCAAACCAAACATTGTTTTCTATTTAATTAACATTCATATGAAGAAAATATATGACACTGATTACTATAGAAAAAATAACTGACTCACCAAAGTATTTCACAAGCAATCCATATAGCAGCCAAAATATTAAAACGTTTAACGCCATAAAAATAAGCATAGCAGTTAGGCTCGACATTTTGTTTAAATAGTTCGTATATATATTCAAAAATATATAAAAGTATATAAAAATGTTATTAATGCGAAATAAGAACGACAAATGGATGTTTTAATCGGAAAAAATAAAATTAAGAATGGTAAAATACGAACGATAAGCGTTATATCGATCGATTATGATATGCACTTGATAAGGTTTAATTCTATATAGCGATATAGAAAATTGTAATTATGAATTTACTCATATCATTTTGGCTCAGAAGACCTAATATCTATGTCTAAGTAAATTTGATAATTCTAGTTACATACATACATACATACATACATACATATGGCCAAATACGAGTCGGACTCGCACACCTATGGTTCCGTACCATTATAACCAATAAGAAAACGGTAAAAAAAACATCACTGTTATAGAGGATCCCCACTTAAATATTAATTTTATTCAGCTTTTTTGGTATTGATGACAGACGAACAGACAGACGGACGTCAGGAGAGTCTAAGTAATAGAGTCCCATTTTACCCTTTGGCTACAGAACCGTCACTATATACTAATTTGCATTGGTCATGAGATATTTGAAATTGTATAAAGATAATCTCCGCTCTATAAATTTCACCGGTCAACCAGTTCTGCCAGTTAGTTCAATTAAGCCTGTTAACCTTAAACTTCTAAAATGGCCGCGTGAGAATAATATGCAGTTTTAAAAAATTACATCTATCTATGTTTTAGTTGTTCTGTACGTATGTTTGTCACCCTACACCTCCTGAACGGGTAAAGTGATTTAGATATTGTTTTTTATGTGTATTTAGCGAGTCTGGATAGTTTGAAAATACAATTGAACAGGGTAGATGGTGTTGCAGCTAAAGTATAATATAAAAAATTCTTATAACAATAATTTCTTATAATAGAAAATAATTTATTTTTCCTAATTTTCCAATGAAATTTATAAAAATTATATAAAAACTACTTATATTTCACCTTTAAGACGTTTAAGACAAATATCGACAAAGATTTCCTTGGTATGATGTAGTAATTGTTATAAGCATTTGTTTGTATTTATCGCCACAGATACATGACAATAGCTTATTACCTTGACTTGCCATATTTATAGCTACTTGTGCTATAATAGTTACATACTTATTAGTTAAATGTTAAACGGTCACGTTTAGGAGAAAATCCTAAAGATATTTTCATAGATAAATGTGTGAACTACAATTTTTGTTTGGAGTTTTTTTTTTTGTTAATGAAAAGTTTGAAAACTTAAATGCATATGCAAATTTTTGAATTACTGTTTATAGTAGGTAAATTTCGTTTTCAGCTCTATGCTTATTAGTACATATACCTTATACCTGCATTTTTATAATTACCTAAAGACCAGTGATTACACCAAGATTTCGCCTTCAGAAGGTAAATAAATCGTTTATGTCCCAAGGTATATGTATGTATAATAAAATTCCACAAATACTTACAGACTTACCCTTTGAGCAATTTAAAGTCAAGATAAAAAACATATTATTAGGGAAAGTATATTATTCACTCCAAGAATATTATTTGGATGTTAGTGTGTTAGTGTGTGGAGTTAAGTACTGTTGATGCTTATTCGGGAGGCTAACCACAGTTGTAAATATATTGTAAATTTACATTAAAAAGAGCAACTGTTGAGTTTCTCGCCAGCTCTTCTCAGCAGAACTGCCCTCCGAGCTGGTGGTAGCTTCTTGAAGGACTTACAATACTGACACTTATGTTAATTGACGATTCGAAAGTGCTTGAAATAGCCTAATTGAATAAAGAATATTTTGATTTCATTTGTTATACTGCCTTGAACGAGCTGAAAGTGTAGTGTGTCTATTGAAAAAATAACCTATTCTTATATAGACATAATAACAAACTAAAGTTTACAAAATAGTTCTTTTTTCTACTTTCACGTTGTACCTATCCCGCAAAAAGAAGAGAAGTAGAAATTGTTTAGAAGACTTTCTCTTCATTTTTTGAGACATTGCGTGTTGAGTCACAGAACTCAACGTCGTGCTAATAAAGAGTATATTAAAATAAATATATTAATTTAGTTAAACGAGATTCAAGATTCAATGTATTTTATAGGAAAAAATGCTTGTAAATCGAACCTGTTACCATTGCGTGTATCAAGGTTTTCATTGGTCATGACAATATTAAACATATATTTAGGAAGAAAGTTGTTCAAAATTTGTCTTGTATTTAATCGTCAAACTCAATTGAAATATTACATATAGTATTGATAATAAGTAATATTAAAGTGAAGTTCATTAAAATTTGTTTTTGGAAATGATTTGTATATATCAAAAGGTAAACACCCGGTTTCATATACCTATGTACTTTAATATTATCGAACAAAGAAGCCAATTTTCGTTATCACACCGATAGTGAGAATACATACGACCCTGATAACACTTAACGTGGGACTCTTAATTGAAAATCGACTTTTTTGACCTAAAATGGATAGTAATAAAGACTTTTTTTCTAATAACTATACATTTGTATCAGATTATATTTATAAATAATTACTGTAAGAATATATTCATACATAAATATGTTAATATTAGCATGAATAAACAAATAATTAATTAATTTTTTTTTGTATTTTCACCAAATTATACTAGAATAAAGCAGTACACTAATCAGCCATAGCCTACAAAAACTTAGACGCTATATAAAAAAAATAAAAACATACAAATTATATGAAAAAAAAACTTACGTCTCTCAACGCACGATCCAAAACAGAACCACAACCAAAATAAATATAAACACATAAAAATAAAAGTACCGATCATAATAGACGATATTAGATCCATTTTGAATAAACACCACGAATGACACGAACAAGGCTATGGATAGTCTTATCGGTGATAATTTATATCTACACAATAATCGCGAGAATGCGAATGGCGGTACATTTTTTAGCAATAATTACGAAAAAATAAAAAGTTTCAAGATATATTATTTATCTGTGAAAGTTATTTATTTAATATTATTCTTTATCTGTGTACGTTTTATAAAAAAAATATCACTTCATAATACATGCTTGCGCGTGAGTGTTTGATCGTATACTAAGCGTTCAAAGGCGGTCCAATTCCCCCATAGTAGTCTGTAGTACTTCCTTTTGTATTACCTTTTTTTTTACGTATACATTTATAAGAGGGTAAGAAGATGTTCTTAAACTGGATGGATTAATTTCAATTGTATCTAGATAAAAGAACGTTAGTCATTATTTAAAAAATTGTCACCTTGTAATATATTATGTAAATGTTGTAAAATAAAGCTATGAAGATAAGAAAAACAAATTTTATGTGAGAATAATTCAATTAATAATATAACAACATATTTCTTTTCTCCGAACAAAGTAAGTAAAGTAGAAGCCAGAGTGATTGATCACTATATGTATGTATACTAGTGACATAATACATAAAGTTGCAATCAATTTATCATCATCTATCTGTATCTCGACCACGATCATGACCTTGCAAAGATAAGCGAGGTAAAAAATTACGCACAAATGTATAGATTTTAGAAAAAAATCTTCAGTATTATGGTCAAATCCCATTCTTGAGATGTTTTTAACTACAGACTAGGGTTTCCAACCTAAACAAAACTTAAATAATTAAAATAGATTTTGTACTGTTGGATAATTTGGGATAATCTAAGACTTTAATTTGGGATAATTTGGGAGAATCTCGGAAAGTGTAGAAATGATAAAAACAGAACTCTCTATCCGCCCAAGCCACCTAATATTTAATAGTAAAAAAAACATACTTATCCAATAGCAAAATGCCACGCCATAAACAAAGCAGGTGCAAAGAAAGACCATACCGATCGCAGGTATAGTCGTTATGGCGACAAGCATTAGTACGTCCCTCATATTGACAAATCACAAAAGTACACTGTAAACACTTTCTACATACAACTAATATAAAATATATTATGTATATGAACATGAAACTTTGAATTTATCTAGAGATAACACTATTCTGGTAATATAATCTTACCGATTATAATTTGATATCTAGTTTCTGGTTATTTTTTTAAAGAAACTGATACGCGAATTTGTTTCGTTTTGTAGCACTTGATTGACTTACTTGTAATGCAAGCATCCTCACGTTTACATAAGTCTAGACGTGTTGTGGGGGTCAATTTTTTCGGTTAAATCCTGTTACGAGTATCCGCATTCAGGACGAAATTCGATGCGGATTATATGTTACTCATACTTCTACAGCTTACTCATTAAAATTATACGAGGGATGGATCCTCGTCTCTGCATTATCAGAAGCTACCGGTACACCGTCATACTTTACCGTGGCTTCAAAGCAGTTGCCTATATCGCTTAGCTCTTATTTTAACTCTCAATCGTCAACAGGGTTTATTCTAAGTGGACCCCTGAACAATGCTCTCTTGCAATGTATTAATCCAGGTAAGCCTCTTTCTCGCAGAACCTATCTGTAGCTTTCTTTTACGAGATCACATGTTCAGAGGCGAGTCTCGTTCTATGAAATTATACTTCAGCTGGTAGTAAGTTAACTGTTAAAAGAAACTAGCGAAAGGTAACTGTTGAAAGGTAACTGGTAAAGGTAACCAAGTAACTGTATTCTAATATAAGTGACATCTCGGTTATTCCCACATGCAACATCCATGCCTACTTGATGCTATGGTACCTGGACTATATAAATTATATATTTTTAATTTATTTATTTTTCTATTTTTTTCCTATACAAATACTAAAGCAAACTTTTATTAATAATTCGCATAATATAGATGTTAGTCTAATTCTTTTAAAACGATTTCCCTCTTATAGAATCTCTATGAAATTGTATGGGATTACGGCTATGTCCATATATTTTTCCATACGTTAATCAACCTTAACTGTGACATTGAAAAAACTACTGGTTATAAATTCGTCGTCTAGCGCCTTGTAAAGATAAGGTTTTTTACTGTTAATCTTTTGTTTACCGATTATATATATAATACAATAGTGTGTAGTGTGTAGTAGACAATAAACCGTTATCATCGAGCAGTAATGTCTCTGATTATACGCGATTATTGTGAATTCGATCTACACACGGGGGTTTTGTTTTTTTTTAATTCCTTGCCCTGACAGGCATAGCGCGGCGTTGAGTTCCGCCAGTGAACCCGCCTTGACCTGAAAATGGGGCGGAAAATGAGGAACAATGAATGCCAATACCCTCTGCCTCCGTCCCTCTGCCTATTCCACTATATACGTCACACGTTGGGACTTGAAAAACAAATATGTAATGGTTTTTCTTAAGTATAAACATTATGTTCATACTTAGAGCAATATTTTACTAAAAGAATTCATATTATTCTTCACTTACAATCGTAGGCCGTTCATCCGTTTGTACGGACAGCATAAAGCACACCCACGCCGTAATGAAATATCATATAATTTATGATGATGTTGATGTTTACGTATTGTTAATATGTTCAGAGTAAAGGCAAAAATATCAATGGTTACAGATTTCTGAATCTACTTGGACACACTTTCAATTCAAATCGATAAAACACTTGGAAGTATAGACGAGTGCTAAGACACTCTATTCTCCACTTGGATCAAATTTAGACAATTAATTTCTCCGCCAAAATGGAGGAACTCAACGTCGCGCTTTATCTACTAGAGCAGTAGTTTTAATAAAAAAACATGACATAACTCACTCATCTCTCACATTTTGCAGAGGGCAAAAGCGTAACTAGCAAGCAAGCTAAAGAGCCCATAAAATATTTTTCTGTATCGGATATTCCATTTATAAACGATTGTTTATAGACTATATAAGATTTAGCTAATAGGAAATCTAGTACAAAATGTATATGTAATTTTTATTCGCATTACATTATAATTTTTTTGCCTACAGTACCTAGACAGGATATAATTATCCACTTGACATTTGACCAGCCTGTTGCATCACTCACTCACATTTTTACTCAGAGCATTAAAATGGGTTCTATTTCTAAAACGCTAAAGACTGTAATAATGTATTAATTTATAACGTAGGTGTGAATGTAATACTATCGTTTAAATGCACTTTGTGTGTATGTATGTATGTATGTATGTAAATCGTAGACAACGTATTGTATTCTATGGTACTATTATAAAATATGTTTGTTTAAACGCGCTAATCTCGGGAACTACTGATTCGAATTTAAAAAAAAATCAAATTATTTTGTTTAACTAATTATCAATACTAGAGGACCCGTTGAAGCGTGAAACACGCGTTGCCATTGCAACGTGTATGTCACTTTACACAAAAGTTATATTGTTAAACGTGTGGTAGTGTATGTAATGTTTTATTTTATTTATTGATTTAATGTATTTTATAAGCATTATTATGGAAAAATATTAGCATATATAAATATAATTACAGTACCTATATCTTAAACTAACAGAAATTTAAAGCTATGTACTTAATACTAAATACTAAATTTAATATTAGAATTACTAACGCGTTTTTTTTTTATTGAACAACTATTTTTTATTCTTTTGTATTCATTACATACATTTGACGTTCGTGCCTTTGTAATTCTGTTTTTCTTGTCTTTATTTAATTATGGTTGGAGTTTTCCGATAACAAGGATCTTTCATTCATTCATTCTTCATTCAAAACAATAATAAATATTAATAACTATTTAGTTATTAATAGTATATAACTATTTAGTTATTAATAGTATAGTATTGAGAAGTTATATAAGCTTATTTTCAAAGAAAAAAAGAAAATAAATACGTCTGTTTCCCTCTAAAGGAAGTCTTCGTTGATGGAAAGTTCACAGTATTTACATATAACATATAGTTACGAATGTTCTGGTTTCGATTCTCACTCAGGACTGATATTTAAAATTTTAATATTTTTTATATCTGTTAAATAGCTTTACTTACATTTCTTTTATATATAAAAAAAAATTATCACGCAAATGACTAAACTGGCAGAGAGAACCTAGAAATATAAATAGACACTCTGTTCCTTGTTCTCTGCCCGAATTCTAGATAGTTCGAGTTGAATTTTGTAACTTAACGCCGCACTTTGTCAATCGAAGCTGATAAATAATCCAATGCATCAAGCGAGATCAAATGAGCTCCAACTGCGCCACAAGGACTTAAAAAAAATCTAACTATAGATCTATTGGGATTATATAGGTTACATTACTATTAATAAAATATTTAAAGTAACTACAGCACTAAAGACTAGGTAAGTACCCTTTTCAATTTATAATTATTTTTATTTTCTTTTCATCAACATTACTATACATCTATTTAAATATTGCCTTTATACTGGCATAAGCCTATCCCTACCTTTATTTTTTTTAATTATCATTATTTAGAAGTAGGGCTATACCTAAGCGAGATTTTCATAATAACATAAACTGTATATATAGACCAAATTATTAATATATATATTGCACAGTTAAAATCTATTTAAATTATCTGGAAACATCTATACTAAGACTTACCACAAAACATAATTGTACAATATCTCATTACAATACACGTAAAGAAAGTCAATACCACAATTCCTGGCAGGACGACGGCGACAGCAAAGTCTGCCATTATTTTACGCAAAAATCACTTAAATCACATTTCTATATAAAATATAAATAATATATAGTATAATATATAATATATTATATATAAACATATATAAAAAATTAAATAAATCACTACGAAATCTCAGCGTAAATCAAAATAACTACGCAAAATGGCCGCCATAATACTATATGATGGGGTGTACACGAAATACCACTTTTATATTAGATATGAAATATCTTATCATACATTTTAGTATCGGGAAAAGGATTCATAAGTGCTTTTGTGACGTACATACCTTGATTATTGTAATGAAATAAGTTTAATTAAATGAAGAGATATGTTAATAAATTATTTTATTTATAAATTAAGACAAATTTAAATTCCAAATCCGACTAGAAGGTCGATGGTTGTAGGTTCGGTTCTCATTTGTGAAATTTTCCTTACCTGTCTTGATATAATACGTGGTTTGAGTTTCATTACTCACTAAGTAATGTATCGAATACGGAGAAAGGAGTATTTAGACACTATCTTCAATATGTGGCTATATCATAAATAGCAAAACTATATATATCTAAATATGACGAAATTACGTCGATTTGCTATTTCAATAATTGTGTTATAAAAAAATATTAGCTGACGCTAATTACTAAATGTTTGCAATTTAAGTAAGCTTTATTAAAAATACAATAAAAAATATACTCAATATATATTTTTTATTAAAATAATATTTTTGAAAGCGCCATCTATTGAATAGTGGAAAATCTTATAAAACTATGTAACATTTTTTTAATAAATGAATTCAATGTCTCACACGCAAAAATAAATTATGAACTAGAAAACATTAAACTATATTATAATATTTTGCGCCATCTGTCTTAAAAAATATTAAATGAACTGTTAGTACCGCAACTTGTCACTAGTAAACTCTTAGTACCGTTACTCGTCACTAGATGGTATGCCATGCTCGGTATGGCTATATCTATATTTAAAAGAAATATTTTTTATATTTAAAGTCAATAAATTTTATAATCAATATTACTTCAAAAAAATGTCTATACATAAAAAAATAAATAATTTAGTACTCAATTTTCTTATCTATATGCAACTTTTGAATATAGCGTACCTATGCAAAAAAAATGTATGGTATTATGTTAAATGATGCCAATTTTTTTCATAATCGGCTAACGGATGGCGGCGCTCTGCTAATAATTTTACAAAACTAAATGGGCGACAAGCGGCAATATTAATTGTGTAATTATTTTGTTTCTTAATGTTAATTAAAATTAATTTTATTCTAAAAGCTTAAGCTTATAAAAGCTTATAAAAAAAAAAAAATTATTTATAATAAATAATACGAAAAGCAAATAAATAGACATAAAATAAACGTGAATACTTACATTTGCTTATTACTCTTGTAGCAATTCCATAATAAATACAATAGTAAAATTGCCGCTATTCCTAGAGGTGCCACTACTAATTTTAACCAAATTGATTTCGCTGCTTCCGGCAATGCATCTTCGTTATTCATATTTATATAAATATATTTCACTTTTAAATCAAATTATTTAAATAATTAGTCCAAATTAAAGAATAATAGTCCTTACTCAAAATATTTCAATAAAATGAATAGCTGTCAAAAAATGGCGGTAAAATATCCGCCGAAAAATTACCACAGATTATTAATTAAAGTTACCACGAACACACATTAGACACGGAGCCATGGGAACCCATACAGTACAGTTAAATCGGTTATGCTGAATTAATGACCGTGAAATTATCGTTTATCGGTTCTTTTTATCGTAACGTTTTATCTAAATGTAAATAAATATGATGTTTGCAATTTAGATTACAGTGATTAATCTTTTGTGTTCTTTGGAAGATATGGTACTGAATGTGATAAATTTTGAATATTCTAGTCGATACTTAGAATTTTGCATACATTTTTGGCTAACTACGATGCGGTTCGGATCACATATTAAGCATAAGCTCTATGAATCATTATTACAAGCACCTCAATGTAGATAAAAAATAAATTTAATGATTTGTCAATAATCCCAAAGTTTATTTTGTCTTTTGCAACGTATATTTAGAATAACAATATAAAAGAACCTTATTTATTTATTAAAATTAACGAATTAAGCTTTATTGAAAATCCAGTTTATAATCAATGATACTTAGACACGTCCACGAGAGCGTATATAAAAGTTGAGTGTATATCATTCGCCGCTTATATATTTGATTTATCTGACTGATTTATCGAAACAAACCTTTTAAGTCCAATCGGTTAACGCCGCATATCTCAAGTGCTGTACTATTTACTGTCAAATTGGATATCTCTCTAAATCCAGATCACATGACAATTTATCATTTGTAGAATATTATATTTAGGCGAATTTAAAAATAGCTTGCTCACAGATAAAAATTAATAGATTAAAGATCAATCTAGAAAGATATTGATAATTGAGTGTCGAATGCATATATATTTTGGAGCAATCAACGACTTTTAAGGATTTAAACTGGATCTCTTTTAAGCATGCATTCTTATATAGTGTAATATTATCTCTTTTTTACCGTACACTCTCCTTTGTGTGTTCTTCATTCAACGTGACATTGGCGGAGTGAATTGTGCTCCACTGGCACGCTCGAAATATATGTATATCTATAATAATTGTATAAATAGTAATTATAATATTAGGTTTATCTTAAATAAATTGCTGAGAAATACATATTATTATTTGTTTTGTATTTAAATTAAAAATATATCCATTAGTTACGTTAATAATATCTAAGTACTAAACGAAAGTCTTTAATTAATGGAATCATGGAAGCCGCCAAGTCCTTCACACAGTACAGAATTCACGAGATACATTGTATATACTCGTAAAATATTGCTCTTACCGCTTCTTTATACTAAATAGCATCGAAGATATATTTTAAATGTACATACAATCTATGGCAGCAAGTAACAATATTTAATATATATTTGTTCAGAATAGAACTGCGACAAAACCATCTCCTGTATAATAAAAGAAATGCTTTTACGTATTAACTTCACGTATGAAATGAGGTAGTTGAGCGCTGTTGGAAATTGTTTCCGTATAAGTACGATGGGTGCAAATTCAATTGCACTCAGGGAATGCTTTTTTTTTTAATTTGTTGCGCTAGAAAATATCTTTAAATTTAATTATGTTTACATTATTACGTTTATATTAAAGGACAGTCGTGGCGCAGAGACACAACATCTGCCTGCAAACGCGACGGTTTGTGGGTTCGATTCCCTTTCGGGGAGAATGAATTATTTTCATTTTCTTCGCTCTGGCAACAGGCAAAGCGCGGCGTTGAGTTCCGCCACTCAACACGCAATGCCTCAATGGTGGAAAGTGGGGAACGCAGTGTCTTAACACTATGTCCCTTCAATCTATGATTCCCTCTGCCTACCCTGCTATGTGCGGGATACAGCGTGAAGCTAAATAATTAAATATATTAAAAAATCTATTTAAATTAGATTACATTAAAATGATAAAATTTTTCAATTGTCATGATGATTACATTTATTCGATTTTCGCATATTTTTAATGCACATGACATGGATGCAAATTACAAATACTTATTACAACATTTGATGATGACGATGTTTCGACTGAAGTCCTACTGTTCACCTGTACTCTTGGAATAAAAAGTAATTGGTCATGTATACTGGTCGGTCATATTTACCTAAGGTATTTACCTAAGGCCCGGCTTTGGTTACTATAATACTATATACACATTTGCGCAACTTATCTTAAATAAGCGTAAAAGTTAGAACGGTGTATTTAAACACTGTTATCATTCACTACAAAGTATCTGGCAAGGAATACATGATAAGAATATTTAAAAAATATATTTTGGTACGAGAAAAAGAGCACTAAGTTCTTTGATTGTACAAACAAGTGAGTTTAAAAAATATTTAACCACCACATAATTCATCTTTAGATTTACATACAATAACGTATATATACGAGAAATAACCGCTTTCTTATTGTATATTATATTATATATATAATATTAATATAATATAGTGTGTATATTATATATATATAATATTTATTTCTTGACCCGAAACGAGAAGGTTGTGGGTTCGA
This sequence comes from Dione juno, assembly GCA_037127375.1. NCBI lineage: Eukaryota > Metazoa > Arthropoda > Insecta > Lepidoptera > Nymphalidae > Dione > Dione juno. The sequence goes on from JAXRJS010000077.1 coordinate 1,796,772, forward strand.
TTCCGACTTAGGGAGAATTAACAACAAAATAACATGACCAAGCGCGGCGTTGAGTTCCGCCACTTCACCCGAAACATCTCGAAGGCGGAAATTGGGAAACGGAGTGTCGTAACACCTAGGTTCCCTTAGCCTATCCTGCTATTTGCGGGATACAGCGTGAAGCAATATTTGTTTGTACTCAAATGTATACCTATAAGGACAGATTAATGTTTTATTAGAAGATTCATTTGAAAAAGCAGCTAAGTTTGCTATATTGTAATACAAGAAACCGGTCTTTGGAGGCATCAAAGACCGTAGGTTAGTTAGTAGTAGTTAGTAGGTAGGTTATGTAAGAGGCAGTCACGTAAAACACACAGCTCATCAGATCAAATCCTGTATATAATAATGCTTTTTTATACATTTTTTTATATGAACGCTTCGATTGTATGAAAGCGTGTGCGTATGTTTTCGACATGTGGAGAGATGCTCGCTAGAAAAGCAAGAATAAATGAATAAATAAATGAAAATGTTTTTCTTTAAAATAAAGTTTATGTAAGGAAAGGATTTATAGTAATTTCTGCTTGCTTCCCACTGTTTCCTACATATAGTGAGGTCTCTACCTAGAGATAGGTGGAGGATCTTGAGAGAGAGAGAGCCCAATCTCGTTAATCCTCGAATTTAACCAAGTTATTAAATTTCAAATTAAATACAATGACGCTGACAAGATCTGCTACCTAAGAGGTGACATTTTCTACACGTTTTCTATATAATTTTTGAGGTATAAGAATTAAAAAAAATTAAAATTATATTAAACCTCTTCATACCTGCGGCCGTCAACTGGCACAAAATCAATTAATTGTTAACAAATAAAAAAAAAAAAAACAATTTCTATATTTAAACGTACATAGGTATATCATATAGGTAACAATCGGAATGCTCTCGTACTGGCGATGGTATAATATAATGACACCTATGTTAACAATACAACCTTCATATACATTGTTCTCACAAATTTGTTCAATGATTATTATATTACGTGACCTTGCAGTTTAAACTGATTTTTTTATTACATTTTTTTCATATTATTTCACATAATAATAAATTATATTCGTATTTTCAATGGTCCTTGTACTTAATAACTAAGTTAACTCAATATTATGTAGATTTAAAGTTATTTTATATTTAATAACTAAGATTTAAAGAAACTATTGATTAAACACTAAATTGTAATTATAATATAAAAGTGAACTTAGGGCGAAATTTTTGTATACAATAAAACTCAACGCCACGCTTTGTCTTATTCCCAGAGAGAGAAAATGAAAATAATTAATTTGCGCTAGTGGGAATAGAACCCACACTCATTTCGTTTACAATCAGACACTGTACCGCTGTGCCATAACGGCAATTAATTGTAATTAAATACAATTACATTTAATCTCCATAATATAAAGTACAAGGAGAAAATTCAAGATTATAATATTTTACTTTTACAATACTAAATAGCGAGAAAAACCTCCTTCGTATATTATATCGAGGTAATATTTCTACGATCTGAGTATTCTTGAAAGTATAACCTGTGGGGACAGTATATCCTGTGGAAATGGATGGAATAGATGTGAGATGTCATTCGACTTCAAGCCGTCAGGACGAACCTAATCTAACATGGGTGGCGGAACTCAACGCCGCACCAAGCTGTCACTTCCGTGACTACAATATGTTATTGTTATTTTATTTACATTGCTACAAAGAAAAATGCTTACAAAAACTAATTAACTAAAAAAATAAAAAAAAAATAAGTAATTTGGCAAGACGTGACAGCTTTAATTCATGGGTTTTACTGCTAAAGAATTGAAATAATTATACAAATTAATTATTAATAATAATTTCTAAATAGAATTGATAATTTAGTTAAGTTAAACCGCTTATAAGAAGTACTATACGATAGTAATGTTATAGAATGCTGTAAGCATAATCAAAACCGATAGAAATGTTTCATATAATTTCGAATACATATGGACAAGGAATAGGTGAGAATTCTTATCCAACTTTTCTAAAAAAAAAACAATATCCGTTACCGAAATTGCCCAAAAGTAACGGATAATCCGAAATAATATTATCTCCGTAACCGAAACCGAAACCGAAACCGAAATGTCATTATTTTTATAACCATCCATATCTTACATATAACACTTCAATGTCATCCACTTCGCACGATTAAACGTTAAGTAGGTACTTTAGTAAAGACTAGTACAAATATTATCCATTATTTATAACTTCTTTCGCCAATACGTGGCTTACTCATATATCTTGAGTTGTCCTAGATTTAAATGGTTTTCAGGTCAATTTTACTAATTATAATATGTTCTTTGTTGTAAATAAACGTTGATATTATAATAATTGATTATTTATAATTCATTTTTGATGAATTAAAATAAATTGTTGTTGTGATACAATTGTGCATGTGTTGTCTAGATTTTAGTTTAATTGGAACGAAAAAACTGTACGAGGAATGTTACTCGGCTTTCTTATAATCAATCATCAATATATATATATATATATATATATATATATATATATATATATATATATATATATATATATATATATATATATATATATATATATATATATTATATATATATATATATATTTAAAATAACTCTTCTGTTAAGTGACTGCCGAAATGACTAGCATAGCATAGATAGACCTGAATTAGGCATGAAGTTTTTGGGGAAGGGAAGTACTAGAGAGGATTTCCGGATATTCCAACGGGAACAGGGTGAAACGGGATTATACGGGATTATATTAACGGGATATAACGGTTTTTTATTTCACGCAAATGAAATGGCCGGCTACAGCTCGTTAATTATAATGGATAAAAAAATATATTAAGATGATCTAATTAAAATAATATGATTAATCAACGATTGGCCTTACTACATACAGGCAGAATTACGTTATCCAAGCATTAAAAACAAAATGTTTCGTATACAGGATAATTTTACTGTTTTTTTTATTAAACTATTCAGCAGAGAAATCCTAGTAATAAGTTTCGCTCTACAGTCCTATTTCGTCATATTTTACTTGCCAACCCAGTTCCCAATATTTATAGCCCAAACGGAAATTAAAAAAATAACTAAAAAAATCCACAAAAGTAAAAATAATAAAATGCTTATATGCAATAAACAGAGTTATATATATATATATATATATATATATATATATATATATATATATATATATATATATATATATATATATATATATATATATATATATATTATACATTTTATTGTCGATGGAAATTAACGTCACTTAATAAGTCATTTAGTTTCGTCACAATATAAGTGTTTTAATTATTACCCAGATTGTACATACCTACCTTAAAAACAAATTTGGTCTATAATAATATTACGAATGTACTGTGTGTGTTATTTTGTACATTCTTGTATTAGATTGTAATGAATTCGACGCTATCGCGACAGACAAATATATATATATATATATATATATATATATATATATATATATATATATATATATATATATATATATATATATATATATATATATATATATATATATATATATATATATATATATATATATATGAAGCTTTTCTGTTACAGAGAGACTGACAGACAACGCATAGCCGAAATTACACAGCTTAGAAACCAGAATGTTTCAGGATTTTATATTGTATTGTCCACCTCCACGTACAAACGTACAATTCGTTGATCTCGTTAATCATAAATATAATTAAATTTTTTCATTGAACTTAATGTAAAATGAAATAACAAGAAAATGGTAGGAAATACCAAGGTAAGTAAAACTCAGTTGAACTCATAATTCGATCCTTGATCTATCACAAGAAATAAAGCTGATCTCCATTTTGTATAGTAATTCTCCCAAAGTGGAAATAGCGTCCGAAACCACCGCTCTAACAGACAGACTGTGTGTATAACCCACACCTACACCCAAACCCACACCATATTATAATATCTAAAAAATAATAATAATAAAAGTATAAGTAAATACACAATAAAAGTAAATAATAAAACAAAAATAAACGTAATGACGATATATGACTTACATATAAAATGATTTTGTATGATATACGTTACATATGAAAAACCTGAAGGAATTAAACTAGAGATAGTTGAAATTTGGCATTTAAGTTTTCGTCATAGTTCCAACTTCCCAACGGCAGTAAGTGGACTAAGAGAGGATCTTTTTAAATAGAGGAGGGTACGTACCTACGTACACAAGTTGCGAGCTACAGCTCGGTGAAAATAAATTAGCAATTGATTGTTATAAATAATAGCAATCTTTAAACGTCAACGCTTCATTTAATTACAATTAAATTATGTTGAAACCTGATTTCATTATAATAACTAAAGTAAATCAATTAATTGAGGCCCTAGTGTCGCAGTGTCGCGTCACAACGTTTGCTTGTAAGCGTGAGGTTTGCGGGTTCGAATCCCGATTGGGGGAATTAATATTTTTTATTTCCTTGCTCTGGCAACAAGACAGCGCAGCGTTGAAATCCGCCACATGTTTTAATATTAGGTTCCATCTCCGTATACTGCTATATGAGGGATACGGCGTGAAGCTAAAAATAAATTAAAATATAAATTAAAAAAACTCACCTTTACTTTTGTGTAGTACAAAAACAATTCTAATAAACATTATTAATATTAAAACGAAAACTGGTATCAGTCCAAATATTTTTCCAGTCTCCATATTCTCAACCACTTCAGTACTTTCAGCTACTTCTTTCACTAACACACAGTCGTCCACATCAACGTGTTCCATAATAAAACAAATTGTGACACTTTAAAAATTATATTTTAAAGGTAAATTCTATTATTATCATCTAAATTAGCCATTCAATTTTATTTTACTTGAATATTTTTTAATCCGTATTTTTTTTTTAAATTGTTCAGTTAGACAGTTGTCGTTTTGGCAGGTATGCGTCTTAGAACGTCAGATTGAAGACTGCCGCGTCGTATGCAAAGTAAATAAAAAATACATTCTACCTCTCGGCGTCGTGAGATAAGAATAATTTTTAAATACACACGAATTATGTTAAATTTTCGTTTGATTATTATATAGATATTGTAATGTAATATTTATAATTTAACACTAGGAGCGAAGTTGAGAAATGTCTCAGAGTACCGGAGTCTAGGAGGTTATATTTCTACGAATGCCTCTCATAGATCTCCCATACACTCCCGTATCCTGTGTAATGTATATACATATATATACATATATATATATATATATATATATATATATATATATATATATATATATATATATATATATATATATATATATATATATATATATATATATATATATATATATCTTCTTCTTCTTCTTCCTGGCATTAGTCCCGGCTTTTGCCAGGGTCTGCCTTCCGACTAAGACCAATCGGTCCATATGAGTGGCGAAGTGGTTTTTAGTGGAGCGATTGCCATCTGACCTCCAAACCCATTACTGGGAGAAACCAAGAAAGGAAAGGGAATAAGAGGCAGAAAGACTTGGAATATAGGGGAGGGACACCACTTACATGGATTGGATCGGGTTATGAAAGTGGTGGCTCGAGGTCCCGGGGTCGCGTACCCGTATGCCGGAAACCAAATATCGGACAGATAATTGGCTAGACACCCTCTGAGATATATATATATATATATATATATATATATATATATATATATATATATATATATATATATATATATATATATATATATATATATATATATATATATATATATATATATATATATATATTAAAGTATGACAAATTTCATACTTGCATACTAACTACAGTGTTACATTATATTTTTTAAACTTAAAATGGAGAATGGAGTGTCTTAATACTTGTTTCTTTTTTAAAAATATATACAATTCTACCAACTCCATATTCTAATGGTACATATAAAAGTCACTAACCAGGTCACTACTATTGATGACTCATCGAGCCTATCATTAAATCAGCGATAAATTCTATTATCTAATAATGACCTAACAGATAAAGCCTTTAATGTGTCATCGTGTAAATATATATGATAAGTTAGTGAAAAACATGTATGTACCTGTAGGATTAATAAATCTAAGGAGTAATAATCCGAGAATGTTCTATATCACAATTTAAAAAAAATGCGAAACGACCTTTGTGTGTTAAAGGTTTTTACCTAATTAATGATTTTGTAAATGATAACACACCTTGGAATGAAGTGCTCGCTCCAGTCTATCTCAAGCGTATCATTGTCAACAATGAATAATTGTATAATTGTGAATGACTATATGAAAAAAAGTCTTCTATTAAATATATTATAGAAAGTATTACTATAGAAAGTAGTACTAGTATAAAAAGTATTACTAGTATACTTTGAGAAAAAATATTTGAATTTGAATACAAGGAGAAGGGAGTCGTGTTTTAAATTTTCACGTACGTTTAATGGTTCAGTAGTTTTTCAATAGATTAAATATTGGTTTTTATCAAAAAATAAACATTTAATTATCTGTTGTTTATGTAAAACGTTCTTATTGCGTCATGTTTGAGGCTGTTCAATTTGCTCTTTGTCAAGTGCATTTAGGGCAAAACAACAAGGTAAAATCGGATAGTACCAATCGTCAAACAAACTTCACTTTTTATTAAAATTAAATTACATTAACTTCACGCTGTATCCCGCACATGGCAGGGTAAGCAGAGGGTACCGTAGGAACCCAGTGTTAAGACACTTCGTTCCCCGCTTTCCGTCTTTTCGAGGCATTGCGCATTGAGTGGCGGAACTCAACGCCATGCTTTGTCTTGTTACCAGAGGGAAGAATGAAATGAAAATCTTTCATTTTCCCCGAGTGGGAATCGAACCCACAAACCGTCGCGTTCACAGGCAGTTGCTTTTCCTCTGCGCCACAACTCCTACATATTCATTTTATTATATTCCTCACTTACTATATATTAAGAAACACATTATCACTTATTATATATTAAGAAAAGCACGAAGAGCGATAAAAAGACGTGAAAATCTAAATGAAGAATATTTTGAATATAGAACTAGATCTATGAAGTTAGTATTAGTTGAGAACCCGAATAATTTGATTGTTTCCAAAATTTTCACTGTTAAGGAGAACATTGAGTATAACATTTGGGTATATCCGGTCTTGGATAAGATATGGAGCACAATCGTTAAAATAAAACTGTTTCTAAAGGCCAAATCTAATATTCTAAGTGTCAAATCTAATATTACGAAACAGAATAAAGATAGAATTAAAGTTTTCTTCTAATATTTTAATATTTGTATTTTTTGGCTAGCCTTACTTTTGGATCAGCGTCCCCGTTATACCTAAAATAAGCTCAACGTGCCTAAAAGAGTGGATTTCTATATCGTGGATATTCGAATGAATATTCCCCGATTATACTTTAATAATATGATTTTATTTTTTAATATATTTAAGTGTAATTTCAAGAAAAGAAAAATCTCAACTCTGTATCAATATGCTGTTTATGTGACGAAATATTTATGATAGAGGGACAATAAGATATTAATTTTTACAATTACATCGAACAAATAGTCTATTACGTTTTTTTTTTATTTACAGTATCAATGAAAAAATACACTAGCTAACCCACATATATATATATATATATATATATATATATATATATATATATATATATATATATATATATATATATATATATATATATATATATATGTGTCGTAGTAAACTCTAATCGAAGGGGTGAGTAATTACATGGAAACGATTAACGTGTTCAATTCGAGCTGTAGTTCCTGAGATAAGCGCGTTAAGCCAAACATACTCTTAGGCTTTGTTATATTAGCATATATAAGTAAATAGCGGAAAAGGAAATGCCTTGACATCGTTTTTTTTCTCTTCCTATAATCAAAATGTGCTATATATATGTATGTAATTTTTTACATATACATATAATTTTTTTTTTATTTTGTTATTGTGGATATCCTATTCGTAGGGTTAAATTTACGTTTGAGAAATATATTTTATAATAGATATAAGCTATAACGAATCTTTTAACAGTAAATTCGATGCGATATAAATTATAAACATTTCACCGCTCTAGTAAAACCATGTGCGGTATCCGATTTTTTGCGGAATTTAGAATGTCTTAATACTAAAGTATTCTCTACCTATCCTGCTTTTTACGGGATGAAGCGTGAAGCCAAATAGTTAATTAAATAAGGAGAAGTTGTAACAAACCTGCAATGCGTGATGGCGAAATTTCCATCAAAGATATAAATATAAGATACCACTCTAGTATTACAATTAATTTACAGCATCACAGTTTACTTACTTTACGTATAACAATTAATGATAAGAGTAAGATTTTGAGTAAACGGTACGTCACTAGTGTTCACAATGTAGTTCTAAGAAATAGCACGTCAGAGATATTATTATATTATACTTACTGGAAATTCCGTTTTTCACTTTTCGCTTATTTTGGTAAGAGATGTATATAAATTTTATAATTTGAGGAATTTGTATATGGCTAACTATCATATTGCTACCTGAGCAATATGATAGTTCTCAAATTTCATTGCCTTTCCGTTAAATGTATTAAATATACACTTGTATATACGAGATCTACGGGTTAATTAAGAATATAGTATATGAGGATATATGGTATGGCCACGTTTTGCGCCGGCCTAAGAACTACGTCGGAAGAAAATGCCTTGATATGTCTGTCCCTGGAGTAAGACCCCCGGACGCCCAAGGAAGCGATGGCTGGACGTCGTGACGCACGACATGAGAGCCAATGGACTAACCACTGAGGATGCTCAAGACCGTGCAAAGTGGAGTAGACTAAGTAGGAAAGCAGACCCTGGCAATAGGCCGGGATAATGCTAAGTGGAAGAAGATAGTATATGAGGAGCATTATTTTTGGTACTGTAATTAAAAAATATATTGTGTCATTTTCCAACAACGAGCGAAGCGACAGAGGGTTAACGAGCTTAAAAGGGGCGAAGCCCTTAGTTACACGTAAACTATGCATATGACATTTCAGATAGTTCTGCCTTATCACAAGTATTAAATGTACAATGACCTGATCTATAAAATTTTATTGAGATATAAAGTCATCAATCCATATGGAGGTTAGTGTTTTGAGATGAATTGTTTACGCACATTTGTAAACGACCTACTCTTGTTATCTAATAAGCTATAATAAGCTATGAGTAAACAAATATCACATACAAATCCTTTAGTCTAGTTTCATTTGGTTTTTATTTTTTTATTGTATTCTCTTATAGTAAGAACCGTAATAAGACGTCGGGGCCCAATTTCACTTCTAAATTAAAAGTAAAATTTAAAAACTATTAAGAGTTTAATAATTTACTCCCCCACCCCATACGTGTGGTCATGAACCTTTTGTACCCATAGGTCAAAACGGGTATACAGGCTTTGTCATATATTTTAAGCTTAAGAGCATTTTCAATCGAACTTGGCGATCGCTTATCGCGATTAGGCTGCCTGCAGTACATTTATTTTTTAGCTTCACGCTGTATCCTGCACATAGGAGGGTAGGCAGAGAGAACCGTAGGCAGAAGAAACCTAGAGTTAAGACACTCCGTTCCTCCCTTTCCTTTCATATATATATATATATATATATATATATATATATATATATATATATATATATATAATATATATATATATATATATATATATATATATATATATATATATATATATATATATATATATATATATATATATATATATATATATATATATATATATATATATATATATATATATATATATATATATATATATATATATATATATATATATATATATATATATATATAAATATATATAATGTAGGAATTTAGCATTACTCTTAGGCATGTCTAGTGTCAGTATAACACATGACCGCTCAGAGCTTGTGGGGTATTAAAAAGGGTTTTAATATAAACGGTTTTAATTATTTAAGGGTTTTAAAAATGAGCTAATTAAGGTGAATTCGAAATGGGGAAATGTGGCCAAACTTACACAGACCAATAATAAAGCTTATGGCAAGATTTTCAAGACGCCCTAGCTTGTTTTATAGTACGTCGGTCACATCCAAATAGTAAACGTCGGTGTACAAGTATTCAAGAATTGGCAGGAGATGAGTTTCATGAAGGAGTAAATATTGGAGACGCCTGATAAAAAAGAAAGAGAAATCCATGCGTTTGCTAATTAATATCAAAGTAATTAATGTCCAAGACATATTTCCAATTTTTTTTTATTTTGTTACAATATATAATTTTAACTCCCGTAAACATAATGTTCGGCGTTGAGTTTCAACTTATTTTACGAGAGGTGCAGCTTCTGTATTAATAATTTTTATCACTAGAGTATCTTTGTGTACCATCGAAAAAAAAAGCAATATCTCTGGAGATAAATAAAGGAAAAAATAATATGTTGAATCACATATTGTTTTTTTTTATTTTTATTTTTAATGACTCACAGTATGATACTATTCATCTCAATTTCCGGTTAATGCAGACGCAAATATTATTCATATATATGATGGGCACTATCTCACTTAGTATTGGCGATAATATCGTTATAAAATCTATGCATTTTATTATTTCAACCAAGTTACAGTGAGATACAGATTCAGTGGATAATGTGTTTGTAAATACATTATTAGGATTCCGTATCTCAAAACGAAAAAACGGAACCCGTATAGTATCACTTTGTCGTCCTTCAGTCTGTCTGTCCATTTTTCTCAAGATCGCGTGTAGATATCTAGCTGAATTTAATACCAAATATCCAAGTCTATAGTCACTTGGAATGCAAAAATATGAAAGAACACCACGTAATCAAAACCTTTATATAAGAATGAGTTTTTGATATAAATAAAGTGAAAAATCTGAATATTCGTAATTTAGAAGTCTATAACATAACAAAACCAATACAAACTTATTTGTGTAGTCCATTTCACACAATATGAGAACATACGATCGCAATTGTAAGTTTGTTAATTTTTATAACTTGTATTTTTTAATCATGAAATTGGTACGGAACTCTCGGTGCTTGAGCACCACTCATATTGAACCGATGTTCTTTTTGTCCTTATATAATTTTTCTATTAAATAATAACTTCTTCATATAGTAAGTATATCAAGGCCTAAAAATTAGAGATATAAACTGCTAAGGATGACACCTCTCTTCCCACCAACGTCTGGCTTGCTATTGACTAAAACTACATAAAAATTAATGGCCTTTAAATCTCCATCGCCATATTTAATATTATTTTTAGGTTGACATTTTAAAAAAACTATTGTATAAATTTATTTGTTAATATACTTAATTTCAACTGGTTAATAAAATATAATCTAATATATAAATAAAAATAGAGAACCGTTGTGGCGCGGAAACATGGCCTCTGCCTGTAAACGCGACGGTTTGTGGGTTCAATACCCACTCGGGGAGAATGAATGATTTTCATTTTCTTCGCTCTGGTAACAAGGCAAAAGCGCGACGTTGAGTTCCGTCAGTCAACACGTAAATGCCTCGAAAGGCGGAAAGCGGGGAACGGAGTGTCTTAACACTAGGTTCCTACGGTTCCCTCTGCCTGCCCTGCCATGTGCGGGATACGGCGTGAAGCTAAATTAATCTAATTTATTTATTACCTATTATACCTATATTTTGCCTCTTGACATTAGACAAAATATAATGCAATTGTACGGTCGTTGCCTAGTAGGTAGTTATCACAAAGATTAACAAAAAAAAAAAACAATTAACTATAATCATACCACAAAGTGTTTCTATATAATTATGATGATATACGGAACCCAAAAAAAAAATAATAAAACAATAAATTAGTAACCTCAATCATCGCGTGAACCTCCATTCTGTTTCACAACAGCCCATAATGGAAACTCGTGATACTTATATTGACAGTACCTACTTCAATAAGTAAATGTATTTATTTACATACGAATCAATATTTCCAATTGCTTCTGAAAACAAGCTGTCACATGCATTGAATCTTCTTTTTCTGTATAATAATGTTATTGTTTGATTACTATAGAAACTATATCTGTGGCGTAGCGGCACTGTGGAAACGACTGTTGTGGATTCAATTCCCACTCGGAAAAATTATATATTTTTTATATTTTATTATATTAAAGTTTTAATCCACACTAAAGATAGTTAAGTAAATACTTTTATTTCCCCACACACAGGTAAAGCGTAACGTGGAAATCCACAACACACAATCTCTCAAAGACGGAGAATGGAGTATTTGAACACTAAGTTCTCACCTGCAATAATCTAGAAAATAATAAACTTAAAAAAAACCAAACGTTACAAGTATTATTGTCACATCATCTATATCATATGAATCACGATTAAATATGAATCAGTTAAATAAAATCAAAACGAATAAATAGCTTCACATTATATTCCGCATATACCGCTGGGTAGGTAAAAGGACATCTATCGTATTTAGACACTCCGTTCCCCACTTTCCGTCCAATTGTCGCTGCTAATTCGTTTACCCTAGTGTAAATCGAACCCACGACCGTCGTGGTGCCGCTGCGCCAGGACTGCATGAATTAGTAAATATATATATATTTTTTTATTCTCTCTGTATCTCGCATTTAGCATTGTAGGCAAAGGGAACCTAGTGTTAAGACCCTCCATTCCCCGCTACCCGCCTTTCGAGGCATTGCGCGCTGAGTGGCGGAACTCAACGCCGCGCTTTGCCTTGTTGCCAGAGCGAAGAAAATTGAAATAATACATTCTCCCCGATTGGGAATCGAACCCACAAGCCGTCGCGTTTACAGGCAGACGTTGTGTCTGCACCACGACGGTCCTCAGTAAAATTTATGTTTATGAAAAGCATAACTGTCAATTACAGTATGTAAATCTTTTTATTATATTTATCACGAACACAGAACAAAGGCTGTTAAAACAATAAAAATAAATCGTTTATTTCATTTGGATTTGAAAATCCTTTAAGTCCCGTGTTATAAAAAAAAAATGCCGCCGTAGATTATGCGTGTGTCTGGCAGTTTGCTTACGATGGTTATAAATAGATAATAACTGTTGTAGTATAGGAAATTTATATACCTATATTGTATGATAATATGGAGCTTCGTCCACTGGTGCTATATACATTAGGTAGCTATATATATTAGGTAGCTATATATATTATGCTATAGCATAGGATTTAGTACAATGTTTCCATTGACATGATATTCTTGATTTTACATTTGGTATGTATTAAGAATTGTTAATAGTTTCGCTACCAAAAAACGAACTAAATAACGGACGAATTTTGCATATCGATTATTTTCATTTTCAAGATTTTCGAAGCGATTATCATCGCCACTACAGATATCTATCTGTCTATAAATAGCAGATAAGAATATGTACAGATATTCTCTTCATAATTTATGTCAATGTATCATAAATAATGTAGATATAATATATATATATATATATATATATATATATATATATATATATATATATATATATATATATATATATATATATATATATATATATATATATATATATATATATATATATATATATATATATATATATATATATATATATATATATATATATATATATATATATATATATATATATATATATATATATATATATATATATATATATATATATATATATATATATATATATATATATATATATATATATTATATATATATATATATATATATATATATATATATATATAAATAAATATATATATTTTTTTAAATAATGAAATCTACAAACAAATATGCATCTATATAAATATAATATCCTCATTAAACAATGTATACAACTGGAGGCCGGGCTAGTAATGGGAAGTATCTCTAGGCACATCCTTGTCTAAGGACAATCTTTTCAATTAATATAATATAAACATTCGTGCAGGTCTAGTAAAGCGAAAAAAAGCTGTCGTGGCACAGTGTCGGCTTAGTGACGGTTAAGGATTCGATTCCCGCGCGAGATGAAATATTTTTTTATGCCTCAAGACAAAGCGCGGCGTGGACTTCCGCTACTCAACTCACTATATCCCGATTGGGCAAGTGCCGTGTGCTTATCCTGCCATATACAGCATATATATTGACAATATTAAATAATATCTTCGAAATGGATAGCGGTGTAATAGTTTAATATATATTTTGCAGTTGTTCAAGTCTTAGGTGCGGCATGAATTTGACATTTTCCGGAAATAACTTTTATTCCGCTCTGATTACAAGCTTAATGCGGTATCTTTCATGTAGCACATCACTTTCTATATCATTTGCCTGTCAATTATATTACTGACAGACTTATGTTTCAGTGTTTTTGAATATACTAGCTTTTATTCGCGACTGTACTTGTATAGTACACATGGCACATATTAAGCGCTTAAAGTAATTCAGACACCAAGTAATGAGAAATTCTAGAATTTCCAGCGAAACTATTACAATTATGTACGATGTGATATAGTCAATAGCCTTCCTCGATAAATGCCCATTTAGTAGCGAGCATCTCTCTACATATCAAAACATACATACATACATACTTAAACAACTCTATATGTTTTGTGTATAAATAACATAAATTTGGACTAAATTTTTGTAAAATTTTGGACTTTGATTTTATCTTTATAAGAAATACGTAATAATAAATAGTAAATAGCGAAACATTCCCTAATATATTTAGACTATCCAAAAAGAAAATATTTTTTCAATCAAAACCAGTTGTTCCTGAGATTAGAGCGTTTAACCAAACATACACTTCAGCTTTATAATATTAGCATGTATCGATATAGATTATTCATATCTTTATCGGCAAAGTTTATTACTGTCTGGCTATCGGGACCTGCACCTCGTATTCGATTAAGAAGTGATTTGTGTTTTTTTTCTTATCATATTGTTATGTTCTGAATTTAAATCATGTGATAAGCACTTTGTGTCTGATGCTTTATTGAAATATCAATTTTTTAATATATAACAACGTATGGAGCAGAGCTCGCGTTCACTAATTAAGCTAAATACCCGTAAAAAATATTAATATAGTAATATTGTATAGACTAAATAGTAATATTGTATAGACTATCTTGTATACAATTTTTTACGGAATATACTATGTACATTTTACGTATTTAAAAAAAAAAGAAACAAGATATTTGCAGTGTCAAGCGCTATAAGAAATTTTCTAAGCTGATTTTGTATT
>JAXRJS010000077.1:1816987-2004487 GCA_037127375.1 Dione juno
TATTTTACTAACTAGGATAAAATAGTACAATAATAGTATGTGAATGACCAGTCAATATAAAAACAATCTCATGGATTTCGCAAAATTATAGTGTAAGTCATTGTAGCTACAAAACTACGGACATGCATTTATTCTGCATCAGATTGTTTTAATTTTGTTTTTTTTTAGTTTCACGCTTTATCCTACCCCGCTACCCTGGAAATAGATCGAATCGATCCCAGAACATTAGTATTTAGCATGCCTATTTCGCCTCGTCCATTATCACCAGCCTCTTTATAAATGCCCTCCCGGGACATCAACTCAACACTTCCACTTCCATCCTTTCATTATTTCCATTCGGCAGGTTCATTCGTCGGGCAAACGAAACTTCCATAACATATTTCCTATAGAGACGAGGACGCAATAAAGTCACTAACAAGGTACCTGGTAACGAAAACAACAACAACAACAACAACAACAACGAAGACAACCAAGCAGAACTAAAGAATCAGAAGAAACCAGAACAACAATGGCAACATGGCAATGGCATGACGCCAAAAGTTTGTGAGATACTGTGTGCTCTAAGCCATCATACATATATATATATATATATATATATATATATATATATATATATATATATATATATATATATATATATATATATATATATATATATATATATATATATATATATATATATATATAATATATATATATATATATATATATATATATATATATATTCACAATTTTGCAAATATTCTTAAACTAAAATAAAGCAAAATCGAGTGGCAAGAGAGGCAAGGGGGGGGGGGGCAAAGTGACAGTGTTGAAGATACTGGAAGAAGGTCAGGTAAAAAGCTTGAAGACCCTCCGGCATGTATGAAGAGGTTGATAAAAGAGGAGGAGGCGAAAGAGGTACGCAGAGACCGCAGCGTTTGGCGCTCCGTTCTCTCTAACTACTCCGCTAGGGATAAATCGTGAACACATGTATGTAAAATAATCTAAGCTATATGATGGCAGTACTTACTAAATACTTTGAAGACCAATCTTCTGATCACAATATCACACACTTGCAAATAAACAAACACTAGCAACAACGTAACAACAGTGAAAATTAAAAAAGTTAATTCTTTCAAATTCAGAAACATGATCGCAAAATTTCACTAGAATTATACAAAGAAAATGCAATATATATATAAATACTCTTTAAACGCAATGTTAAGAACATCACACGCAAACATCGATGTTAATATGTAAGAAATAGCGTTCAATTTCAATCGATAAGTTTGGTAGAAGGAAAAATCTAGCGACTAATCGAGATAACTCTATGTTTTCAAATGAAAATCTCGTATAGTAGTTTAATATAATAGTAACCTTATAAACGAAGCAAAGCAATCTCGACTGTATTTATATGTTATTAAAGCTAAATTTTGGTTAAAGGTTGTCTTAAATAATCTGATAAGCTTATCTAATGAGTGATGATCGAAACCACTGTAACTTCAGCTCTTATGATTAACGTTAGCTATATATCTATGTATATATATTATATATATATATATATATATATATATATATATATATATATATATATATATATATATATATATATATATATATATATATATATATATATATATATATATATATATATATATATATATATATATATATATATATATATATATATATATATATATATATATATATATATATATATATATATATTATATATATATATATATATATATATATATATATATAAGAAAAATTTAAGTGTGTTTTTGTGATTTCAAAATAAATGCTTATTTTTCCAGTTACTTACACGTTACTATAATATAACAAACTATTTTTTTAACTTTGTCTAACCGTCTTTCCGTTTATCCGGGCTAATACCTGTTTGAAAATAGGTATACAGTAAAGAGAATTTGATGTACGCACATTATATCATACATATTATATTAGAGAAATCCACAAACACCAATCAGGCGGGTGAAGCCGCATACGGTTTGCTAGCGTAAAATAAAAATGGAAGATTTAGAAAATATATGGGAAAACAAAGATCATCACTTATTGGTTGTTTACGTGAAGATTAGATTAGGATAAAACTTATACTGAACGTGAGTAACTCCAGTATGGAATGTATGAATGTGTGTTTGTCCATATATATAATTTTTTCCCTTATCGCTGTATTTATTATTAAGACACTCTGTTTTGCGCCATCCACATTTCGAGCCATGAGTGCTGAATAAAGTTATGTCTCCAGTATGATGAAGTACACCAATTCGACCTCCTCGAGTCGGAATTGAACTCAACTGTCGTGATTATGCCAATGCTGCGCCACTGCACCTCTGCGCCACGTAATCTTAATTATACCGATATTCTATAAATAGTAATAGTGGAAATACTTTACTTTTTCTTGTTTGGAATAAAAGTCCAGTACGTGTCAACTGTAAAAAATTTAATTTTACTTTTTTGGAATAAATAATTTGTAAATCTTAGTTCTCGTTAAGTTGAAGCAACTCGTAGAAGAAGGCAATAGTTTAAGCTATAATTTAAAAATGCCAAATCTCTCTAATAATCCAATCTAATGCAATTAAATACACCCTATATTATTCCGACCGCTAATTTTGTTAGGACTTCAACTTTAATCACGCAAAAAGCGAATTTTGGAAAATTACAACCTGCCAAAACGTTCATCAATTTAATTCGTCAAGGATTATTGCAAATTTTGTATGCTATATTGTGAATTTATTTTGCTCGTATATAGACAGAAAGATGGACGAGTCGATTTAGTTACGTTTATTGTGAAGATTTTCAAGCAATTTTATATTAAAATTTAATTTCTTTGGTAAAAAAAGTTTGGTAAAATTCATGATAATGCTTTAAGTATCAGAAGAGACTCACTAGTATGTCGATTGAAGAATATCCAAAAATATAGTATAAGGAACCAAGTAGAAGATGGATGTTAAGAATTTCACAGGGCGGGAAGGTAAGAGCCAGGTTTCCACAAGTTTATAGATATTTTTATTATATAGATCAGAGCCACCTATGCTTATTAATTGTACTTTGATGTCAACTGAACTCAACAGCCACAATCTCGCCCAAAGCCCAAGTTTTCGTGTCATTTTAATTATTTTTTTAAAGAAAATTATCCATAAAATTTTACGTGTGCTATTACTTAAATAACTATATACATACATCTCAGAGCCCAAATGAACGCCCCGAGACGCCCCAGGGCTTCGGCACACACAATTTGGGAAACCCTGATATAGATTATAAGATTTATACAAGACATTTTGTGACATGGATTATATAATATTTTAAAGAATTAATTGTACTTTTTCTTGACACTGTAATATTTCGCATTGTAACTAAAATATTATTCAACTTTATTCATTATGATGTAAATATTTTGTATTATTAATAAAAAACGGTAGCGGCTCTCGTCCAAAGCAGGTTTGCTGATGACACCCAAAGTAATTTGCTCCCACGTATGTCTACCGAAGACGTGGAATCGAAATGTACCGTTGGAAGAGGAAATCGTTTTTGTTAAATAATTTAATTTTAATGAATTCGAAAGTAACTGTATATTTTAATATAATATGTTGTTTTTGTTACTATATCATTCAATAATTATTTCCTGTTAATAAAGTAATTAAAAACATCAATATTAAATTTCCAATATTTGTCAACTGAAAAAGTAATTCTAGGTAAAAGAATTAACTATAACCATATGAATATTTAATAATATGGTGTACACGGTTTAAATGAAAACTATTGGATAACTGCCTATCGAATAGATTTCCTACTCATACTTGTGACCATGGACTACTCCTACTCAAATACCTATCTCCCACACTCACTTGTTGACTTGACTCCCGCTCAATGACTCTCTCTTCCACATATAGCAGGATAAACAAAAAGTCTGGTGTCATAGTGTCATCAAGTTGATGACAGTATGACACCAGATTTCGAGACATTGTGTGTTATTCTCTCTTCTTTTATCTTACCTTTATAATAATTGGTAAATTTTAGCTTCAATTTTTAACTTTAAATTAATAGTGGAGATAAAACAAGTTATAAATTCAATCGTGTAAAATTTTCTACATATATTAGTATTGGACAAACAAAACTATTGATTTATTATTCTGCGACGTGTACAATTTATGTAAATGATTTCAAGTGTGATTTATCTTCAATTGTCTCCGCTTGGTTTTTGCGATCTTGTTCTACTAACTAATTATCGGCAAAGGGAACCGGCTTCTGTAAATTACATTTTGCGTGCTCTGTTTGTGTATACTAATTACTTTATTTTTATTATTTTTGTCGTGTCAGGACCAACTTTGTTGTCCACTTTCCGATAATTTACAAATATTGATTGGTGACGTAATCCAACACAGCGGGTCGTATAACTGTAGACTAAACTGTTTTACGATGTCTCTCGCATCTTCTTCTTCTATCTAGCATTATCGCGGCCTATCGCCAGGGTCTGCTTACCTACTTAATCGACTCCACTTTGCACTTTCTTGAGCATCCTTAGTGGTAAAGCCATTGGCTCTCATGTTCTGCATCACGACGTCCATCGCTTCTTTGGACGTCCGGGGGGTCTTAATCCAGGGACAGACATATCAAGGCATTTTCTTCCGACATAGTTCTTAGCCGGCACAAAACGACCTTCAAGAGCGTCACCTAAGATCTGGCCACGACCATCTCAGACGACGCTCTTGGTGCTCATCCGCAACGTCACGGAGTAATCCGCTACATCACGGATTACGAACTATCTCGATTATAGCAGAATAAATAAGGAGAACATAGTGTCAAGACACTCAAGAATGGACACAACGCGTTTAGTAATACCAGGAAAAATATAGACGAGTATATTTATTATTCCAAATGGGAATTGTACCCACAACCGCGTGCGCTGAAAAGGTCAAACGTTCCACTGCAACACGATGTCCTCAATATGTAATTTTTTTATTATAAGCATTCCTCTCAATTGTAAATGTCAATTGTGTTATTCCATTCTCAGACCAATTTCATGTTACTATTGGTGTAACCCAAGGTGGAATTTTGGCTCCCATTTTATTATCAATATACTTTGCTGCATATATTGAGTTAAAGCTCGGGCGAACAAATGCATTTTCAAATTTTCCCGCTTTTGAACCAAACGTATTTTCCACAACTTTTCCATTTTTAATATCATGGTTCTCTTTTCAAATGCTAAAATTTACAAAAGCCTGGGATAGATCCAAGAGATAGATGGTCCATGTAGAAATTCACCCACTTCCACACGTTGGCTGGAAGAATTCACTGTTAGAGATAAGTCCACGTTTGCAAACACTTTTACTATGATGGTAATCACATTCTATTTTGTTTATTTTTGTGCAATAAAAAATATAATATAAAAGAAGGCCTACCTTCTGAGAGGTAGAGAGGCTAGTGTTAAGTAAATCTGTTCGGTTTTTTTGTGCATATTTTTGACAGTTTATTGAGTGTAGAAAGTATACCGCATCGCTAACCATCGGCCCCATAGAATTTGCTATTCTAGTACTAAAAATAATCTTGTATAATGTATAGTGTATCTTCATATTAATTTCTAAAGTGTCACCACCGTCTTACGCGTTGCGAAATTTATTACTATAGTAATATCGCTTAATATAATTAACACTGTTGTTGGAAATAAAAATATAATCCCATACCTGTTTGATGCTGCATTCAATTTTAATTATGGTCATTGTATTTGATATAAAATAGATTAGTACATAAAAAAAATTAGGATTATAATAAATAGGCTACGACCTTTTAAGAAGGTGTATCCTCACACCTTGGAAGGTCCCAATGTCACATCTGATGAGAAGTACCTCTGCAAGGAGTACGTGGTAGGAAGCTTCTTTTGAAACGCACAGTGGTACTCTGCCAACCATCCAAATGGTTAGGGTGGAATTTAAATTTTTCGCAAGTATTGCGAAGGTGTTTAATTTAATAAAGTGAAGTTAAATTAAGTATTACAATTATATTAAATTAAATTAAGTTAATCACTTAGAAGTAGTTCAGATTGTACTAATATAAACTAGTTGGCCTCTCTTACAAATAACTCGACTATTAAGAATAGAAATACTATAGAAGGAAAATTTTGCAGATTATATAGTCATGTAAGACTTGTTTTGAGTGATGTCAAAGTAAAATAATATGAAAAAATGTAAAAATTCATTTTAATTGTAACTCATTTGCATATAATGACTTTGAAAGAAGTAAGTGAATAAAAGATTCTATATAGACAGCATTTACTTCATTTTATGAAAAACTAATCATCACAAGAAATTACTTGAAAATACATAATTTAGAAACTGATAGACTAATGACTTCGAAATATTTATAGTACTCTACAAAATTTACATACGCTTTCTATCAATAACATATTAATTTAATTCAATAAGAACACCTCAGGCGATATAAAGTGAAACTACAAAGTTGATCGAATGCGTGAACATTAACGAGACTTGGCACGTTTAAATACGTCTTCATACGCCTGGGGGTAATAACTTACTTCAGGATTCCTCTTTAATAGTGTCAACTTGTAAAACAATGTTTATTAAAACGCATTTGTACGAGAACGGTGCTATTTTTAACTGTTTATATTATGATATAAATATAACATTTTACAAGTTTTATTTAAAAAAAATATATTTTATAGATCATAGTTTGAAGGCCGTCGTAATGGGTTCGATTCCCACTCGGGCGAATGAATGACTTAACATAATTTCCTCGCTTTGGTAACCATACAAAGCGTGGCGTTTAGTTCTGCTTCGAAATGTGGAAAGCAGGGAACGGAGTGTCTTAACACAAGGTAAAAGTACCTTGCTATATGGGGCAAAAAGCCATATTTTTTAATATATTTGGTACTCTTAAGTAATGTTTATGGATTCATCATCATTTCAGTATTTTTATGATCACTTCTGCGCCACCCCTAAGCATCTTCACCATGATCAGTCCTGCTACTCTCACCCGGCAATCTCAACCAGATCTTCAGTCCACCTAGTATCTGCCCACGGAGGGTCGACTGGTTCATGGGAGCCCCAACGGTCATACCTCATGGAATAGCAATTATGGCGCAATATGGATGCTTAACACGATGGTTGTGGGTTGGCGCCCTAATCGAAATAATGTTTATAGCTAATCATTTTTATGGCTATAAGTTAAATTAAATTAGCTTCACGCTGTATCCCGCACATGACAGGGTAGGGTAGGCAGCAGGAACCGTAGGAACGCAAGGAACTTAGTGTTAAGACACTCCGTTCCCCGCTTTCCAGAACTCAACGCCGCGCTTTTTGCCTTGTTACCAGAGCGAAGAAAATGAAAACATTTCATTCGCCCCGAGTGGGAATCGAACCGACAAACCGTCGCGTTTACAGGCAGAGCTATTTTATGGCTATCATTTTATTTTTATTTGTTTCCGTCATTAGTCTCACATACGTTGCCAAATTAGCCGGTAGATAAATCGTCTACCTGCTCTTCTGCTTCATCTTAATTAAAATCAAACCATATACCCACAATTTACTATAGTAATACCATAAACGAACAAAACTACAATCGTTGCTTGTAATTACAACGTTAGTAAGTAACAATAGTAAAGGGTGAAAGGCCTTTACGTACCACAGTACATTAATTTTTACTATATAAATCTAAGTTAAGTAATTAAAACTATAGTTGCTATCGAAAACTGTAGCTGTACAAGTAATTATCGTTAAAAGTTATTGTAAATTGCGTACACGTTATTTCCTTTATACTGCGTGTAATAATTTCTAATAGTTGAACTTACCTATTTTATTACTTGAGCTTACTTATTACCTATGCAAGGTATAGGTAATAGGTTGTGGGTTTGATTCCCGCTAGTGACTAAAGGACATAAATAATTTTAATATCCTCGCTCTGGTAAGAAGAGAAAACGCGGCGTTGAGTTACGCCACTCAATATGAAATGTCTCTAAAAGTGGAAAGCGGAGAACGGAGTGTCTTAACACTAAGTTATCTCTGTCTACCCTGCCATGTGCGGGATACACATGTAATTAAATTAACTTTAGATATAATATTATATTTTTAATTTATTTATTATAACAGAATAAAGATTTCATTTTCATTTCAAATGATCAATGCCCTAGATCTGTTGAGGATTCAATCCACTGCGTGTAAGGCGATATGTCGATAAAACGGCCAGGTGCTGCACATCCGGGACCTTTAATACCGAAGCCTATCTGCAATGCAATAATGAAATTCAAATATTGGAATGTTTCCCTATAGTATTGTAGCGGCAAAGCGTCGGACGATAAACGCATCGGTCGTGGGTTCGATTCTGACTCAAGGGAGTGTATTTTATTAATTTCCTTGTCTTCCTTTGTCTTGGCTCCTTACTTCTCCCCCTGTCTTCCTTTGTATTTTTACTAGAGCGAGGAAAAAATTCTCCAAATATAATGGGAATCGAACCCAGCCCGCTCGTCAGCTGCAAGACGAGGCTCGAGTCCCGCAGGGGACGCCCTTGCCGCCGACGTTTCCTCTCAAGCAGACACGATAGTGCTTGCTACTTCTCGGGGACAGAGTACCCTCTTCCCTCCCCAACCGGTGTCGCTGTCAAGGCCAATAGGGCTAACAGCATTAAACTCACAACAAAAAAAAAGGATCGCACGTCACTGACAGGCAGACGCTGTACCGTTGCGCCATGACGAAAATATTTCAATATTTGATTTGTTATGAAATATAATACAAACCAAAACCCATGGTCCTGTGGAATTAGAAGCGAGTACCATACCATTGTCCCATACACAGTTATTCTTATTGTTTTCAGCGAAACCGCAATGATAGTTCAGCGGTTTAAACAAACTACTTTTATACTGTAACAGATACAAATATTGTAATTTATATATTAATATTTACGTTATCAATACTCATATTTTATATTTATAATATATATATATATATATATATATATATATATATATATATATATATATATATATATATATATATATATATATATATATATATATATATATATATATATATATATATATATATATATATGTATATATATATATATAATATATATATATATATATATATATATATATATATATATATATATATATATATATATATATATATATATATATATATATATATATATATATATATATATATATATATATGAAATATGTCTAGCCAATTATCTGTCCGATATTTGGTTTCCGGCATACGGGTACGCGACCCGGGACCTCGAGCCACCACTTTCATAACCCGATCCAATCCATGTAAGTGGTGTCCCTCCCCTATATTCCAAGTCTTTCTGCCTCTTATTCCCTTTCCTTTCTTGGTTTCTCCCAGTAATGGGTTTGGAGGTCAGATGGCAATCGCTCCACTAAAAACCACTTCGCCACTCATATGGACCGATTGGTCTTAGTCGGAAGGCAGACCCTGGCAAAAGCCGGGACTAATGCCAGGAAGAAGAAGAGAGAAGATATATATATATATATATATATATATTAACATCAACAGTGCGAGTGTATCATCTGTAATGCATATTAAATATGAGATATTAAAATTTTTTTTAGGTTATTTTACAATATGTAATAAATATTGTATAATGTAATAGCGATTTTGTTTTAAATATTATTATTATAACTTTTACTTCTTTAGAATAGAATATTATTCTTTAGAATAATAATTTGTTTTGAAACAAAAACACGTTTTACTTCATATGAGAATTACAACGTAGCTCGATATAATGTATGACTTAGTGGGCAGAGCATTTCGATGGTATTCAAGAGGCGGTGGGTTCAAATCCCACCACAAATTATTATATATTTTCTATATATTTATGCAGTGATATTCAAAATGCTCTATAAAAAACGTGTGTAATAATAAAATCTAGTTCTATGTCTGTTATAAAACGTACAAATTGACTTAATCTTTTATTAATAGCTTAAATTTTAGTACTTATTTGAAAATTATTTTTAGAAACCCAACGTTTCGAACACTTTGCAGTAGTCCCTGGCCACAGATAGACTCCGATTAAAGTATTTAATTTAAAAAATAATATTATATTACTTCATTTCTTTAAGTGCTTAAACATACTTTAGATATAATTTTATTTTAATTTTATACCGATGTATATAGGTATAGGTATATAAAATGCTATATATACCTTTATACTATAGTATATAGGTATATATATTATTTTATAATTTTTAACTACTTACCCCAGCCCGATTATAGAATTCATCACACAAATCCAAGTTAATGTATTCAATTTTGTATATGATTTTCTCTAAAAATCGATTTTCTGAGAAAGAAGAACTTTTAGTTTATTAACTGTTTATCATTCATTATTAGTCATATTTTTAAAACAAATAATTAATTTTGATCAAAGTTCTTACGATATTGAAATATTGAAATATTGTGTAATGAGAAGATATCATTTACAATATTTTTATCTATACTAATATATATATATATATATATATATATATATATATATATATATATATATATATATATATATATATATATATATATATATATATATATATATATATATATATATATACCAACAATTTTTGTCTGTCTGTTTGTTCCGGTTAATCTCTGAAACCACTGGGCCAATTTTGACGGGACTTTTACTGATAGGTAGTTAATGTAATAAAGAGTAACTTAAGCTACTTTTATTTTAGATAAAAAAAAATATTATATAAAAATTATAAAATATTTTCACAATTTTTAAAAGTATATAAATAATCGCGATTCCTAGATGAATGGACCAATCAACACTATAAGAAGTTTTTTTTTATATATGTTAAAATCATAATTTACCATCTGTATATCCTAACACATACAGTTGATTCGAAGTGTTGTAACGATATTTAGGCCAACATATTGGTACAAGTTGATCTGTAAAATAAAGAAAAAAAAATAAAATTATTATCAGCGTTGAACTCGGGGAGAATGAATTATTTCCATTTTCCTTCCTCTGGCAACAAGGCAAAGCGCGGCGTTGAGTTACGCCACTCAACACGCAATGCTCCGAAAGACAGAAAGTGGGGAACGGAGTGTCTTAACACTAAGTTCCTTTAACCTACGGTTCCCTCTGCCTACCCTGCTATGTGCGGGAGACAGCGTGTAGCTAAATATAAATATTATCAGCGTCTGATTTTAAAAGATGTTGCCTGTTTGATTGTGGATTTAATCCCGACTCGCTATTTTTTTTTTCTCTAGCGAGAGTGAGACCGGTGTTTAGTTCCGTCACTCTATAGGTACGCAATATCTTGAATTCAAGCGGAAAGCGAACGGAGAGATTTAACTCTAGGCTTACCATTATATTCGTAATCGAGTTCAACTAAAGCGATAGTGTTATAAGTGGCATACTCATATTCTGGATGCAGTGTGTATTCAAGTATATTACTGAACCACGTCTCGTTGTCCTTCAAAATGAACATGGCCTTTCCTTCTCTTCTAAAAAAAAGTTTAAAAATATAAATGTAAAAACGCATGCTGTCTCCATCTTGAAAAATACAAGCGGCTATACTGTACTTGAGTTTATTTTTTTTAGTTATATGTACTTTGTACAAAACCAAGTATGTAACTTTCAGTATTAGAAAACCTCCAAGATTTGATTCTTCAAAACCTTCTATCATTGCCCATAATCATCTCCAAAATCAGGATAGCTGTGGGTGCCCTACTATACACAGAGTGTCCAGCATAAGGTATTTGGGTATTATTTTGGATGAAAATCTCACTTTTGTCCCTCACATAGATATGTTGTCAAGTAGAATTCGTAAACTCATATATATTTTTAAACAATTAAGAAACGTGGCGGAGCCCCAAGTTCTAAAAACGACCTATTTTGCCTTGTGCCAGTCATTGATTAGCTATTGCATATCGTCCTGGGGTGGTGCTCACAGAAGCAAATTGCTGAAGCTCGAGCGGGCGCAGAGAGCGGTATTAAAGGTAGCAACAGGAAAAGAGTATCATTTCCCAACGAAAGAACTCTATGAATATTGCGAAGTTCTTACCGTCCGTCAACTATTTCTTCTGCAGATAATTTTGAGGCAGCACTCTGAGAACTCCAAAGAAAGTTTCTCGTCTTCTGCAAAAATCCGTTCGATACGAAAATACCGAGTGCAGAGTACTAATGTATGCAAGAGCTTTTTTAGCCACCGATTTTACTACTTTCTTGGTAGCTTCTTATTTAATCGGTTAAATAATATACTCAATATACAACCAAGAAATAAATATAAGTGCAAACGTATTGTTACGGATTGGTTATTAAAACTGTCATATGACGAAACTGAGAATATGATTAAGATCATCAAATGAAGTTTTGAAGTTCCATTACATAAATATCTAGGATTTAATTTAACATATACACACACACACTTTTCACATACACATACACACACATACTTCACACGAACACATACATTAACTACTTAATGTTAAATTGCCAAATTAGGTCTAAACTAAATAACATTGTTAAATTTTAAATTTACTTAATATATATATGTCTTGTTTTTTAATTATATTATTAGCTTCACATATAAATAACTATAATGTTTGTCCAATCACTTTACTGTGACACTGGAAGGTAGCCGGTGCTTATAGCACAGGGTAAACCTAATTTAAGCACCGGCAGTAATATTTTTGTGACTGTCTAGCTCATGTATTTAAATGAATAATAGTTTTGTAATCGCATGGCTTATGAATAAATAAATAAATAAATATGACTTTGATTGTTATTCGTTTTATATATATATATATATATATATATATATATATATATATATATATATATATATATATATATATATATATATATATATATATATATATATATATATATATATATATATATATATATATATAAGTAAGACAACAGAGGCACAGTGTCTGCCTGTAGACACGACAGCATGTGGTTTCGATTCCCACTCGGGGAGAATGATTTATTTCCATTTTCTTCGCTCTGGCAACAAGGCAAGGCGCGGTATTGAGTTCCGCCACTTAACAGGCAACACCTCGAAAGGTGGAAAGCGGGGAACGGAGTGTCTTAACGCTAAGTTCCTTCCACATACGGTGTCACCTGTCTACCCTGCTATGTGACAGCGTGAAGATAAAAAAAAAGTAAAACATAGACTGTTATCGCTTAATGCATTAGCTTAATCTTTTAATATTCAGTTCAGGTCAGTTCTATAGTTATGGTGTTTTAAGCGTTTTGGTTAAGTATAAATATTTATTTGGTAAATTTTCACCGACGTCACATTGTAGCTTGAGAATTATTAATAAAATATTATCGTTCATTAAGTCCGGATACACAAATTCATTCATTCTTTAAGTGCCATCTTCTATCATGTCTTAATAGATCCATCATGGAAAACAAATTGATATATCACTATATGTACCACTATCATACATCACTATCATTAGAGTATCTTTAAAATTAGAGTCTAAACAAAATAAGATTTTACTTGATTTTGGTGGGATTCACTCTGGCCACGTCATCAGCATTGACTATACCGTATGTTTTTTTGACTAACACCAAGCCTGTCGCAGCTACTTTAAATGTTTCACCTTCATCTGTCAATAGTTTCTAAAGTTATAATTTCATTAAAATATTATTGAGAAAGTAAGTATATGTACTTTTGAAGGTTAAAATAAAAAAAAATATATCAAATTATATAGAAAATTTGAATAAGAAATTCGATGTTTCTTTTAAGAACTCAACTCAAACGCTCTTATCGAATAAGTACCACATTTACACCACAAGAGGCCAAATGAGGAAAATAAAGAAAAAACTGTAAGTCGTGCTAATCTCAGAAACTACTCGAAAACGGAGAACGGAGTGTCTTAAGTGTTTTCCTTCTGCCTACCCTGCTATGTTCTTAATACAACGTTATTTCCATTTTACCAAGTAAAAGCCGCTGATATAATTTATTGCTATAAAATTATTATTATATATTAATATAAAACAAATGCAACGAGATATTTCCATAAAAAATTCTATAGATATATCGAAATAAGCATTTGGTGTAAGAGTAATATGGTTAGAAGAAACTTACGAATGTGAACCCGTAGTACCCCCAGCCAAGGAAACGTGCGTATATCTCCCAAATTACCTTCTTTTATATTTGAATGTATAGAGACGTCGCATATTTGTGGTTGTAGCGATACTTTGTAAACTGGGAGCCACATAACAAAATATATTATTATATAAGTCAATTAAACTATATATATATATATATATATATATATATATATATATATATATATATATATATATATATATATATATATATATATATATATATATATATATATATATATATATATATATATATATATATATATATATATACATATATGTGAGGGATATGAGGGATGTGAGGGAGATCAGCGCTTACCGCATACTAGTGCCTTTGAGCCAGATAATTGTGGCTTATAAAATGAAAATAATTACATATAATCGTTTTCTCATTATTTTCCAAACACAAAGTGATTTGAAAGTATAAAAATAAAAAATGATATATATTCTCATCAAACGAGCGGGCGAAGTCACGGACGTTTCTCTAGCATGTAATAAAATTAAACACTGATATAAATATGTACAGAGTCGTTGGACTCAGTTACTTAGCTCACAATGTCTATAAAAGGGGCGGAAAGTACAGAACGGAGTGTTTTAACACTAAATATTATTAAAAGGAAGATAAAATTTAGTTGTTTTAAAAACTAATAATTCGTACTTACAACAAAAAAATATGATAAATGAATGGAAAATTGCATAGCCAAACATTATTGGTTAATTAAATATTTTCCAAGCGACCGTGGCACGTATTATGGCAATTATTAATTTTTACTTATTTCTGCAAAAATAGTTGGTATTTTTTTAATTATTGAGTCCAACATAGTACAATGGATGAGCATCTGATTGTAAGCATGTTGTGGGTTCAATCCTACAAAAATGAATTACTAAATTGAATAATTTTCATTTAATTAGCTCTGGTAGTGCCATGACTTCCCCCACTCCATATACAAAATCTCGTATTTGGTAAGTAAGCGGAACAGAGTCCTAAGTAAGTAAATGCTTAATTTCAACCAGTGCTTTTGCTTAAAAAATAAACCATGAAAAAGCTAGTAAGGTAGTCCTATATTAAATACTACTTTTGTTTTATTTTGAATGCAAGGCTTATTTTTGACGTTGATCTCGTCTTATTACCGCTGAACCCTAGAACCTGAAGAATTTAGCAAAACACATATAGCAGGAATAATGTAATTTCACAATTTCATTTGAGGCATAACTCGTGTATGTAAAAAACCTTCCGTTACTGAACCACAGATAACGCACAACCGAAACTATACAGAAATCGCGATTTTCGAAAACAAGATACGAAAATAGAGAGAAAGAATAGAAATAATATGTTTTGTCGAACGTGCGATTCTCAGAAACTACAGGTTTTAATTGTAATATTATTTTTGTATTGGCTTTTTCATTGCTTAATGAAAAGTAAAGGTTATATTATATCACGTGAACTAATGTAATGTAAGCTATAATGTAAACCACTGTACCAACCAGACTTACCTTGGGCAGTTAGAAAGTGTCATATGTTAATACTAATTAATAATAATATTTAAGTTATGTCCATTAGATCAGGCGGACAAAGACGCAGGCTAAAGCACGTGTATATATTGTAAACTCTAACTCACGACTTCAAGAGAAGAGTGCGACTTCAATTACCAATAATACAAAAACTATAAAATTGAAAGGGTACGTTCCTCTTACCATCTTTGTTTGATATAAATATATATTATTGAAATATCCAGTGTAAGATGACGATGAAACTGTGATTCAATTACGGCCATCTAAATCTAAATAATTACTATGAATTAATAATTAGTGATATGTAAAAAAAAATATTATTATAATTTATATTAATGTTTTATATTAATTTATATATTTATATGTTTTTGTTTATATTGAAGTATAGCGTAGTTTTGTAGGAAGCTCCAAGAGATATAGGCTCATGCTCATTTAACAAAATTGTAAGCCTTTAGTGTGAATAACGATTGAAGTATTAATAGTAGTTTCCAGAACAGACAAAGCAATTTAATTGGCCAGATCGTGGTATACTATGTAAATAGTACTAAATTACTGTATTCTTATCATATATTGTAAATGAAACTAAATCCTTGCATATAATTAATATGTAAACAATGTTAGAAACATTTACAAAATTTATTACTCACGATATTCGCATTAGATAGTTGTAATCAATACTTAGATTTATTGCGATTTGCATGTTGTTGACAATCAATACAAAATTACTATAATTTCCAATGGTTTGTGTAAATTATGAATTTAATTTAACTGTAGCTTCTATAAAGTTCATCAATGTTGTACAAATTAAATGAAGTCAAAAGCAATTTGTGTCGTCATGAAATTAAACAGTTGCTCTTTTTAATATGAATATCAACATTGTGACAGATTTTACTTTTTAGTTTAATTGTGACAATTACTTTAAATTTAGATAGTTAGCTAATAGCTAAGTTAGAACATATTACGAAATTTACAGACCCGAAAATGTTAATGAATACAATGAAAAAAATCTCTATAAAGTATATAGTATATCAATAAAATCGTTATTGGCCATATAGCAGAGTAGGTAGAGGGAACTGTAGGCAGAAGGAAAGAAAAAGGTGTTAAGACACTCCGTTCCCCGATTCCCGCCTTTCGAGGCATTGCATTGCCAGTGGTGGAACTCAACACTGCGCTTTTGCCTTGTTACCAGAGCGAAGAAAATGAAAATAGTACTCCCTGAGTGGAAATCGAACCCACAAATTATGGCGTTTACAGGCAGTCGCTATTACGTCTCCTCTACAGTTCTCACATAAAAAATATTTTGGTCATATAAACAGTGTATAAGCTAACTGAACTTGTTCTATATTTTAAAAATAATAGACAAAAATCATTTTTTTTTTACTTAGAATATCAAGTCCCTAATATAATTATAATATCAATACTTAAATTCTTAGAAATTACTCCAATTTTACTTAATTTTTAATATACATTGTTACTCACATAACTTTACATTACATTCACAGTATTATTTCATATTAATAACTTGCATTAACAAATGTTTATAAATATATTACTACCCTAATAAATGCTAGAATGAAGCCGAATAAACGTTTAGATCTAATTTACAGACGGATATTTGATAGGCGCTGGCCGTTGCGAGTTTCTTATTGCTGTATCTGATACGACACGACATCGACAGCGACAAGTGAAACATACCTTTGTGTTGTTTTAAAGCTGATGAATTTTAAATTTAAATTTATATTCAGTATATATATATATATATATATATATATATATATATATATATATATATATATATATATATATATATATATATATTTATATATATATATATATATATATATATATATATATATATATATATATATATATATATATATATATATATATATATATATATATATATATATATATATATATATATATATATATATATATATATATATAAAAAATCGATATTCCATATATACATATACGTATTCTCCATCTGTGGAACCAGTTGCAGAACTCAACGCCGAATTTATCAATGAGGAAATTAATGAAAACATTTTAATATTCAACCAATTTTTCATGTTTACTTATAAACATAAATCAATCAATGTATGAAATCCCATAAAAAATGCGTATACCATTGTGACCGTGCTGCCATGTTAAAGCCGCAAGCGACGCGCCCCCCGCGACGTTCCCCGTTAATGCAAACACACGTATCCTCAAATTATAGCTATTATCAACAATGAAAGAAGTTAAGCTCGTCAAGTACTAAAAGTTAACTATTTTATTTAGCTTCAGACTGTATCCCGCATGAAGCGGGCTAGGTGGAGGGAACTTGGTGCTAGGACACTCCGTTCCTCGTATTTTGAGTGGCGGAACTCAACGCTGCGCTATGTTTTAGTACCAGAACGAGGTAAATTAAAATAATTTACTTTTCTCGAGTGTGAATCGTACCTTCAACCGTTGTATTCACAGCCAGACTGCTACGTCACGGCGGCGGTCTGAATAATATAGTGAAGAATGAAGAATGTATTTATTACTTCGTAGTTTTGTTTATTTATTGAGAATTCTTTATTTATTGGGAGACTCTTATAAAAAACATATTTTATTTTTAAAAGCTATATCTATATTTATTTTTTTGTAACTAAAACAATCCAACTATTGATAATTAATATGCACTTATTAATTTTCATTTGTTAAAAACTAGTACGTACGCCCTCCAAATTTAAGTGTGTCAGCACGGAAGCAAGCAAGCTGCACTCGACCGACTTTTTTTTAAGAAAACCTAACTTGTTATTTACACATTAAATTTAAAAATACGTAATATATATATGTATATATATATATATATATATATATATATATATATATATATATATATATATATATATATATATATATATATTAGATCTTGATATGGATAGCTGACTTATTGCAATAAGTATAGCTTTAACAATGTGCAATTTAGTTAAAGTCCAGAGATATGGGGAGATGTTTATCTACGACTATAATGCAACGTTAGGAAACGTCGGACCGTGAAAATTATTGTATACATAATCTATGCCCAGATGTCTATGATAGACATAGACTTGTTCACTTTCAAATAATAATAGGTATTAAGAAATATTTTATTTATCTGTTGTTTTGACGCCTTCCGGGATTTCGTGCTATTTATTCATATATATATATATATATATATATATATATATATATATATATATATATATATATATATATATATATATATATATATATATTATATATATATATATATATATATATATATATATATATATATATATATATATATATATATATATATATATATATATATATATATATATATATATATATATATATATATATAATATATATATATATATATATTACCTCAGAGGGTGTCTAGCCAATTATCTGTCCGATATTTGGTTTTTCGGCATACGGGTACGCGACCCCCGGGGCCTCGAGCCACCACTTTCATAACCCTATCCAATCCATGTAAGTGGTGTCCCTCCCCTATACTCCAAGTCTTTCTGCCTTTTATTCCCTTTCCTTTCTTGGTTTCTCCCAGTAATGGGTTTGGAGGTCAGATGGCAATCGCTCCACTAAAAACCACTTCGCCACTAGTATGGAACGATGTAGAAAAAAGCTGGGAATGGCTAGGGCGTCGCCGTTAAACGACGCGCAGGCACATCGCCCTACACCTGCGATAAGTGGGCAAGGGCTACCGTGTCAAGTACGGGCACGGCTAACGACGTCAGTACCCAGACGGAAACTCCGCTTTGCAACATGGAATATTGGCTCTCTAACCGGACGATGCAGAGAACTCGCAGATGTACTCATGAGACGTCGGGTCCAGTGTGCTTTCATTCAGGAAACTCGCTGGAAGGGCAATAAGTCTCGTAACATCGGGCAGGGTTACCGCCTTATATACACTGGGTCACCTACGGGCAAAAACGGTGTAGCGGTAGCGCTTTCTGAAGAGCTTCAGAATGGGCTTCTTGAAGTTGACCGTCGCTGCGACCGCTTGATGCGGGTAAAGGTACTGATCGAGGGCGTAATCACAAACTTAATCAGTGCTTATGCTCCCCAGGCGGGTTGTAGCGCGACTGAAAAGGAGACTTTCTGGGAGCAGTGTGAAGGGGTCCTACTCGCTATACCGTCTACCGAAGCAATCTTAGTTGGGGGGACTTGAACGGTCACGTGGGTAGGGTCGCTGAGGTGTATGAACGTGTTCACGGGGGTTTTGGATATGGTCTTCGCAATGCAGAGGGAGAAAATATTCTAAGAACCTGCATTGCGTCTGATCTGGCCATCGTGAACACTTTCTTCCAGAAGAAACCTCAGCACCTTATAACGTATAAGAACGGGTCCCACTCAACTCAAATTGATTATTTGCTGACTAGACGGTGTCTTACAGGCAGGGTGACCAACTGTAAGGTCATTCCCGGCGAAAGCCTGACGGCCCAACATCGCCTCCTTGTCATGGACTATAATGTTACCCCGAAAAAGAAAGTAGCCGAGAAACGCAAGCCTAGACTTAAGTGGTGGTTGTTGAATGGGCCGATGCAGACCGACTTCTTGGCGGAGGTGGAGAGTCAGAATCTACTGACTAACACCGAGACCGCTCAGACTGCATGGGATCGAGCTCATTCAGCAATCATTGCGGCGGGCAAGCGAGTTCTTGGTGTTACTAAGGGTGGGCGTGTCATCGACAGGGAGACATGGTGGTGGAATGACCAGGTGCAGGGGGTGATTCAGGAAAAGAAGGCTGCGTTTAAAGAGTGGCAGCATTCCAACTCTCCTGAAGACAGACTGGAGTACATTGCAGCGAAACGGGCCAGCAAAAGAGCTGTAGCCAGAGCCCGCAGAGAAGTTTGTCGCCATTGTACGATAAACTTGAAACTGTGGAGGGGCAGAAGCTCATATACAAACTGGCTCGTGCTCGAGATAAAGCGACGCAGGATATTACAAAATGTCTTTGCGTCAGAGATTCTCGGGCACGTTGCTTTGTAGTCATGCCTCTGTGAAGGAGAGATGGAGAAGCTACTTTAAGGAGCTGCTGAACACTCAGCAGTCTTGTAGTCTTCCTCCTGAATTATCTCCTAACCTCGGACTTGTTGCTCCAATAACCCGTGACGAAACTCGTAATTGTCTTCGACGCATGAAGAACGGAAAAGCGGTAGGACCTGACGACATCCCAATCGAGGCGTGGAAATCGTTGGGCTCTCTTGGTGTGCTTATACTTACTGACCTGTTTAACCGTATCTTGAATACTGGAAAGATGCCACATCAGTGGCGGCAGAGCTTTATTATCCCTATTTACAAAGGAAGGGGCAGTGTTCAAGATTGCAGTAGTTATAGGGGCATTAAGATTATGAGCCACACCATGAAGCTCTTCGAGCGCATGATCGGCCTCAGGCTCCGCCAAGAATGTACTGTCTCTGAGTCTCAGTATGGGTTTCAACCAGGATCAGGCACTATGGATGCCATTTTTGCCCTCAGAACTTTGATGGAGGCTTACAGGGAAAAAAGGAGAGCTCTGCATGTGGCCTTTTTGGACCTGCAGAAGGCCTTTGACTGTGTGCCACGTCAGTGTATCTGGTGGGCATTGCGATCCAAGGGGATCCCTGAAGCCTATATTGAGGTTATCAGAGATATGTACAACGACTCCGCTTCAGTGGTTAGGACCGCTGTTGGCGACACCAAGCCCTTCCCGATTACAGTAGGGGTTCACCAGGGCTCAGCTCTTAGTCCGTTCTTATTCAATGTAGTGCTGGATACTGTCTCGGCTGACATCCAATGCCAGCCTCCGTGGCTGATGATGTATGCCGATGACATAGTACTCATCGATGAGAACCGACTGATGCTGGAGCGTAAAGTGAACGCCTGGAAGGGTGCGCTTGAAAACGGTGGTCTCAAACTGAATGTGTCGAAGACCGAGTACATGGCTTGTGGGAGCCCGGACTCGAGCACCATCCATATCGGGCCTGAGCCAGCCGTTAAGTCGGAGAAGTTCAGGTACCTTGGAGCCGTTATGCATGAGTCTGGAGGCATCGACCACGACATCCATGCCCGTATAAACGCTGCCTGGGCCAAATGGCGGGAGGTCACTGGTGTGGTCTGCGATAGCAGAATACCGCCCAAGCTCAAGGGACTGATATACAAGAGCATTATCCGACCTGTTCTTATATACGGCAGCGAATGTTGGCCAACATTATCTCGGCACACTCAGGAGCTTCACGTCACGGAGATGAAGATGCTGAGATGGATGTGTGGCGTGACGTGGTCCGACCGCATACGCAACACATTCATTCGAGGTAGTCTTGGGGTCCGTGACGTAGTGGATAAGCTCCAAGAGCGTCGCCTGAGATGGTATGGCCATGTTATGCGCCGATCTGAGAACTATGTCGGAAGGAAGTGCCTTGACATGTCTGTCCCTGGAGTTAGACCACCCGGACGCCCAAGCGATGGCTGGATGTCGTGACACAAGACATGAGAGCCAATAAATTATCCACTGAGGATGTTAAAGACCGTGCAAAGTGGAGTAGGCTCAGTCGGAAGGCAGACCCTGGCAAAAGCCGGGACTAATGCCAAGAAGAAGAAGAAGATATATATATATATATATATATATATATATATATATATATATAATATATATATATATATTTATCTTTCTTCTTCTCTAGAGACAGACATATCATGGCGTTTTCTTCCGACGTAGTTCTTAGGCCGGCGCAAAACGTAGCTATACCATCTCAGACGACGCTCTTGGAGCTTATCCGCAACGTCACGGACCCCAAGACTACTTCGAATGAATGTGTTGCGTATGCGGTCAGCCCGAGTAACGCCAGTAACATCCACCTCAGTATCTTCATCTCCGTTACGTGAAGCTCCTGAGTGTGCCAAGATAATGCTGGCCAACATTCGCTGCCGTATAAAAGAACTGGTCTGATCATGCTCTTGTATATCAGCCCCTTGAGTTTGGGCGGTGGCGTGGACATCGTAGTCGATGCCTCCGGACGCGTGCATATGGATCCAATATATATATATATATATATATATAATATAGATATATATAAAATTTTTATAAATTTTTTAAATATATTAAAATATAATTTTTTTTTTTATTTATTATTTATAATATAATATTTCAATTTATTGTTTAAAAATGGGGTAAAACTTTTTTTTTTTTTATTTATAGTTAGTACCGGCTATCCGGGATAAGGGAAAGGGTAGAAAGGGGGGCTTTTTTTTCATTAGGCACCTCTATTCCGCTATACCCGGGGAAAAGCGTAAGAATAAAGTCCTTATTTAAGAATTTACAAATTAAGGTCGATGCCCAAAATCGTACAAAGGCATAATTTTCAGGACATTTTCCCCCCGAATATTACATTATAAAACTAATCCGAATGCAATTGTAACCTATTTTAAAGGTTAATTTAAAAAGGAAATTTTAAATTTAAAAAAATTTTTTTTTTGGAATTTTTTCACCCTAAAATTTTTTTAAAAACTAAAAACGGGGGGGAAATTTGAAAAACTTTGGGGTTTTTCTTGGGGGTATATATCATATCGTTAACTTGAGCTAGAATCCCTTTATAAAGCGCATCTACCTCCACTTTGAAGGCCTGCAAAGCATCTGTAACACCTCTAGTGTTACACGGGGTCGTGGGCGTCACTTACCATCAGGTGACCCGAACGCTCGTTTACCTTGTCTTTCCCATAAAAAAATGAGTTGAAATTAAATAAAAAAAAAGTGGTTCACGCTATAGATATAGCTATCCCGCATAGAGCATAAGAACAAACAACATAGTGTTAAGATACTCTGTTACCAGCTTTCCGCCCAATCTTGAGAGATTGCGTGCTGAGTAGTGGCGGAACTCAACGCCGCGCTTCGTATTATTAAAGCGTAAAAGTAAAAGCGTCTTATGAAAAATAATTAATTTATCCCGAGTGGAAATCGAAACTACAACGTTCGCGTTTATAGACGCTATGCCTATAACAGTCGGACGCTATGCCGTTACGGCACGACGGCCTCAAATTAAAATTTAAATGAAATATATTTAATATATAACTATTTTTTTTCAGCTTCACGCTGAAAGCATTGAAATGGCGTTAGTTAACACTATA
Source organism: Dione juno (assembly GCA_037127375.1). Lineage (NCBI taxonomy): Eukaryota > Metazoa > Arthropoda > Insecta > Lepidoptera > Nymphalidae > Dione > Dione juno. The sequence continues at coordinate 1,840,727 of JAXRJS010000077.1, forward strand.
CTCAAACTACAAATTGTTTACTTTATTTCAAATAAATGAAGCGACCTGTAGAGGAACAAAAGGTACCTAAGAAGTTGCTCAAAAAAACGACGGAAGTGACAGTAGGTGGGACACGTGGTGAAAACCAATGGCTGGTGGCCCGGAAAGGGTCTCGAGTGACAGCCGCAAACCACACCAGCAGCACAGGAGCTATCATCGTGAAGATCCTTAGAGCAGGCCTTTACCAGTGTCATAAGGCTGTCATTTCCAGCCTTATATTTTTTCCCTAATGTTCTGCCAACTTAGGTCTAGTTCCATATTGAACACGTATCAATCCTTTTTTATTTCTATTTGCGTATACCACAATATGATGAAGATGCTTTAAGACAATAAAAAAAAACAACTTATTGAAAATTGTTGTAAACTTTATATATCGTAAGAATGATCCATAATTCACACAATAATGACCGGTAATCTATTCCCACATAAAGCACCATTACGCTCATTACACCGTCTTCACTTAGCCTTTCACACAAACGTTTCAAGCTAAAAATATATAAAAGATGCTATAATGCTAAACTAACGAGTGAGAGCTCCCTTTTTATAGGTTATGTAGAGTTCAAATCGCAATTCTTATATACTTATAAACTATATTTTTTGTGGTATTGACAAAGTATAGTGTTTATTTCCAGCATTTAATACATATATTATATAAAGCTAAAACAATATTCGCCAAATTTAAAGAAAATTTCATCATATTTCAAAAATAAATAAACTCTGATAAGAAACTAGTGTGATAACAATGTAAGCGTAAGTATACACCCACGAACATATATTATAACGTTGATTACGCGGTAATAATTTCTTAGAATTACGTTTATCCTTCCGGCCGATGGTTGTGAGTATTTTTCTATTATTTGAAATATTTACCTTTGATGTTTTATATAAACAATATTCATTATTAATAGTCTCGACTATAATAGGTAATAAATACGCTTAACTAACAAGAATGTGTGATGCGTAATATAATTAAATCGAGCTTGTCTATATATATTTTAAACTTTAAGTTGTTAGATTTTCGTAAAAGGTTTCGTTGGTCTCCATTCGACGTATTATTTTTATTTCTACACTCTGAAAAGAGAATGCGCGGCGTTGAGTTCCGCCAGTCAATAAGTAAGATCTGGTATTAGTACGAATAGTGTCTTTGCCCGATAAATCGTGAAGCTGAAAATAAAAATACATTTTACAAGAAGATATTTTTAAATGGAGATAATTAAATTAAGAATTTATGATGAATGAAGGTTTCATTTTGAAATAATATAAGGTCATCGTCCATATATATATATATATATATATATATATATATATATATATATATATATATATATATATATATATATATATATATATATATATATATATATATATATATATATATATATAAGATAAGATAATTTCCAGCGACACCCAACATGTCTATACATGTCAAAAACAGCTTCACAATTTTTTCTAAATAGTGTTAAGACACTGCATTGACCATTTTCCGCACTATTCACGAGACATTTAGTGTGAAAGAATGAACGCCATGCTTTATCTACCAGAGGGAGTTAATAAAGGTAATTAATTCCCTGGAGTGGGAATCAAACTCTGAACCGTCGCGTTTACAGTACGATGCCCCATTGCGCCATGACTAGTTCTATATTTGTTTATAAATTTTAAAGTGTTAATCCTCTCTAAGAATAGAAAAAATACTTAAAGAAAATATAAAAAAAATTAAACGCACCGGGATTTCAACCCGCGCCTCATGAAAGCCGTCTAAGTGCTCTCACCACTAAGCCATACGTTGTTGAAATATTAATTTAAATTAATATATATAAGGTAAATGATATATTTATTTCTTGTTCCAAAATCAAGATACATATGTCAAGCTAATGAGTTGCAAGTCTGAGCAAAATAAAAAATATAAAACGTTTTTGTGCAGCTTTTGTAAATTTTAAGCTCTCATTGTAACATTAAATAGCCTATTCGAGGCTATCATGGAACATAGCATCTGATGTTAAATAAATACAATGATTGTAGACTGACCCTGGTAAGAATAAAAGACGTTAGCTATTTTCATTTGACCAAGCAAGTGAAGCTTAATGTAAAAGCTCGTAAAGTATATGATTAGTATTAACAATGATATATAAAAGCTTGGTATAGTGTACTGTATACATGTTAAAGAATACGCAACCATAAAAATTGTATTCCACCAAACTGTCGCAATACGGCATAAAAAGCGCACAATGTAAATCATCTTCAAAATTTGTGCTTGTTAAAAGTTTCATATATGGACAGAGCTACTTATACGTGACGGACATCCTAATGAAATTGTGTACAAATTTTAAAGGTTATATAAATAATTTAATTTTTGGTTTTATTATATGGAAGACTGGCGTTGTGGCGGGCGCAGTAACAAGTGTACGATGACGACAGTAGTGAATTCAAATTCGTCTAAAAAAATATTTCGAAGTGATTATACTGTTCTAGGTTGTGTTTTGCAAACAATAGATTCATTCTACGAACGGTGTACATATGTGTATATATATATATATATATATATATATATATATATATATATATATATATATATAAAGAAAGTACAAAGTAGCTGAGAAACACAAGCCTAGGATCCAGAGATGGTTGTTAAATTGGCCGATGCAGACCGTCTTCTTGGTGGAGGTGAAGAGTCAAAATCTACTGACTAACACCGAGACCGCTCAGGCTGCTTGGGATGGAGCTCATTCAGCAATCATTGCGGCGGGCAAGCGACTTCTTGGTGTTCTATAGGTGGACGTGTCATCGACAGAGAGACATGATGGTGGGTGATTCGGGAAAAGAAGGCTGCTTTGAAAGAGTGGAAGCATTCCAAATCTCCTCTAGACAGACTGGAGTACATAGCAGCGAAAGGGGTCAGCAAAAGAGCTGTAGCCAGGGCCCACAAAGAAAGTTTGTCGCCATTATATGACAAATTTGGAACTATGGAGGGGCAGAAGTTCATGTACAAACTGGCTCGTGCTCGAGATAATGCGACGCAGGATATTACAAAATGTCTCTGCGTCAGAGATTCTCGGGGCACGTTCCTTTATAGTCATGCCTCTGTGAAGAAGAGATAGAGAAGCTACTCTAAGGAGCTGCTGAACACTCAGCAGTCTTGTAGTCTTCCTCCTGAATTATCTCCTAACCTCGGACTTCTTGCTCCAATAACCCGTGACGAAACCCGTAATTGTCTTCGACGTATGAAGAACGGAAAAGCGGTAGGACCTGACGACATCCCAATCGAGGCGTCGAAATCGTTGGGCTCTCTCGGTGTGCTTATACTTACTGACCTGTTTAATAGGAGCATTAAGATTATGAGCCACACCATGAAGCTCTCGAAGAGCTCTCGAAGAGCGCATGATCGGTCTCAGGCTTCGACGAGAGTGTACTATTTCTGAGTCTCAGTATGGGTTTCAAACAGGATCAGGCATCAGGATGGAGGTTTACAGGGAAAAAAGGAATGCTCTGCATGTGGCCTTTTTGCACCTGGAGAAGGCCTAGAAGGACTGTGTGCCACGTCAGTGTATCTGGTGGGCATTGCAATCCAAGCGGATCCCTGAAGCCTATATTTAGGTTATCAGAGATATGTACAACGACTCTGCTTTAGTGGTTAGGACCGCTGTTGGCGACACCAAGCCCTTCCTAATTACAGTAGGGGTTCCCAGGGCTCAGCTCTTAGTCCGTTCTTATTCAATGTAGTGCTGGATACTGTCTCGGCTCACATCCGATGAAAAGCTTTGTGGCTGATGATGTATGCCGATGACATAGTACTCATCGACAAGAACTGACTGATACTGGAGTGTAAAGTGAACGCCTAGAAGGATGCGCTTGAGAACGGTGGTCTTAAACTGAGTGTGTCGAAGACCGAGTACATGGCTTGCGGGAACCCGGACTCAAGCACCATCCACATAAGACTTGAGCCAGCCGTTAAATCGGAGAAGTTCAGGTACCTTGGATCTGTTATGACATCCATGGCCGTATAAACGGTGCCTGGGCCAACTGGCGGGAGGCAGAATATCGCCCAAGCTCAAGGGACTGATATACAAGAGCATTATCCGACCGGTTCTTTTATACGAAAGCGAATGTTGGCCAGCATTATTAAAGACCGAGCAAAGTGGAGTAGAGCAGACCCTGGCAAACGAGGCCGGGACTAATGCCACGCAGAGAAGAATATATATATATATATATATATATATATATATATATATATATATATATATATATATATATATATATATATATATATATATATATATATATATATATATATATATATATATATATATTTAAAATGTCCTTAAAAATAAGATATAGGTACTACAAAAAGAAATTCCATTTTACATACATAAAGACGCTATTTAAAGTCAAATCATGTTTGATCAGCACATCGGCGCCCTGGAGCCACACCTGGGCCACTTTGTAAGCATTTTTAAAGTCTTATTCCATACTAAAGAGAACAAGATGTTTAAGAATACGTAAAACAATTACAATTAATATTATAGACGAAATTATTTTTATTTATTCAATTACGTTAAACTTATAATAGGTTTTCTAAAATAAGTTAAAAATTCTTTCACTTTGCAGTTTTTTCATGGGTCACAGGTAATCATTCCCCAAAAAGAAAATTATGGTAAAATTTTGTTCATTTTCATCATAACGTAGAGCGTAGGATTCGAACCCACGATCTTGTATAGCTGTAGGCGTTGCAACAGATCAGATAACATTAATCGTATTAATACAATTCCCACGGGTACAATCAATTGCTCATCACTTGAGAGCTGCATGATAAATAATGATGCAGCTAATGATTTCAACGAGGCTGGGTAATGATGGCGCGAGTAGGTACCAGTGGTATATGACTTGCGATAGTAAATTTATTACCCGCATACTAATACAAGGCTAATAGAATTAAAAATTAAAAATTATATTTTATAAGATAACTTTTTATATGTATATATAAATATATATATATATATATATATATATATATATATATATATATATATATATATATATATATATATATATATATATATATATATATATATATACACTACCAAACCTAATCTTATGAAACGCTCTTTCTAATCTAACTCCATTAAAGAAATTGATATAGATAATTGTAGTACTATATTTAAATTTATATTATATAAAAAATAAAAATATACATACATATCTTCACGCTACATAGTAGCTCTAGTGGGGTAGTCAGAGAGAACGGAGCGCCAAACACTGCGGTCCCTGCATACCTCTTTCGCCTCGTCCGCTGTCATTCACCTCTTCATACACAATCTCCGGGGGGTCCTCATGTTTCTTGCGTGACCTTCCTCCAGTCACTTAGACACTGTATATATATTCTATACACTGTATATGTATATATATACCAAAAATTAAAGTAAAAGTAGGGAATCAGTTGCACGGTATTCTATGTCCTTTGGAGTGGAGAATTGAAGCCTTAGAATAATACAAATCTGAAAATGCCTTATTTTGTATCTCTAATGGGAAACACCACGATACATATTTGCTGCCGTATAGCCTTCTAAATGTTTAAGTAAAATTAAAATTTTTCCTTTACTTAAAAATACGTACGTAGATACATAAATAATGATGTAGTGCGTTAAACTCTATCATATGAAGGAACTAGAGAGCGGAGTGAGAGAAATCACTTTTATAATAACTACTAGCTGTTCGCCCACGACTTCGTCTGCGTAGAACCACTAGGCGTAAATTTGTTTGTAATGAGTAGACTCTGAAACTACACTGGACCGATTTCAATGAAACTGGTTCAACACTTTAGGCGTGAAAACGTGACAGAGATACAGACAGAGTTACTTCGCTTTTATAATAAGTATAGTATAGTAGAGATTATTAATATAGCTTAAGAGGATATCGTGGCGCACTGGAACAGTATACTAGTGACTAAAAATGCAAAAGTTGGGTTCGATTCCCAATGGGGTGAATATATAATTTTCATTAACACGCCCTAGCTAGTAGGTAAAGCTTCCCGAAACGCAATTTCTAGCGGAAAGCGGAGAAACAGAGTGTCTTGACACTAGGCTTTTTCTGCATACCTTGCTGGACGATGATTAAGACAAAACATGAAGCTAAACCAAATAATTAATATAAAAAATCCAAGTAAATACACAACAAGTCGCTAGTTCACATATAAATTGAATAGTATTTGTAATACTAACAACAGTAAAATGTAACCGTAACAGTATTAAGTATAGAATTAAAAAGGTTAAACAAAACCGCAAAGAATGAAACCAACCGCCTGTTTGTTATTTGAAATATATATGACCGCAGGAATCCAGAACAAGAAATAGTAGAGCGTCTACTAGAACGCTATAAATCTAGCTTTTGAGGCCATTGTGGTGCAGCAGGAAAACTATTTTAATGTGGGTTCAATTCCAATTTGGGGGAAGTATTTTTTTCATTTTCTGTTCTAGTGCGGGTGGCGTTGAGTTACGCCAATCAATTACTAGAGTGATGACTAATGAAATAAGTTTAAATATAAAGTAATCTTTACCTACATTGTTATATGCGGGATATCGCTGAGGGAACTGAAAAAAGAAGAAATAATGTATAATATTTATATTTATTATTTATATTTAGCTTCACGCTGCATCCCGCACGTAGCAGGCTAGGCAGAGGGAGCCGTAGGTTGAAAGTACCTAGTGTTAAGACACTCCGTTCCCGACTTTACGCCATTCGAGGCATTGCGTGTTGAGCGGCGAAACTCAACGCCGAACCTTGCCTTGTTGTCTGAGCAGAGAAGAATACGAAAATAATTCATTCTCATCGAGTAGGAATCGAACTCACATACCGCTGCGTTTACAGGTAGTATTACAATAATGTATTACAATAAATATATTATTATATTTAAAATCTTTGGAAATGTATTGACGTGTATATATATATATATATATATATATATATATATATATATATATATATATATATATATATATATATATATATATATATATATATATATATATATATATATATATATATATATATATATATATATATATATATATATATATATATATATATATATATTATATCATATATTATATTATATATTTTTTTTTCAAAGTAATATAAATTGTAATTATGCATTTTCTTCCTGTACTCATCGTTTAGACTCACAACTCCTCCAAGGAACCATCTTCTAATATTATAGTGATATATATAGGCTATATGGTGATAGCCTATATAGGCTATTATAGTGATATATATAGGGGATATATATAGGCTATTTTTATACTATCTGATTCTGTAGGTAATCTGATGATAGAATTTATCATGTTAAAAAGTAAGGTAAACAAAAATATATAAAACTATTACTTAGTATTCTAATTGATGATAAAACTAACACGAATCATTTTCATTTTTAATCGACATACAAAAGAAGGAAGTTCTCTGTTTGATTGTAGGTTTTTTAGGCGTGATTACTTCGCCAATTAGTAATAAATTTTGGACATTCTTTGTTATATAATATAGAAATATTTCAGATCATTTCACCGAGTTCCTTATTTATTGCAAAATATCATGTTAATGAAGTGGCATATTATTATTATAATAGGTTATGAATTAAATCATTATTAATAACATTAAGCAAAATTACTATTTTTTTTTCATTAACGACTTAGCACTGTTTTAGAGAGAAAATTTCTGTCTCACAGCAAGCGGGAATTAGAAGTAAGTTCTAATTTAATTATTATCCATATAGGCGTCAAACACACAAACTCACTCAAAATCCTACGTCAATCCCACTATCAACAATAACTTTAAAGGTTACTGAATGACTTATAGACAACGCATAGTCGAAATACACAACGTAGTTGCCTGAACTTTGACATGGCGGGTCCTTGGGGTGTGCAGAAGAGTACCAATAGAAAGTTTCCCGAAATTTTTAAATATAAGTCCCCAAGCCATTCCTTGCCATAATTCAATAGAACACATCATATAAACAAACCGAACAACATAAAGGATTTAATACGAAGATCGGCAAAGCGCGAGCTGATCATGATATCATACATTACGAGAACACAAAGATAGACTAACATTCTGTTGTGTTATCCCATAAATCTCTGTAAATAATATCGAAGCTTTAGGCCGGCGAAGGACGAGTTCGTGTGGTGACCATGTACTGTAAATCAAGCTGGCTGGGGAAATTAAAAAAAATTATAAATTTTATAGACAAACATTTTGTTGTTTTTGTTATATTTTTCTTATTTTGGAAACAAAAAGTCGACTTTTTATCATAATAATAAAACACTGGTGTGCTAATAAATTAAACTTATGTTTTAACAAAAGCTTTTTTAGCTTCACGCTATATCAGAACAGACATAGGTTAGCTTGTCTAATATGTGCAGAGGTATTATTTATTTAATACTACTATTTTATTGTTAAAATGCGAAACTATTAGCTGTAGAGTATATAAAGAAACACAACTTATTGGACACTTAATACTTTAATAGTCTTAACAGCTCGACGGTCGATACAAAAGTGAGTCTTCCAATCACACCCGTGGTAACGTCACTTTGCCAAGCGAATGATGTTTTGTAGGTAGTTGAATAAATAAATATGTATAAAATAAGTTACCCACGAACTTCAATATTATTATAATTAATTAATAACTATCACATAGAGAACCTAACATTGCGATGTTAAGACACTCCATTCGTGTATTTCCGCCAAATCTTCAAATTATTTCGTGTTGAGTGGCGGAAGTCAACACCGCGCATCGTCTTATTACCAGAGCGAGGAAAATAGAAATAATTCATTCACTCATTTATAACGTAACACTTAATATAATTTATAAAGCATGGTCACCCTCGTCGGTGTGTATAATCGTGCCGATGACATGTTTACGAGGCCCGCACCCCCGGATAAGCTGTAATAGCCCACGTTGACAAAAAACACTACGGTATTGTGATTGACTCAAAAATGTCTTATACCTTTGTAAGATTTAAACGAAGCCTTTTATTGAACATTCTACTGATATAAAATTATTTAAATAATCTTATAAGGTCATATATAAGGATATTCTTTTAGTTTTGGATAGATATTGGTGATATTGTGATGATATCTGCCACTTAACAAAAATTAGATGAAAAGTTGGAAATGTAGTGTCTTAATATGACGTTTATTGTTTTATGTGTCCTAGATAACGCGATTTAGAAACATTATGGCGATGAATTTAATTATAATATTCACATTTGAATTCTTAAATATCTTTCCTTCTTTATGTTTCTACATACAAATCCTAATGTTATGTAATATCAAGTCTATCAGTTCTCTCTGTTTAGTTAGAAAGTTTACGGAGAGAACAATAATTGACTGAGTTAACGCTTACATTAAGCAGCCAGTTTTGTATTCCTTGGTCGGGTAGTTATGGTACTTGACTAAAGAAGATGCTGTATAAATCATAGCTTTTGGATTTAAATACGAAGCAAGAATAGATTTATTATATTTAAAGAATAGATTAAGAATAATCTATAATACGCTTAAATACTCCGCTAGATCCGACTATTTCTATAATAAATTTCGAATGCATATTTTCAAGGGGCTACTAAACCTTATACACGTTTGTAAGTCCCAGGCACTGCTACAAGATCCTCTCCCTCCAAGGCTAGGGGTGAACTTTCACATATTTTGGACTATAATCTTGTAATAAAGATTAGCAATATAGTCACTTAATATAATTTAGAATTATAGTTATATTTATCTATATATCTATATGTCTTCATATATTGAATGATAGATATATATGTATGAAGATGTCCAGGACAGCCATCAGGATTTATCGCTAAGGATTGATCTTTCAGAACAAAAATGTCATGAAGTAAACAATTTCGTATGTTTTAGCCAGTGGCGTACAACAATGCTCAAGTACCATACTGAGTGAAAATGCCCACTTTGAAACTTGAGGTATGCTCCCTCTATTCACGAATTCTGCTTCCTTTTGTATCCCGAAGAATAATTTCCACGCTATTTACATTTAATAATTATTTTTATGATTTACCTATGTAATTAATTTAAAGTTCATTCTTACCTTTTCGTTTTATCGCCTTTACCCGTAAGTTGTGTACTTACCCTAGGTCAATAGAAACCGGGTGAACCAAAAATTCACACATTTAAATATTCTTAAGCTCATAGCAATAAGCTTTTCTAAGTAACGCTTGTTTTGATAGATACTTTCCGAGGTGGCGAATTCAAAATACGATTACAGATTGCGGAGTTTTATTATAGTGTTTATAGGATATATGTATACTCAGACCCATAAAAGATTTATTTACTTTTTGAAGGCGATAACTAGGCGTTACAAGCTTATCTTTATTTCTCGTTCCTGTCACACGTCTGTCGCTGTTTGCGTGAAACAATGGATATGTTATCGGATACACAAAATATTATCATATATGTATAGATTGTGGAATTGTAACGAATTAAGTGGAAACTTTATAATATTTTATTTTATATATTTTTAATAATAAGTTTTATTAAGTTATGTTTCCATTTTTTTTATTTTACCCAAGAATACAGCCAGTATAGCTTTCATAATAAGGTAAGTTAAAAAAATATATATATAAAGGGATCACCCATGTGGTTTTAGGTGAGTACATATTTGTATGGCCTATTGTCCCGGGAACTTGTGTCCATTGGAAAAAGTAGACGATAGTTAAAATATATATACATCGTACAAAACCCTACGTACTTAGATATTGTACGTGAGGTAAAACTGTGTACTTAGATATTGTACCTGATTTTCCCTTTCAACAATAAAAACAGTGAAAATTATAAAGTTCTTCGGGCTCTTAATCTAAAGAGAGCTTTCATTGCCAACTGCCTTGTCTTGCCTATAGGTTTTGGACTAATTTATTTTGAGTACAAAAAAGTTATGTCTATCGACATATAATGACAGTTGATTAAAAGCTCATATTTCAATCTCGAAGAAAATATTAATATGATGTAAATAACCTATTTTTCCTAAAAATTGAAAACCAAAAGTGATTTCCTTAGGTTCTCTCTACTGCGAGTATATACAAACGCGACAACGCGATTGCCGTGTCGTCGTAAACAATGGGAACACGCATAATATCTCTTTTCAAACTCGTAACTAATATGTTTGACACTTAATACTTCCTCTTGGTTGAGATTTTGAATAATGCGGTAATAATACGGTATTTGGTATAATCCATTTGTTTGAGTTATCGACTTTTTTTTCTGACCTTACAAAGTTGGTTGTGTAGAAAGTAATGTAATAACGTCCAAATTTCATTTCATTTAAATTAAATAATTTTTTAGACCCTAGCCTCGTTAAAAAATTACTATACAGTATCTATAACGTAGATTTAATAACGATTTTGGCACAATTTGTACTAAATATACCCATTGTTTATATTCGACGTATAAGTAATATATATGAATTAAATATTATGGGATTGTTACATTAAAAATCTCTAAATATCAAAGGATTGTCTCTTTAAACAGAATAGAACACTACTCAAAATTATCATAATATTTAAACTTATAAGGAAATCGTAGAAAAATTTAGCCATTTTAAAAACATTTACTTTTAAATTGAAAAATTATCCAATAAATAGATAAAAAAATACATATTTAAAACTAGAATTAGAAAATTTAATCTGAAACCAAGGAAGTTACACAGCATCACATTTTTGACAAGCTCCTTTTAGTTTTGACGATATATTAATAGCTCTTTGTTGAATTGATGTATGATATCATAATTAACTTGGACAAAGGGAGAGACCCATTGAAAATATTGTATTCAAATTAGTATAGGCTATTGTGAATAGACTATCGGTTTCTCTTTTATAGTTTGGTTTATGGGTTCCAAAAATTCTGAGATTTTTAAGTATTTAAAAATATGACTAATATTATGAAATTTTAAACATATTACCCAGGGATCTGACAGACTATAAGACTATAAGTCACTTCAAATTTGAAGTATAAGAATATTTATGTAATAAAAATTGTTCTGTTTCTTTATCGACTTTACACTTTGTGATACGACCCATTTATAGCGGAGTAGGCAGTGCATCCAGATTCAACTCAATTCAAGTCGTCAATTCAATTCTGTGTCGAGTTCTTCTTTCAATACTTTATTTTACCATGAGAGTGAAAATTAATAATAATTCAATCCCCCGAATGGTAATCAAACCGACGACCATCGTGTATAGTCAGACTGTGCTACCGCGCCACGATAGTGACATTCTTCCTAACTCATACAACGTGATCTATATTGCAATAAAAAAAATAACTTCCATAATTCTTAGTAAAATCTGACTTCTACATTTATTAAGAAACAGACAGTAGCGTTCATAAATATTTAAATAAGCCAGTAGTTTCAATATAGCAAATATTTCTTCACAACATTTGAAATCCAGATATTTGCATTGTTTGCGATAACTTGTCAAAGCGACAATAATAGCACAATGCGCACGCGCAACTCAACTAAGGCTCAAAATATGGCGCAGTTTGATATTTACGGGGCCAAACGCCATAAACACTATATTTATGTTCTAGTACACTTTAGTGCTGTGAATTGCCACTTTTATTATTTAACCATGAAATGGTCTTTTTTTTAAACTTTTTAAAACTTACTTGTTGCGTCGTAGTTCAATAATAAAATTAATTATTTTTCAATTATTGAAAGCAACATTTGTATTATATATATAAATTAATTAATTATTTATTTATATATATATTTGATAATATATATTTATTAATATATAAAAAATATCGATCAATCGATCAAGCAACCATCGATCATCAGTCTGTTTTTGCCCACCGCTGGGCGTAGGCCTCTCCAACAAGCTTGATATTTAGCTTATTTCTGCCAATATTGCTCCTATACATTGTATGCCTGAAATATTATTATCAAATTATAGGCTAACATAAATAAAGAGCCTAACCTAAATTAATATTTTAACTTAGTCTTAATTACAATTTATATACTATCCATTAAGGTTAGGTTAATTTTGAAAATATTTACTAAATACAATATTTATTAACAAAACAATTCCAAGCCGAATCACCTTAATTCGATAAATTACAATCAATTACTTATTTCTTATATACATATATTTATATAATAGTATCTGAAATGGTTTTAGACTCTAGAATATGTATGTAACGGTGGGCGTAATATAAAACATTGCTATTTTGCAATAGTAGTGATGTATAGTTAGAATTACTAGTGATTATATTATGGAATAGACAGACTAATTAGCTTAACTTTCTATATACTTAAAGATAATTAAGCTGAAGAATTTGTATGTTTGTATACGCCAAACTCAGAAACTACTGTTTCGTATTGAAATTTTTTTCTGTTATATAGTCTATGCATCTATGGAGGCACAACACGTTAATCGCTTTGCCATACCTCAGCCAGAATGCGTTGACAACAGTGACGTAGCTGCAGTAAAAAAGAAGTACAGCAATTAAAATTAAAGCACTCGTTCTATAATAAAACCTTTTTTTTTAAATAAAAAAGCTAGCTCATAGTATATAATCACACCATGCTTATTTACTTATAACTTGAAAATCTATATCAATATTTCTTCGATTATTATTTGTGTAAAGGTTCCTACTATGGACTTACTGAATAGGAAAATTCTTATTTTGGCATACCATTTATCGAGAAAGGCACCTTAGGTACCCCAAGGTTTCCTTAGGCACCTATACCATGGCTGTGTTACAAACAAATCTCAGCTATTTCGTAGCACGAGGACGAATACCAGATAAGATAGCAATTGATAGATAATTCTGTTCTTTACTTTCCGAAAATTTAGAGGCAATGCGTATTTATATACGAAAACCAAATTAATTAAACTAGAAAAAAGCTAATAGTATGAAAATAAATGTTAATTGGAAATAAATCTCAAACATTACGAAACCTAGTGTGCTTTGCTTAACCAGTGGCAGCGTCTAATCGGACATGTCATCATAGTAAAATAGATACTCAGTCAGTGAAATTATTTTAAATTTTCCACCCTGGTATAACATATCGCAGCGTTGAGTTCCGCCACTTAAGACGAAACTATAATTCGAAAGAAAAATGGAGAACCGATTATCTTGACATTAGATATGCGGGAAAATAAAGTAAAGGTCAGGTGAATGTCAGTCAAATGAGTCTGACGTCTCGACATGTACCACTTAGTAGGATTATATTTTTTTTTTGTTTATTTAAATACTACAATATGAAATGTGCAATGTGTGGGTCACATCCCTAACACCTAACCATAGTTTAGACGATTGAGACGACTTTATGTGTTAAAGCGATATTTATAGTTTAACTTCTTATTGAAATTAATGGCAGATTGCTGTGATTTAAATAGAAACGGTTTTATCTTCATAAATAAGAACTTAAAATGCACTAGTTGTCTATGAAGTCTATGGAGCGGTTTCTCTACGTATAGTTGTTTGTAGATATATATTTTTAGCATATTGAGGAGTATGCCTGAAGTACACTTCGATTTTCTTAATATAATATATAGTTCTTTTAATAAGCTTTATCCCGCTTATAAAGCTTATTAAACCTTGACGATTGAACCTTGTGTTAAAACACTCCGTTCTGTACTTTTAATGTGATGTTTTTCTCCGTCTTACGACAGCAAAAAGCGATAATATTTTTTCTAAACAAATGGGGATCGAACCCACGACCATCGAACGTACAGTAAAATGGCAATTTTTACTATGGGATTGTAATTCATATCACAATATGATTCAAGCCAGTATACACAGGAAACTTGGTGTTAAAGTACGTAGGTGAGTTTATATTACGGTGTCATAATGTAATGTAGCGGAGCGCAAATGCGTACTTTGCCTACCAGAGCGGAGAAATAAATTTAAATAAAATAATTATAATATTGAATATAAAATAAATAAAATCTAAATTAAATAGTATATTTATTCGCCAAATTGGAATCGAATCCACACCCAAATTGTATTACATTAAAACGTTGCCTCCCCACCCTTTAATATTATATGCCTATAATAAATAATATTATTATATATAATAAATATATTAAATATTATAAATCATCTTTAATATCTTTAAAATAAAAGAAACTAGGCAAACAAAGTGTTTACAGACCCCAATTCTCTATTTCTAACAAGCAAGAAGTCAATCAGTAAAAGTACAAAATGAATATTATTATTATTTTTCTTAATGGAGGCATATTTACTTTCCCCAAGGCTCAAAGTTATCGAAAATGTTTTAATTATAATCCAGCCAAAGTTGTTACGAAAGCTCATCAATACATTCATTGTAATTTTCTCGAGTACAAGAATCAAATGCCTGTGTTATTTTAAAAGTCATCACCTAATAAGTGCATCAAGATACTATTAAAATATATAATTTATCTTAGATAAATAAGTAGTTTGAAAGAAAATAAACTTTATATATATCAGAAATAAGGTTTAAAATCTATTATGATTGGGTACAATGACCGTACAGGTTGATGGACAAACGAATCGTTAAGTAATGTATGTACTTCACAATCGGTTCTATAAAGGATTGATGCCACTTGTGTATTATAATATGTTTTGTCGTGCTCCGAATCTAGTAGAGATAGCAGAAGAGTGATTCACTTGAAAATGAAAATAAATATTAGCAAAAAAGCGAGTGTGGGTTCATTTCCCGCACAGGGGAAAGAATTTTCTCACTCTAGTAAGAAAAAGTGTGTCGTTGAGTTCCAACACTCAACATGCTATTGCATCTCTCAAATCGGATGGAGAACGGCGTGTCTTGACACAAGGTTCTCTCTGCTTACGCAGCTGAAAATAGTCGAAGTATATATATATATATATATATATATATATATATATATATATATATATATATATATATATATATATATATATATATATATATATATATATATATATATATATATATATATATATATATATATATATATATATATATATATATATATATATATATATTATTTATTTTTTTTTCTTTCTTATAAAAAAAAAGTTTACAGTGCGTAAGGAATAAAAAAAGTAAAATTAAAAAAAAAGATTTATTGTAAAACATAAAAAGCACTGTAAAGCCCATTTCGACTAAACGGTATAAATACTATTAAATTATAATAGCGTAAACGAAATAAAAAAAACTTATCAAGCGCGAATACGATTTATACATGATGGGTTCTATATAACATTTTATAAATAATTATATATAACTAGCTCTTACGCGCATATTCGGCCGCTGGTCAAATGGAAATATCTAAGGGTGGATCTAAGAGCAAGTGATTAAAATATGCATTCCAAGCGATTATCAAAGTGGAAGTAGAACGGAAGTGAGAATGAGATTTTTAAACGCGGTAAAAAGTAGCCTTCAACACTCTCTAGCCTTTTTAATATTTCCACACACACACATACACACACACACACAAATCGCTACAACGTAAAACGAGTACAACAGACACTCTCGCATTAATAATATTAGTACGGTGTAAATAGTCGTACTTGTTTCTTATCGCAATTAAAACATTCAATTTAAAAAAAATAATTTTATTAATATTTTAATTCAATTTTATTTTGTCAGTCAGTCAGGTCAGTTCTTTTTTTTGTGGAATAAGGTCAGTTCTTTTTTTTTGTGAAACAAGGATATAGAACGGGAATGACAAATTATATACAACAAATGTTAAATCAATAATGATGAAATATCACACGATATAAAAACATACGATAAAATAAGTTAAAAATAATTATATTAACACTACCAGCACCGGGTATAGATTTTAATACGTAGTTAGTATTTTTAAATGTTGATACGTTTTAGAGTTATAGCTTTAAGGACAATGTTACTAGAGAATATTAAATTTCATATATATCGTACAAGTTACGATAGAGTTATAATAATTAAATTTATAATATGCTGCACTCTATGGTATCGTTGGCTATGTTACCTAGGCTTAAAATTATTAACATAGCCTATTCAATATAGCCTACAGGCTATATAGGCCTTACTTGGTAAATGGAGAATAGTGTTGGGTTTATAATACCCGATTATAAAAGTATTTAACATATGAATATCGTGCAATGTTTTTTTTTAGCCTCACGCTGTCAAAGGAACCTAGTGTTAAGGCTGTCCTTACCCCGCTGCAAATTTTAATTGTACCTGTAGCGTCTTTTAAAATATCTTCACGGTGACGGCATACGCTCTTTCACCTGAGTTTTTTTAAACATATTCATAAAATAGTCTGAGTATTTATATTAATATTATGAATCGAAATCCAAACACGTGAGTAAATTTTCAAGTAAATCGGACAGCAAAGAGTGGATGAAAGAAGTTTTCTTACATTGATTGTTAGATATATAATAGAGATATAAAACATACATAGATGACATAGATAGATAATATAGAAATAAGTAAATGTAAAGCAAAAAAAAAACAAAAAATATGTTTTAAACATATTTCTATAGGTTTTGCTTAGACATCAGAGGATCTCTAATAATCGACACCAAGGTAAAGCACCTATAGATTTATTGACCGAACCACAAGTAAACGTCCGCAAAAACAAAAACCAATAATCCGGTATGCCGTTATTAGTTTTTATTGATTTTTTTTGCTTACAGTACGCGCTGTCGAACAAGACTCGTGTCAGACTTTTTTATATTACGTCAAAACATTGCATCCGAACACATTTAGCGGATGTTTGTTTAAATTGCTTCAAAAAAATAAATATATAGAGTACCTTTCTAAGTAACATTATGGTACTGTGTCTATCTGAAACAAAGATGGAAGCGAGTTCGATTCCCCACCGAGAAAATGACTAAATGAAGTCATTAAATGAAAAAAAACCAATATTAATTTTATTTACCCGTTCTAGTAAAACAAATAGCAGGTAGTAGTAGGTATGAGTAGGTATTTAAACATTTTGGGTATGAATTTCTTTGAGAAATATATTATATATGTATATATAAATAATGGATAGAAAGAACAAAAACTAAATGAAATGAAAATGTAGAGGATTTCTACATAAGAGGATACGATTTCTAAGGTTTTCAAAGTAAAAAGTAATAACTGAAAGCGGAGTAATAGCTGCTCTAGTACTACACAAAAATGGTGGCGTTGACACAATGTCAGAATGTTTAAATGTCTTAAAAAAAGGTTCTTAAATTGAATTAATTCAGATTATTTCTACAAACACTTACATATGGACTTATATATAAGTTAGTTTTATATAAGTTATATATAATTAATATAATAGCTTCACGCTGTATCCCGCACATGGCAGGGTAGGCAGAGGGAACCGTAGGAACCTAGTGTTAAGACACTCCATTCCCCGCTTTCCGCCTTTTAATGCGTGTCAAGTGGCGAAACTCAACGCCTTTACCTGGTTATCAGTGCGAAGAAAATGAAAATTATTCATTCTTCCCGAGTGGGAATCGAACCCACAAACCATCGCGTTTGCAGACAGACGCTGTGTCCTCGGCTTTATACAACAAAAATATAATTCAATAATATGTTCATGAAATTATTTATATATAAATTGCTTGTTAGTTACTTAATAACAGATTGTTCACACGACAAGAAAGTGTCTTGCCATGAAACATGTGTATATGAAAATAAAATTTTTAAATTTAGCAATGATCGGCTTAGCCGACCAGTCAACCGACTAGGCTTGTTTTCGGCTAGTCGGCCAAAGTCATAATCGGCAGAACTCTAATAAATACTAATTTGGGAAAATGGGTACACGTGTAAACGATAAAATCCAGTTTATAACATCCTTAAGTTCTTGAAAAGGCAAACAGTTTGAAATAATTATAAAAATTATTCTTTTTAAAATACTTTAGATAACAATCTAAAGAACCATTCAGTAAGTATCACAAAAAAAAGTGCCAAACACCAAATTGACGCCCATATATTTATCTCTTCCTTATCTATGAAGGATTCCGGCCAATTAAATATATCGTTGAAACATTAAAATTGCATAAAGTAGACGCATTTATCAATATAAAGGTGGAGTGTTAGTGTTGAGAGTAACGATAAGCGGAGCGATTTGAAAAAAAAAACAAGTATGAAAATTAAATTCGATCAGAATCTTCTATTTAGTATAATAGTATCTCAATAACAAAGGGAAAATACTACGTTCTACACTTTCCGTGCAATTTACAGTTCCGAGATTTCCGAGACAGTGTATTGGGTGGAGTATTCTTACTAGAGCGGTTAAATTAAATAATTCATTACTCCCGCTGGGATCGAACCCACAGTCTAGTCGTCGCGCTTACAGTTAAACGCTATGCCACTGCGCTACGACAGCCTCAATGCTATATTAATATTTTTATTAACATTATATCTAGTTATATATTAATTGTAATTACAATTTTAATTTTAAAGCTATTGGGATAGCAGTCGGTGTACTCGTATGTTTGATTGCACTTAGCGTATGTAAGTTCAAATATAATTAATAGTATAAATGCTTTCGTGATCTGGTAAAGTTCATCGCTAAGCATTCAAAACATTATACAGATGATTGAGAACTAGTGATATTTATACATATATATATATATATATATATATATATATATATATATATATATATATATATATATATATATATATATATATATATATATATATATATATATATATATATATATATATATTAATATACTACAATATATATCTGTATATCTGTAATTTGTGGTATTATACAATAATATAATATGTTTACTAAAATAATGATATCAAATCATTTAAAAAAACGATATTTGAATTTACATTAATTTTTGTACGAAAGAATTGTATTTACACCAAGACGAAGGTAATGGAGGTATTGGAGTATATATATATATATATATATATATATATATATATATATATATATATATATATATATATATATATATATATATATATATATATTCGACTATCCACTATACTATTTGATAGATAAACTCATGCAAGCAAATTAGCGTCGCGCCGAGAGCGATAAACACGTCACGCACGATATCGTCCGCAATAAACATTCTGACGGATTGCTACTGGAGCTGTGTGGACGACGCCTTTTTAGAGTTCCCTATAATAATAGTAAGCCCTATAATAAATAGTAAGCCTTTAAATAACCTTGTTATTATACTTTTTGAGAATGTCTCTTAGCATATTTTATTGTATGTACTATTTTTATTAAAGCAGCTCAATACACTCCTTTTTACTATCAAAATAAAGGCACTAAGGTTAAATTTTTCAATTCAAGACCAGTTAAAGAACTATAAACGTGCTTAATATTCTTATTATAAATTTCATATTGCTCGTAATAAAATACATATTAAATTATAAATAATTTATTCATAAAACATTAGGGTGGTCTCAGTTTTGAATAAATATAAATAATAACTATTCATATATTAGAACGTATTGAATATTCTTGTGTCGTTTATTTACTTGAAACGAGGTTGTACTTTATAACACTCAATTATAGAACTCTATTACAATAAAATATATTATTCTAATATTATTTGCTTTTATAATTATGAACAGACAGCCTATGTTATTTATACTTATATTATATAGAGCTGATGAGTATGTTTGATTCATCCAGTTTATCTCAGGAACTACTGTTTCAATATGAAAAATTATTACATTGTAATAAGTTGTAAAAAGCATATAAGAATTTCGTCACAGCTTCATCAAGAACGCATGGCTTAGTAGTCAGATCAAACTACAAACCTACCTAAACCTAAACCTACAACACAAAACTCAAACCGTCCACGGTTTCCATGAGCAGCGGGTTCAAATCCCGCTGCGTTCAAATCTTTGTATGTTATCTATCTTCAGTGTGGATTAACACTTTAAAAATAATTATTTTTGTATTGAATAGTCTACTTATGGAGAAAGGCTTATAAGCTATACTTACGTCATTAGTTTCCACATAACCCACTATAGCTAGCGGTCAGAGTTACCCTGGTCACTTATTCTGTCATGTATTTCACCATATGGGCAAAGCTTTAAGTAAAAGCTAGTATTTTCTATGAAAAATTTACATTATATTGCATATGAAACTCTTTTAAAATTAATAGAACAATAGTAATAGTTGCTATTAAAAAAAATTGTATTTAGTTTTCAACTTCAGTAATCAATCATTATGAAATTTCATTGTTAAATAAACAACAAATAAACATTGTATAAATAAAAATATTATAATAATACTATAATATTATAATTGTATAAATAAATAAAACTATGAATACAGAACCCTCTTATCAAGAAATAACGTATTAAGGCAAATGTTTCAAAAAAGTGGTCACATTAGGACCCTACTTTTTTCGGGGCTCTCATTGTTTTGGGTAACCATTTGTTAACAAATTAATTGGTATTAAACATTCCTTGGAAATTTTACTTCACTTTGAACTTTAACTTGATCAATCTTAGTAGTTAATCAATTTTATTATTTTTTTTGTATCCATTGAATTTTTGGATACTATATATAATATTAAAACTTTTTTCCTTTATTTCCGGCTTATATATTTAGACATTTTTTACATATAGACAAAGATAATTTAGTATTGAGACACTCTGTTCTCCGCTCTCTGCCAGAATTCCAGATACTGCATGTTGAGTGGCAGTAACTGGCAAAGTGTCTTAACACTACGTTTTCTTAACCTGCTGTATCTTGAATACAGCATGAAACTTAAAAGTCAATAAAAACATAACCCAAAAATCCACCTAGTTCTAAATTATATCAAAATTAATTCAATTGTAATACCATCCAAATAATTGCTAATTCCAGTAATTTTAAAATATTACTACACATACATTAGTCATGTCTCCTCACAGTAATAATACTTTTTACATCCTATAGAATGGCAGTAAAAATCCCGGATGGGCTACAATCGGCCTATTAGGCTTCATATCGTTAACTCGTCTCAGTTCAATTTAATTGAATCACCCATAAAAGCCATCTTGTTAAGGATCCTCACTTTATAGCTGACCTGAAATCGTTAATGGAAAACCACAAACCAATCAGTAGTGTGAAATAGCAAGTATTTATCAATAGCTGTGTTCGGAAGGTGCTGGTTCGATTCTGGTGTGATCTTTTGTAAGTCAAATCAAAATATGTTTTATTTAACTACGCCATTATAAACACTTTTGAATAAGCGTTATCAGCTTGTTTTTATTTCTTATACGTATTTATGCTGTCTATTACTTTTTTTTAGCTTCACGCTGTATCCCACACATAGCAGGGCAGGCAGAGGAAACCTAGTGTTAAGACACTCCGTTCCCCGCTTTCCGCCATTCGAGGCATTGTGTATTGAGTGACGGATGTCAACTTTGCACTTTGTCTTCTTACTAGTGGGAAAATAAATGAAAACAATTCATTCTCCCCAAGTGGGAATCGAACCCACAAACCGTCGCGCTTACAGGCCACCGTCGTTGCCACAACAGTCTGCAACGATAGCATTTAAATAATTTTGAAAATATTTACAGACTGGCAAAATACTATTATAAATGCAACCGTGAGAATATTTGTTATATTAAATACTGACATATATACATAGAGTAATTATCTGTATATTGAAGTTCTAATGCTATAAACTGAGTAACAGACGTCTCAGAGCCTAAACTACAGTACGTATAAAGCCTTAATTAGGTGTATACGTTATTTAAGTGAGGCTAGGGCCTACTAAGAATAAAATAACTTTACTATTTGAAATATTCTTTATTGTACGTCATATAAACTATATAAGATACAATAAGTTCTTAACTTGAAAACTGTACAACAGGCGGTCTTATCTCTAAATGAGCGATAAATATTTTCTTTTGCTTGTAAAGATAAATAATAGATATCTTTCTATATAGATATCTTTATATATATTTGGTCACATATTTTTCCCATTCTTACAAAGATAATGCTTGGAATGGGATAGAAAAAAATGACAAGTGGGACAATGTCTGACTTAACTTTATTATGGATTTGATTCTTATACATTGATTTAAAGTTAGGTGGAAATTGGAGAAGCTCACCCTGGTATATGGAGAAACAAAAATGTTTACAATTGCCGTGTCATGTTGGAGATGATCTTAGAACGATTACGAAGCATTTGCTAATTGCATTCGTAATCTCGAAAATTCTTTAAAATATTATATTATATATTATTATATAGCTTCACGCTGTATATCGCACATAGCAGGGTAGGCAGAGGAAACCGTAGGCTGAAGGAACCTAATGTTATGACACTCCGTTCCCCACTTTCCGCCTTTCGAGGTATTGCGTGTTAAGTGGCGGATCTCAACGTTGCGCTTTTGCCTCGTTACCAGATCGAAGAAAATGAAAATAATTCATTCTAAACGAGTGGGAATCGAACCCATAAGCAGTGCCTTTTACAGGCAGATGCTGTGTCATGACGGTCCTCTTATTCTCCTGTCATCATCCTCAATTCTTTCAAATATTATAATTATTAAAAAAAAACAATCAAATAATAATAAAATTATGTTTGCTTAGATATATATGTATGTATATTGTATATTATATATTTTACTAATCAACAGTAAAATTATTATAAAGCCTATTAAATGTGAATATATAATTTTCTTAATCATTACATTGATCATATTGCGTGTAGAGCTTAAAATAACAAAGCTTAGAAAAAGTTAATGGTGTATAATACTCTTAAAGTGAATAAAAAGAATATTGACATGCGTGTGCTTGTTATCGCCCGCGGCGTTGTCTGGTCCTTAGAATAAGAAAAAGGTAGAGATAGTCTCAACACAAAGCTCTTTTAGTTTTAAGCCTAGTTTAAAAGTTATTTAGCCCAATAATCTAAGTATGAGTCTTGTCTCTGTAGTGATCATAAACACCTAAATATATAAATATATAAATAAAGGTATCAAGTATATCGACTAACAGCTAATTAGATTATATAATTATATTTTTTTTCAATTTAACGAAACTAACGTATTTTCTGTATACACTTACTGAACTCATTAGTGACACAACTCTCCGTTTTAATCGCATCAAAAAATAACTGCTTTTTCGCAGTGTCCAGTGAACCACTTGTTATTGGAACTTTCTTGATGTCATGGACAATACTGTGGGGATGATTGTAATTTAAAAAAATATTAAATGACATTATAGAATAACAGTTTCTTACTGTACATATTGCCAGTTTTGCTAAGATGGAGTGGTTAGATAATAAGAAAGGTGGTTTCTAGTGAAGCTGAGTAATACAACACTAACACTTTCCTCCATTTTTCCTTACGCGAGATACAGCGTGAAGTTGATAGCACTTCTAAATAGAGCCATCTAAGGCGCGCTACCATTACCTTGTGATTGTAAGTCTGGCTGTAACAAAAACATATATGAATATCATTCGAGCTTATCATTATTTTTCCTATAACAACTAATAAGATGCCCTTAAGCGTTAAAGACGAATATTTCGATATCGATATTTCAGCGGTCTTCTTAGCTTTCTACTGTTATTTATGTTTATTTAATAAGAAGATATCTCTTATTCGTATTTCCAAATGAAACTATGTAAAGGTATTTTTAAATTTAATGATGAACGTAGGTTCAAATCACAAGTCGAGTAGATAAAAAATATATGCCTATAAACAGACTAACAAACTGACTTATCTAAACATATTGTAGAATATTTATATATAGAAAATATAATATATTATACTTTAATAAATATTTATTTTGATCATATCTATATAATACATCATAGAGGCCAGAAGAAACCTACTCAAACGTTTACACACGCTCTGTTTTTTTAAAGGTAGTAAAAAAATCATTTTCAAAAGTGGGAATCGAAGCCGCCGCTGAGTTTACAATCAGACCCTATACCACTGCGCCTAGAAGACTATAAATATTTAAAATAATAAGTATGAACTATTACTAGAGAAGCCACAGCAAAAACAATGATTGGAAATGTTTCGTAATAACAAACTGAACTCTAGCCCGGACAAGCATATTCGGTTACACTCAGTATGGCTTAGCGTTTTGGTACTGTATGCATAAAAATTTATATTCAATTTCATAACATACAAAGTTAATATTTAATTTAATTGTGCATTTATTTTATCATATGTTCCGGTACAGTCAACATATAAACAATTTTTATTTTAAACGTATACTGATACATACTATATGCATAATAATGATATATACTATATGAATATAATGTGCAAAAACATAAATAAACATCGCAATGCTATTAAAACTATCGTACACTACAGACACATGGTCCGTATTTTTTTGTTAAATATATATATATATACATAAATAATAATTAAATTAAATATTATGTATATTTTACATTAAGAAAATAAATAAAAATATATTATTATAAAGTATTTTCGATTGAAAAAATTCATCCAATTTACAGATTTGTATTGCTAAGAATAGTTTATATGTAATTTTAGCGACTCACAATAATATATATATATATATATATATATATATATATATATATATATATATATATATATATATATATATATATATATATATATATATATATATATATATATATATATATATATATATATATATATATATATTTGAATTTAATAACATGCTTTATTATACCAAAACTACTAATTTCCGAGAAGAAATGGGAATATATCTTAATTAATTATTTAATAATAACTATACTTTTACATGTAACCAAGACAAATGGTTTCCTAGAAATAATAAAACAACATATTTTTTATTTTGCTATCTCTACTCCAGATATTAGGGAAATCTGTGGTTTGCGGCTGAAAGGGAGCCTCCAGCGGGATGAATATATTCATGAACTAGTTCGGCAAAGATACGCAGCCACTTCGTTAACGTTTCCATATATGAATAATTATATATATATATATATATATATATATATATTATATATATATATATATATATATATATATATATATATATATATATATATATATATATATATATATATATACTTTGTCCGTCTATCTGTCAAATTAATAAGCACTGAATGCTTAAATACCCTATCGAGAAATCAAAAAATACATTTTTCATTTAAACACCGTCGTGGCGCAGAGGCACAGCGTCTGACTGTAAGCGCGACGGTTGTGGGTTTGATTCCTAATCGAAGAGAATGAATTATTCCATTTCTTTGATCTGGTAGCGGACAAAGCGCAGCGTTGAGTTCCGCCACTAAGTCGGACACTATCTCACTGCTATATGGCATCACATAAATTTTAATATCTATATCCGAGCTACAAATACCTTATCCTCTAGCACCGCTCTGATTACTATACCCGTGCCCGTTAAGTTGTAACCAGTTGTAGAAAAGACATCAACGGCGTCCGTTATACCGTCCGTTGTAACTTATATACCGTGGACCTGTTTTCAACTTTTACCAATTTTGTTATACTTTTAAAATTATTCATATATGCTTTCATAATAAATGTGTGTGCTTAAATTGTATAGTTATTAATTATGTGATTCTAAAATTAGTGATTTTTAAATAATATTATTTGTATTGTATATAGTTATTTCTAAAAGGAAAGAAAAATATTTATCCTTGGATGGAATCCTATGGAATTTTTATACGTGATCGATTACGTTGTAACAAGCGTAGTAGAATTTCGACTCAGATCGATGAGATCATATGGCTTAACCGTCAGTTGGCTTGGGCAATTTCCAAGAGGTGCCGGATCGAATCCCGCGATGTTAAAATATCAAAAAAATTTTGTTGCCTTCTCAAAATTAAGCAATGATTGCTATTTGCTAAACATTGATATATTTTTAGTTCACCAAAAAAAAATAAAATATATATATATATATATATATATATATATATATATATATATATATATATATATATATATATATATATATATATATATATATATATATATATATATATATATATATATATATATATATATATATATATATATATATATATATAGGTTCAAAGTCAAAAATATTTTAATTACATTTTCAATTCATATATATATAGCTAAAACTTGGTTCGTATGATAATTTCATATTTACGGGTTTGTCACTCTTGGACCGCTGCGTTTTATACCGAAATAGTCCACTTAAGCGTTAAGATATATGTTAATAGTATGTTGCATTATGGCAATATTTATTTATATACATTTATTAAAATGTTATTAGAATTTACACTTAGAGTACTAAACAAGTTCTTATTACTGAAATAAATGTTCATATTTCACTCTATCTCTTAGAAACATTATTATGCTAATTAATATTATGTTTATTAATATAATAATAATTTAGTTAAATAATATAATATATATTTAACATAATATATGAATAAAATATTTGATAATAATTCTAAAGCAGTGTTTTATATTCGATTACTAATAATTATTATAGCTAGTGTCAATTTATAATTGCTAATTTAACATACACATTTGTTTATTTGGGGCCTTTGTGGCGTTATTTGACAGTGTCTAACTGTAAACGGGATAATTATGGGTTCAGTTCACTCAGGGAAATGATTTGGTTTAATTTCCATCAGGTATATAATATAGCAAAGTGCGTCGTATCCCATATTCCGACAGTACACGGAGAAAAGAGGGCCTAAGCACCAGGTTCCCTCGGACTACCCTACATGCAAGATAAAGCAGAAAGGTACAATTAAGAAAAAAATATATTATTTTAAACAATATTGCAGTCGACAAAACATTTTATATCTCTACATATTTACCTCTATCTAATATATGTAATATTATATATTTCTACATATAATATAAGTGTAAAGTGATCATTTAGTTTTGTATATCACCAGTCTGTCCAGCTCCTAATAGCGACAAAACGAAATGATTCTAGGTTCGATTCTCACACGTGGGAATATTTAATTTATTTTCGTTTCCTTCGTTTACTCCAAATGTAAAAAAATATAAATATTAATTTTTATTTTTTGTTGTTTACCCGAATTCGAGAGCAGAATGTTAATAGCGGGTGTATCAGTGTGACTAGTATATTATAAAAAAAAAAAAAATTACCTCTCATGCAATCTACATACGCTTAGAGTAGTTTACTTTATAAGAATATGGTAAAATAAAAAGTATAAATGAAAATTAAAAAAATACATGATTCCGGCCAGGATCGAACTGGCGGCCTTCTGCGTGTAAAGCAGATGTGATAACCACTACACCACGGAACCAGATACTTCTGCGATAAAAAAATATATTTGCTTTCACTATCTAGTACTATGTTATTTATATAGCTTCTTGTCTTTTTTAACCAATTTAAAAAAGGAGGAGGTTCTCAATTTGCAATTCGATTGTATTGTTTTTATATGATAAAATTATTTATACTCATAGACTCAGTTTAGTAATTGATGTCATGTTATTATGTTATCTGTGGTATAGTTGAAGTTTTAGCTCAAAATCATATTTATTTTTAATTTTAATTGAAAAGTGATTAAAAAAGTTAAATTGACTTTAAATATCTGTAACCTGGAAAAACTACAGACTAAAAAGGCTTTATATATTACTAATCTCTATATCTAAGAAATTTCGACTTTCGACTCGATTTCGAATCGACTTTGATTAAACTTGGACTATTTCCTAACTTGAAATATACTCAATTTAAACGAAAAAGGGTCATATCGATATAACTTATAGTATAATATGTATTTAGTTATGAAATTTGGGTTATGTACATACTCGAAAACTAAACTAGATCATCATTCTTAAATTTCAAAAATAACAGTATAAAATTCAAAATAACAGTATTTTGTACTATGTTGACAAAAGTAACACTGATAATCTACCCCTCTCAATAATAAGCTTCTTTTAATAACATAAATATCTTAAATTGTCGATTTTCTACAATATTCTTTCTTTTTAATATTTTTATATTACACACACACATACACACACACACATTACACTATTACAAAAAAAGAATGAAATAATGATGCAACATGCAAGACGCGATGAGTGGTGAAGGAATGATATGAAATGCAGGAAGACATCGGTTGACCTTCAAGAACACTATCATCGATAATACAGGAGGACAAGTATGAAGAGGTCGATGACAACGGACGAGGCAGAAGAGGTCATGTCACCTCTTGTGACGTTTGAGCCACCTTTCTCTCTGGCTGAGAATAGTTGAAGCTAAATATATTTCTATATCCGCATACCTGCTCTCTTTACATTAATTACAAATCAAATCAATAGTAAAAGTGTACATAAACTAATATATAAATATTAATTATATAAAATCAATGCTCAGAACCTCCATACTAGTACTCGTATGTTATAAAACATTTTCATTGCATTTAATAAGTGCAGAGTTAACAAGTTTTTGTACAAGTATTACGACTCACGGACATATCAGAGATTCTTTCCCATGCAACAAGCACTTAATTAAGTGAAAATTGAAAATTTCATTCGTTTTTTTTTCTTTATAATCAGGTGATTAAATTTTATAGCTACTTTTAAGATTTTTCTATCTTTTAAGATTTTACTAAAGTGGAGGGTGGGTCAAAATATTTTTGGTGCAAAATAAATTATTTATATATATATATATATATATATATATATCTATATATATATATATATATATATATATATATATATATATATATATATATATCTATATATCTATATATATATATATATATATATATATATATATATATATATATATATATATATATATATATATATATATATATATATATATATATATAGATATTATATATATATACTATATATATATATGTAAAATATTTATTTGAGATAGTCATGGCGTGACATGAAGTATTCTTCTTTCTTTCTCTTTTCTTCGGTAGAATTAAGTATTTACAAGTATGTCTGGAAAGTAAATCTTAACACTTTTAACAGGTTCTTTCTGACTACATATAAATATATGCAGGATACAGAGTGAAACTAAAAAAAAATCTAGTTCAGTTCATTATGTGTATTGGTATGTGCGTGTCGAATATTTCGAGCGTGCCAGTTGAGTGTATGTTGGGCAATGTCACGTTGTGAGGAGATGTCACGTTGTGAGGAGATCTCACGAAGGACTTGGTAAAAAAAGAGATGACGTTTCATAAAAGTAGAGAGTAAGTTCAAGTTGAAGAAGTTGTCCAGATCAAATAAATACTTCACATATTATAAAATATATCCCGTAAAAGAACGTAAAGCTAAATAGACAAAAAATAAACCTTTAAATGTCATATTATTTTTCACACAAAAATAACTTAAAAATAAATACAGTATTGTTTTGTTTTATATTCTTGTATTTTAATATGATACTCAATTCAATGTTTGTTTATAATTCCATTTTTTTATACTTTTGAGAACTAACTATTACTTTAGTTCACTTTCCTCGCTAATTTCGCTGGCATTCCGCCTCGATCCGAGACTTTGTGCTACCAGAGTGGCCAATGAAACTGTTTTCCCTTGAGTGGGAATCGAACCCACATCGATGTTTACAGTCAGACATTGTGCCTCTGCGCCATCACTTAAAGCTAATTAATATAAGTAACCCATGTTCCACTACTTAACATACGAGTACATGTAATATTCATACAAGAAAGCTTAAGGCTAAACGATGTCAACATATCGGACTGATGATAATCTTTAACGCCCCGAGGAGATATTTGCATCACAACCTGTTTCATATTAAATTGATAAGAGCAATCTTCTGTCAGGACATATCTTGGTATAGAAAAAACGAGCTGGATAAATTTTCTGTAAATTTTTAAAAAGATACTCACTGGTATAGTGTCTAACGCTGAGTACCGCAGTACCGCCGTAGACAAAACGCGGCGTTGAGTTTCTGAACTGGAAAGAACTGGAAAGTGTAGTACTATATGCGGGATTAAGCGTGCGTGAAGCTCTTGCGTTTTTTTTATTTGTATTTAAAATGTAAATAAAACTTAGTTTTTTTTTAACAACTATAGAAGGAATTTATATATATTTTAACACAAAACAAATATGGTTTTCGAGTCTTATTTTGGAATAAGACTACTGGTTCAAAAAGTAATGGTGTTAGTCGTAGACCATAATAATTTCGAGAAGTCACTATACACTATAAGCTTCAAGCTACTAAGTTCTTCAAAACACAAGTTCTTTCTTTTATATTATATTATATATATATATATATATATATATATATATATATATATATATATATATATATATATATTTTTAAATACTAAATATCTAAGATATCGTCAAAATAATATAAATCTTATACGAGATGAGGATAACTATTATAAAAACTAAAGTGGCAGTTAGCAGTATCATTTTTACGAAGTGTTTAGCTTGTAAAGGCTGACATAAATAGTAATTAGCTAAAACGTAAACTAATTAATTTTCCTTAATGGGTAATAAAGCATTATGTTTCCTATATATACTCATAAATTTGTGAGCAGGAAAGAAAATATTTAAGAGAAGTATACAAATTTTAATGGATCGGGCGAGACTCGAACCTGTGCCTCGTCGATATTCAGCAAGGCCTAGCCCTAAAATTTTACATCATCCAAATTTTTAAACGTTGTATGCAATATTTTTCTTTCCTTAGTTTGGAAAAAGGAAGTATTTTTTTTATATTTAACTAGTCTAAGAAAAAAACTTCATTTGGATTATAATTACTAAAGGTAGTCATGGCACAGCGGCATAGTGTGTTTTATGAGTTCGATTCTCACACAGGTGAATGACGCGACATTTAGTTCTACAACTCAATACTCGAAAACTAATCAGAAAGTGGAAAATAAAATGTCTTAACGCAAGGTTCCGTCGCCTACCCTGCTATTAACAGTATATAGAGTGAAGCCTAAAAAAATCTAAAATATTTAACCACTTAACTACAGTATATTTGTGTGGCATATATGTATATACTTTATAAAAAAATCGATGTTTTGTAAATAACATGTACATATTTTTTAACAGCTCTAGGCTCTTTACTACAAAGTAAAGGAACTTAGTGTCAAGACACTCTGTTCTCTACTTTCCTTATTTTATTAATACGCAAAAAAAAATATATAAACAAATATTTCAAAATATTTGAACCTATGACTATAGCTTGTTATCTTGCGCTATACACAACCCATATCTTGGCCAGAATGAAATAAATGTCGTTTGGTCCATTACAATTTTCCATTTAGTGGATGCTGAGATCTCACACTGGACGGACGTGTTGATCTTCTCAAAACTCGGTCGAAACACGCGACGAAAATTCCAAATTATTATATACTATTCGTATTTGAGCAAAGTTTTAAGTTTCGTGATTGTGCTGTGGTTTTTTTTTAATTGGTAAAACAATTTAAAACTATAAGGTAATTTTTTTTTGTAAAAGACACTGTATTTTTAAGTAACTTTTATATTTTTAAATAAAGTTTTAAATTAAAATATCTTATATTATAAGAATATCTTGAATATTAGCTCTATTTAAATATACGCTATTAATATCCCAAAGTCATCACAAACAAAAAATTAAGACTAAGATTATGTTCCAAATCAATTCGTGAATCACAAATTAATTGTTTATACAAATGTTAGTATTGTCACCAGAAAGTTTCAATCTGATAAGAAGATACTTATTTATTGACTAGTTATCACACAACATGTCGAACATTTCCTTTTAAATATCATGACTTGTTAAAGTTATTTAGAGCTTACCGGCGTATTGTAAAAGCTTTTTTAATATATTGTAAGGCCTTTTTTTAATATAGCTATAGTTGTGGATTCGATTCCCAACTGGGAGAGTTTATTTTCACTTCAAGACAAAACTAGGCGTTGAGTTCTGCCATTTAACACACAATTCATACAAAAAGTGGAGAGTGGAGTATCCTTATGCCAGCACTCTCCATATACTCTCTGTCTGCTCTATTATATGGTATACATTATTAAACAAACACTTTATTTAAATGCCTTACCTAATTTAACTTTTGCAGTTGAAAATGTTTATTTTTTTTAATGTTAAAGGTAATATATGTACAAAATATAAAAAATATTTTATATTTAAAATATAATTTTGTACAGATGTCATTTTAATCGTCAATTATTTTCAATAAAATAAAAGGATACGTAAAATTGATCTAAGCTCTTGATAAATATATTTGAAATTTTATATTATTCTTGTCCTCCATAACTTAACTTGCTCGTCCAGACTATTAAAAGGTTATTAATATAAAATTCGAAGCAATAAAATATAACAATAATACTAAAGTCAAATCTTTATTATTTCATAACAAGTTACATCCTTACATATAAATTTAATGACACCATAGCAACGTGGCACGGTTGAAATGTGACTGACTGACACAGTGATCACGGGTACAATTTTCACTATAGGTAATATTTTACTTTATAAGGTATTTCCTCAAAGTGTGTCGCGCTCCGATACTCAGTAAAAATCAGAATGCCATATTTCTAAAAATAAGATAGAATTTTATTATTAATTTTTAATATAAAATATAAGAAAATGGTCAAGTGCGAATCGAACTCATGCACTTAGGGGTGTGTACCAATGACATAATTCTAGGTCAACGAAGAACAAGTCATAAAGGTTGACAAACTTAAACTTGTGGGCGAATGTACTATTTTTGTGCGAAATTATCTGCAGATATAAATTTGTAAAGATTGTAATTTTTTTGACTAACTTTTTCTTTATTTGTACTGTAATTTCTAACGTTGTAAAGTTTGATATATTAGATATTAATTTCAGCTTAACCTCCACATGATTTTGAGGAAAATGGTATTGACAGACGTGCAATCTTATAAAGGTTCCGTTTTCGAGATACGGAACTCTAAAAAAGCTTAATAATGTTGTCAAATGCCTTTGAATGAACGAAAAAATCACCATCATTTGGGATCTTGTTCTTAAAATGTACCATTAAAACTTAAAATATGTTAAAAAAAATAATTATTTATAGCTTATTTACGATTCAACGATTTCAAAAATGCTTGCAAAACTAAAACAAATAAATAAATTATAGAACAATAGCGATAACTCAAATCACCTCATATAAACTGGTAGAAAAGAGGTCAAATATACGCTTAAAACTCATTTTTGTATTCTTTACTAGACAAGAACCAAGTTAGTTATAACTTTTTGATTAGCTTCACGTTTTATCCGGCTATATAGAGAGAACTTAGTGTCGAGATACTCCATTCTCCGATTTCCGCCCACTATAGAGATATTGTGGGTTGAGTTGCAGAGATAAACGCCGTGTCTTGTCTGGTTATAGTAAGAAAATAAAACAATAGATTTGTACAAATTTACAACTATCCTGTTTCCATTCAGACAGATTGTATATAGACAAAACGCGGAGTTTAACACCAACACAATTTAAATATATCTTTGCCCGAGTTGTATTTGAACCTGTAGTCATCGAGAACATCTACGTAATATAAGATAACATTAACTCTAATAAGTAAACGGTATAATCGCATTATGCACTTAGTTAATACACTAATGGGAATAACATGTTCTTGATCTATAAAAAAATATTTTTTAAATCAACATGAGTGATATACGTATGTATGTACGTGACAAAAACTACATACACATAATATGTACATAATGACAGATTTTACGTTATTTAAAAATATTTATATATATATATATATATATATATATATATATATATATATATATATATATAGCTACGATATTTCATAGACAAAGGTATACGGATACGGATAAAGATCTTCAATGTTCTCCAATTTACGGTAATTTAGAGATATAGCGTACCAATAAGGCCGCCGTAGGAGCGGCATCTGACTATAAATGCAAAAGCTTAATAGACAATTGGATAGAATAACTTATTTTTGTTTCCAAACTCTGGTATGAAGACAGAGTGCGGCGTTAAACTGCGCCATTTACCACATTTTTAAAAACAATTGGACAGTGAGTGAGTGGTCTTGATACTAGATATAGATAGGAAAAGTGGTCTTGATACTAGATTATACAGAATAAAAATTGTTAATATATTTATGTTCATTAGATGATTTATAGATACTTCTTGTACATTTTACGTTCTTGTAAGTTTTGCAGAACATTGTGAGTTGTGATTCCATTCTCCATTTATTGGACATAAATATAACAATATACCGAATCTACTTGATATACTCGTATTTAATAAAACTATAGCTACTGGCAGATTTCATATCATATTAAGATATTTTAGATATTTCAAATTAGACATATTTAGTCTATCACGTTTGACGCCGAATCACATATTAGTAGCACAAACATACACATACTGACAGACTTTACGTCGCCAAAGGTTTATTTTTATAACACTCAAAGGATTTTAAACTCCACTATTCTCTCTACTTTCTGTTGTTTGCTCTATAAAATATTTAAAACCCAGAACGCCATCCTAGAGAACCTCGTATTAAGATACTCCGTTTTACACTTCTAGATCATTTGAGGCATTACATGTTAAATCTAACAAGATTTCTCTCTATAAATAATATTTTTAATGAACTGTGACAAAAAATACTAAATGAAAGATTTTACATCGTCCCAAGATATTTTTATACTAGCCGTACTATCGTTAATTAATACGCACCTGTCGTCGCGAACTTAATTTTGTTCAATTAACCTTTTTTTTTTCATTTTCCGTTACATCATGTCAACCAGATTTTTGTCGTTCTTCAACGGTTTTAACGCTAATTTACTTTTACTACGTAGATTTTGGCGATAGATAGAGTAATAGACTTGATTCTTACGTCCGAGTGCAAGTTGTTAAGGAGATAACCGACTCTATCTATTTTTTTTATTTCAAAGTTACATAACGAAGGCTTATGTTTTGGATTGACTTTGCAAGAAACGTTTCTAATTTTTTCAATTCTATGATGGTAGCACGTTCGAATCCTTTGGAACCAAAATATTCGAATTATTCACCTATCTATCTTCTCTTATTCATATATTTGCATAAATATTGATCAAAATTTAGTACTTTTTTTGAATCGGATATTTTTATTATGAGTTCAATCTCAAGCTTGGGGAATGATTTTTTTTAATTTTCTTTTAATTTTCATTTTAATATATAACAGTTCAACACAGAAAGTTTGAATTATACACGTATAAGGTGAATTTTAGGAAATGGTACAAAAACGCAAAAAAGTCACGTGCTATATATTGCTATATGCTATATATATATTGCTATTATACTAATATATGTATGTAACCTCGTAAGATAAGCTTCAAAATATAATCTTCTATTCAAACAGGTGTTACCATTTTCATCTAATTGGTAATAAAAAGTAACGACTACAGATTTTCCGTAAACACGTTTTTAAATATAAAATGTCTCGACATGCCATAAATCATTTCAATTAATCGTATTAAATCGATTTATAATCATTCAAAAAATAATATAAATCTTTTTTGAACTAAAATAGTCATAGACTGATATGATGTTTAAGCTTTATTAGCTTAATATAAGCTTATTGGTAAAAAAAAGGATACAAGAAATGTTGTTTTATAAATCTAATATGAAATAAAAATTTGTAATAGAAATATATACCAAGGAAAATCGCGGCGTTGAGTTCCGACACTCAACACGCAATGCTTAGAAAGGCGGAAAGTGGGGATCTGAGTACACTAAACACTAGGTATATATATATATGTATATAAATATATATATATATATATATATATATATATATATATATATATATATATATATATATATATATATATATATATATATATATATATATATATATATATATATATATATATATTTGCCGTTGTAATGGAATTTGCTGCCTTAAATTTATGAAGGTACGCAAAGGGAACGTATATGTGAAGCAAAAGCTTATAGCTTACACACTTATAGCTTATGTGTAGGAGCAGTGCGGGACGCTAATATTTAATAATGCTTATAAAGTACATTAAATCAATAAATAAAACATTTCACACACTACCATATGTTTAGCAACATAAAATTTGTATGAAGTGACATACACGTTGCTATGGCAACGCGTATTTCACGTTTCAACGAGTCCCTAGTACTATTAAGAACTTATTTAAATTAAAAGATTCTATAGATTTTTATAAAATAAAGATATTTTTACTATAACAGTAGTGCAGGTTTGATTCGTTATTAACATTTTTTTTTATTTGTACTAATATTATGACACTTAGAGATGTTAGTTGTGTTTAGTTGAACGCACTTATCTCACGAAATATTGATTCTAATTGAAAATATGTTTGAATTGGATGGTCCAACTATCGAGAAAAGCTTATGATATATATATTTTTGTTGTTTTATGTATATGTCTCTATATATATATATATAAATATATATATATATATATATATATATATATATATATATATATATATATATATATATATATATATATATATATATATATATTTGTTGTTTTATGTATATGTCTCTGTTCTGGATATTTTTTGTTATTGTTGTCAATAGTCTTTGTCAATACTGATAAGCTTGAATGTAAAAAAAATATTAAGCTGGACAAAGTATTCGCATGTAGTGTTTACTTTCAAACGGCTTTACATAAGCGATAGGTTTTCATGTCATTTTAATACATTTTTATCATATGATATCCACTAGTAAACCTTAATAATTAAATAATCAATATTACACCACGTTATCTCTTCGATTTAGCCCACCGGCCAGAGTTGTCTATTGAAATTTTGCCACACAGACGAAGCCGCAGGTAACAAGTAGTAGTTCATATTTATATGCATTATTCATGTTTCATTAATTTTCACTATTACATTACACTTAAAAAAAATGGGGACACAAATGAAAGTACTCTTATGACTTTTTTAATTAACAACATGCTATATTCGAATTTAATTTTAATCTGATATAATACTACTTTTTTATATGTTCGTTATCGTTTTATTTATTCAATAAAATAAGGTCTGGACTGGCTTATAATTTAAATAAATATAGAATTTAAGTAAATAAATCTCTCCAAATTTTACAAGAGTGTCATTCTTGATGGTAAATGGAACTTATCTATTAGATTAGAATCATTATCTATATAATATATAAAAACCAGAAATTCCTTGAAAGCCTTGAACCCACTTTTCCTGTTGGAATTATGGGAAAAATGGAATTTTACGTTTAGTCCACGATAATAAAATTGCGAGCTACACCTCCTAATATATATATGAGTTTCACCTACATACCTAGTTTCAAGACACTCCATTATCGGCTTTTCGTCTAAAATTTTAAGACCTTGTGAATTCAACGTCACACGTCTTCTTCGCCACCAGAGAAGGGCGAAGATAAAAAATAATAACCTAACGCCACAAGGGGGCCTAATTAATATAATAATGATACAGTTGCCTGTTGATTTGAACAATAGTTACTATTAATTAACTTTACAATAAATGATAAGATCTGTATCCCAAGTATAGCAGGGTATGTAGAGTGAATCTATTATTAAACTTCGTTTTCTAGTATACATTCAATTTTCTAGATATTATGTGTTAAATGGTGGAACTCAACGAGTGGGAATCGAACCTAAAACCATTGCGCTTACAATTAAACGGCCTCAACAAAATAATCAAATATATATTTTAAAATTAATTTAAAAATAATATAAAATTAAAGTATATATTTTGGTTATATAATCTGTGTTTTAGTAAAACTCGTTGTTTTAAATAAGTCTACCAGATTCAAATTTCAAAGTATCAATTTACAATCATATATAACAAGATATCGTAAATTACTTTAGAGTTAAAACGTTCTAACCAATGCCGTCTTGTCAGTTTTATTTTCGTTAACGTATAGTATATGCGATGGTTGCGGGTTCTTTTAAAGAGGGTATTTTAAAAATATATATTTTATTTACTTTAAAAATACTAAAAATATTAAAAACGGAATATAAGTCAGCAAAATTTATAACTATACTAAACTCTCGCCACGATGGCGTTATGGCATAGATAGTAAGCCAAATTTATATGAAAAATTACATTGTGAAAAAGACAACATAAGACAAATATTAATATATATATATATATATATATATATATATATATATATATATATATATATATATATATATATATATATATATATATATATATATATATATATATATATATATATATATATATATATATATATATATATATAATATATGTCAATATATATATATATAATATATGTCACGTCGTCCTAATAACTCTAACGATTACATCAATTAAGATTATACATACAAATCCTGAATTATGCCGCCCGATGCCAATGGCAGCTG
The DNA here is from genome assembly GCA_037127375.1 of Dione juno. Lineage (NCBI taxonomy): Eukaryota > Metazoa > Arthropoda > Insecta > Lepidoptera > Nymphalidae > Dione > Dione juno. Next base: position 1,879,992 of record JAXRJS010000077.1, read on the forward strand.
ACGAACAAAGCACTGTATTGTAAAAATATTGCAGACTTTTTTATTTTATTACCTTTACGTTTACGCTGTGATCCAGCACATCAAATGTAACCAATTTAAATATCGCCACCACTGGATATATATATATATATATATATATATATATATATATATATATATATATATATATATATATATATATATATATATATATATATATATATATATGGCCACGGAAATTCTTTAGTTTATTACAAAGGCAGATCACCTACAACAAATTGCAAAACTGCAAAATTCCATAACAAAGCACGTTTATTATTTCACAGCGGGACGCTTATTAGTAATACGATACGATTTGATTTGTTATACAATATAACGATTAGTACATTATACTGTCCATATATCATTCTTATGCGATTCTTTGCACTATATTCTTAATATTTTACTAAATAAGTGACTAAATGCGGCAGTTGTGAGTTCGATTCCTGTTCGGGGAGAATTATTTTCCTCGAGTACCGAGCCTCGCGTGGCGTTGAGTTCCGTGAAAAGTGAAAGGCGGAAAGTGGGGAACGGAGTGTTTCAACACGAAGTTCCCTCTGTCTATTCTTTCTTCTTGCTGCTTTGCAAGATTCTGGATATGCAGAACCAAGGGACAAATTATTAACTTTACTTTCTCCACTTTACAACATTACTTAGAAAGAAAATTACTAAATTTAAATGATGAAGTTCATGAAATAAGTATATAACTGGCAATATTGACCCCGTATTGTAAGTTTTAGCCAAATACCGAATATAGATAAACTAGAAGATTAAGATCCAAAAAATAAATTATAATTTTATAACTTTTATCTTGTGTTTCGACAGTTTTTATGACTATTTAAACGAACATCGAATGGTCTAATGACAGTGAAAAAACAAAATGGAGGTTAAAGAAACTTTAGTCTGAGACAATAGGGTTGAAAATAAAGTTTTTAATACGAATGTGGACGAGATTCAGTCAGGAATTGCTTTTCGGGTAATAAATGCGTATTTAGGATGGGAACAATTGAATGGTATGTATAATTTACATAGTAAGGTGTTTATGAAGACTTCGCATACTATTATTTATCCTATACCATATTAAAAGAAGTACACGCGATAATAATATAAAAAAGAAACATACAGACATAAGCAAGAACTCTAAACATATCAAATAAACGTCACAAGCACCCTAGATGGCAAAAATACATAAAAGATTGCTAAGACGAATTGAATGACATGTCATAAATCAGTGATAAATATTATGGCGTCATACTTTTATGGATACCATTGCCATTTTATGAGTGCAAATTATAATTCCTAATATTATTAATCTGCAAACTGCTGTACAACGTGACTATGAAGCAAAGCCACGTGACAGATATAAGAAAGGTTTTTTGATTTATGGTCTGATGTGCAACTAAAAGGTCAACTAAAGAGGCAGAGAGGCAGATAACTAATCAATTATTTATTATAATTTTATGAAAAAAAATCCATAAAATATTTTTTTAAACTCTAGATACTTGTAAATTGTATAAGCTGTATACATTCTACAACTCTATACTATAATTTTCATTTAAAATTGATCTAAATTAAGGACATTTTTGTCTAATATTTACGTAATATTTAAACAAATCCCCGCCAGTCGCTTATAAAAAGAAAGAAATATCTAAGAAATAATATATTTTTATTTGTTACATATCTAAGATGATCTTAATATTAAGCAATTACGAAGTAATGCCAAGAGAAAGTGTGAAAATATCAACTTACAAGGACATTAACCTAAATATTTATATACGGTAGCTGGAAACCCGAGCGGTCCTAAATATCAAATCTGTCAAAATAAGAATAACTAAAGCAATTGCACGCTGCTGAGCTAGTTAGATATACTGAAAGACAGCACAACCGGTACACATTGACATACAGACGGACGGACGAAAGATTGTTATTATCTTTTATTGTAAATGAGGTAAAAGATGTTTGCTAAACATTAAACACCTGTATTTATGTATTTTCTTTATTCATCAATTGGCATGAGACCGTCTCAACGGCACGGCATCTGTATATACGCGAATGTTGCGAGTTCAATTCCCACTTTTCATTTACTAGCTCTCGGTAACAAAAAAAGCGCGGCGTTTGGAAAGAGAAGCTTCACTATTATCTTTCTAATAATTAAGATAATTTCCAAATAGCGCTGAAAGTATTTAGATTTATTGACTGACCATATTAGTTATTTTTATTAAAAATATCCATAAAAAAATACATTTTAAAGGAAGAATTGAAGACTTTACCTCAGAAACTACTGGTCCAAAATAAAACTTTCCTTTTACATTATGTGTGTTTTATACACACATCTATTACTACCGAAGTAGGCAAAAGCACAGATTTGGCCCACAAAATCGATTCTTAAAATATGAAAAAAATACTATATTTAAATTCAACGGATAGCATCCTCTAGTTATTACAAGCACGAATGTCTTTGATATCAAAATATCATGGCTATATTTATCCAAGTAAAAAACCAATCAAATGTCTGTCAGGAATAGGATTAACAAATTAAACCTGTAGTATTTATCTGTCACTTTTTGCCTTGACTAGGTGGTCTATGGCTTAATCTAGTTTTTTTTTTGTTTAATGCGAAAGCAGCAATTATATGTGCTTTAGGTCTTGTTTTTTTTTAAATTAATGTAACGTTAGATGTAATTATAGCTTTTGTTTTTTTTTTAAATTTTTTTATACAGAATAAATAGTGTGAATTTTTTTTCTTCTTAGACACCTACCATATGACGTTAGCATCTTCAATATATAGAAATATTTATATATATATATATATATATATATATATATATATATATATATATATATATATATATATATATATATTCTGTTACACATTATGCGCCAGACAGTTCAAACAATTTGATCTCAGACATAGATAATTCTTTATTGGATTACGCTTCCAGTCGTCATGCGATAGATGATCTAACGATAAGATGAGCATCTGGTGTTGTGGTAACGTTTGTGTTACTTAATCGTTTGTGACAGGTTCAATGAAATAAAATTGTATGATATGCGTATTAAAATTTACTTTTAAAATTTATTTATATATATTTATTAAGCAGAATATATATATATATATATATATATATATATATATATATATATATATATATATATATATATATATATATATATATATATATATATATATATATATATATAACATTTTTTTTTATTTTATAAACTAAAATTCTCGCCATTTTATTTACTTTCAATATAATTTCGCGTATATTCTATGCAATTTTACAATTCAGATTAAACATATACCGGTATTGTAAATTTATATATAAATGTATATAGATTCTTCTTCATAATAGTTTTCGAATTATTCTCATGATTCTTATATATGTATAGGAATAGCGGAATTTTTAGTCACCGCGTTAAGTCAGGCATTTTCAATCAGAAGCTTGAGGTACTCGTACATAGAGTGCTGGGTTACAGAACTCAACCCTGAGCTTTGTCTTGTTACCAGAACGATGAAATGAAAATGATTCAATCCCCCGAGTGGGAATCAAATCCACAACAGTCACGTTTACATTCATACACTGCATCACGACGGCCTCTTGCGTAACTACTTTTTTTGTATATTTTCCATCTCATACCTCGTATCTTACTTCCATCTCGTGGCGACACTCCAGCACGTATTTCACCGTTTTTGTCTCAAAAACCTTTTAATTTTAAAGCACAATAATTAGCACAATTTTTAACAGACTATTAATAAATAAATGAAAATTAATAAAGATGTTAAATAAAACAAGATATAAATGACCAATTCCAACCTGCATCATAAATTGAAACAACAATTACCCATAAAAATAACTTGCTTAAAAAAAAGATAACTTCTTTATAGTAAAAGGCTTAAGGTCTATATTATAAAAAAAAATGAACTGTCAAAATACGGCGCATTTTTAACCTGCCATATAGAAACTTTTTTTTAAATTAACTTTTCAAAGGATCCTTGGCATTTAGGTCAATATGTAATTATCTGTTATTAAAAGACCGATATACGTTATTAGGGAGCGGATTACTAGGAAACTATTTAGTTGCGAAACTGATCTTATATTTGCTTGAAATTTATGTGATTCTGTAATATTTTTTTTTATGTATACATAATGTTAGAAATTAGATCTATGAAGACAAAAAAATAAAAAAATTAAATTAATGAAACACGAAAATTGTAGCGTGTTCCTAACGTCTTTATTTATTTACTATAGTATTTATCTCCTTTCTAACTAGTTAAATACGAGATATACAATAAAATAGACAGTATTCTATGCGTATACTCGTACTATACTAATATTTCCCCGCAGCTTCGCCTGCATTATATACACGATCATGGCTAATTTATTATTTGTACTTTTGGTGTAAAATATACTATTTTTATTTTCAAGTGAAGTTTAATACGAAAGTACCTTACAAATAAGCTTTCGTCTTGAAACACTCTATTTTTAAGTGAAAACCGCATCAAAATTCATTGCGTAGTTTTAAAATTACACATGTAAATCACTGAAAAGCGATTTAGTTTTATATTTTGTAAGTATCATATATTATAGATAAGTGTCTGTCTGTAAAATCGATCCCTACTTGGAGTAAAAAAAATACATTTTCCTGCTCCGACAAGACACCACACCGCTTTGAGTAACGCAACACGCAATGTCTCGAAGTGCGTGAACTGGGAAACGGAATCTCTTAACACTTTATTCTCTGCATACTCTGCTATGCGGGATAAAGCGTGAAACTATAAAATTGATAGGTACAATATAGTACTGAGACTAAGCGAGATAATTAAACAAACAGACAGATTAGATTTCGAAATTCCAACTATTTATAATATATTCAAATATCCGAACCCGATACTAGATGAAATGAGATCGTCATGACAATATTATCGTTAGAATCTTGCACGTTAGATAAATTTATATCCTAACAAACGGAAATAGGCCTTTGATAAATTATTTTAAGTAAAAATTACATTTAAAATTACTTATCTGCTTATTTAAGACACAGGAATAGGTGGAATATTCTGGGGTGGGTGGTACGTGCCCACTCCAGAATCGTTACATCTCGCGTATCGAACAGAATGGAGCGGAGAAAGCCTAGTGATGTCACTCTCTCCATCACTCTACTCATAGCAGAGCTGTACGGCGCACTTCACTTTATTTAACTAATATGTTTTATTTAAAATATAACATATTAATTGCATATTTCAATGCTTGTTAAATTAAGAAAATTACATAAATTTATTAAGTGTTTAATTACCTATATAAATAATATTAATAGAGACGTTAGCGTTAAGATCGCACTGAGAGATATATATGATATATTAAGCACTTTACAAGTGACTTTTGACTCAGTGCTATTGATAGGTGATTTATCCTTTAGATACTTTGCATTTATCAGCCGCTTAATTGGCGCATTTTGCTATATAAATTTCATATGTAACATTAAAAAAGTTAAAATATGTAACAAAAACAAGTTTGCGTTTTTTAAAGTATATCAATAATGTTAATCTCTTGCTTGAACGATGTATGAATATTTTTCAATAATTAGTCCAAAGTAGAGTTGTAAGACTTTCTCATATAGATTGATGGATATAGGTGAAACTTCTAGAAGCGTGAAACAAAAGCCATTATTGAATTTCCTGATAACAAATGTGGCTGCAGATTCAATCTCCGTTTGGGGAAATATTTATATATAAAATATTTTTGTTTCCCTAGTATGATAACAAAATAAGAGACTGGACTTCGCTGTTTATCGTGTATAACGTAGTAGGTAGTAAGAACGTAGTGTCAAAATTCTCCATGACCTCATTCGCTATTTGAAAAATGTAATGCTGCGGCTCCTGCACACCTCTTTCGCCTCGTCCACTGTCATTAACCTCTTCATACTTGCTCTCCGGGGCTCATAAAAATATTATTAATACAATAAAATCATCGATACTAACTAAACAATAAATTATGAAAACATATTAAATTATAAATAAAAAATATATATATACTTTATTCATTTCAATACAGAAACAAAGCAAATTCTAGTTATTACAGAACTAGGTTTATAGTTTGTCGGTTAACTAAAATAGATTTGAGCTTTCGTTCAGACACATATGCAAATAAACTGTGAACTGCAGTACGGTTCGCTTTCAGGGAAAGAGGTCGGTATTGTAATATTAATAGCTTTAGTATTATTATAATATCTCAAAGAATTGAGAGAGCGGAGAAAAGCGTCACCAATTTCTAATATCTCTAGCGTATAAGCAATATAGTTTTATATTATCAGTCTGTTTTGTCAGAGCAAAGAAATGTTAATTTCGCTAAGTTTGTGATGAATGAGATATATCTTTCGATCGTTTTCCTTGAAATAGCTCTTGGGTACAAACAGTGCTTTATTTAATATGTTTATATTTAAATTCAATATATATATATATATATATATATATATATATATATATATATATATATATATATATATATATATATATATATATATATATATATATATATATATATATATATATATATTTATATATATATATATATATATATATATATATATATATATATATATATATAATTTGACTTCAACATATTGAAAAATAACACTTTAAAATGTTAAAAATGATTATCAGGTTTCATACTTTGCGAAACGTTCAATTAGGGATAGCCCAGAGTGGAGGCACGTTATCGTTATTATAGCATAGCTTCATTAGAGTTTAATTGCCTGTCAAGTAGGTACGTTGTCTGGGAATCAAACCTGTATTCCATTACGATACAAACTATAGGTGCTACTTTTTCACTTTGCAAAAAAAACTTGACTTGATCAAGCCTTATGGGTAGAAGTTAACTGCCGTAATTTGTTAAATAACTTTCTATTTTATGTCAATTGTGTTATAGTGTATTTTTGTGTGTCTATAATACTGTTTATTGAATTACGGAAATCTCGTATTGTAAACGATATGCTATTATTTCGCCAAATAAAGAAATATGTCGCAAAAGAAGTGCAGTTATCAGTTATGATGATAATATCTTTTTCATTTTACCAAAATTACCCTGGGGACGTTCCGTTCCCCGCTTCCGCCTCTCAAGATATTGCGCGTTGAGTGGCGGAACTCAACACCGCGGTTTGTCGTGTTACCAAAGCGAGGAAAGGAGAATAATTCACTGTCTCCCATGGAAATCGAACCCACAACCGTCGCGTTGACAGTCAGACGCTGTGCCGATGCGCCACAACGGTAGAAAGAAAAATTATAATTGAGGCCATCTTGTTGCAGTGAGACTGTATCTGACTATAAGTGCGATACGGCAAACTGATACGGCAGTTCCATGATAACATGAGAGCCCAGGTTATACATGATCGTGCTTTCTCGGACCCATTTTCTGTAACCAGAGGCGTTAAACAGAGCTGTGTGCTGGCCCCGACACTATTTCCGCTTTATTTTGCTGCGGCAATGGATGATGCTCTAAGAAAATACAGCGGGCGTATTCAATTGAATGTGCGAATGCACAGGAATGTTTTCGACTTTTCACTAAAGCGAAGTCCCGAACCACTCATCTATATATTGTGGATGTACTTTATGCTGATGATGTGTGCATGTATAGAATGGCGGATAGAATGGAAGCCTTGCAGAATTATATGGATGCCCTGCAGGAGTCTTGTCACGAATTCGGCCAGGTAATTAGCATTGCTAAGACTCAGCTGTGGAAACAGCCACCACGAGGTGGCAGCTCTACTGTGCTGAATGCGACCGGGTGTTCAAGACCAAGTTTGGGTTCGCCAGCCACATCCGAGCACACGCCAGGAGAGAACCAAAGTCGCCATCGTCGGACACGACGCCGATGATATTACATCATCTAAGTGCGGTGGTAGTGATAAGATGTGCGATGGTCCACGCTTTAGTAAGACAAAATGCGGCGTTGGGTTCCGCAACTCAATACGCAATGTCTCGAAAAAACGTGAAAGCATTACGTGATATTAGGGGATTTTATACTAGGTTCCTCCTGCTTACCCTGCTATATACGGGATATAGGGTAAAGCTGGAAAATATAAAATTTTAATATATTTTTCATCTATAACTATTCAATTTAAACACACCATATTACAAAAGACAGTGGCAATTACTTATACTATAAATTAATTATCTTTAAACATATTATATACTTATTACTAGAGGACCCGTTGATGCGTGAAGCACGCGTTACCATAGCAACGTGTATGTCACTTTACACAAAAGTTATATTGTTAAGCATACGGTAGTGTGTGTAATGTTTTATTTATTTATTTAATGTACTTTATAAGCATTATTATGGAAATAGATTAGCGTTCTGCATTTCTCCTGCACATAAACTATAAGTGTGACAAATTTCATATTCCTCCGTCCGCGCAAAAAGAGAACCTACCTTTTGTAAAAAGAGGTCCAAAGTTATTGCTTCACGTATTAATATATATTACAATAATTAAAACAAAATGAGTGACGTTCGATTGAAGTAGGGTAAAGAGGGCGTGTAACTCGTGCTAGATAAATGCTTGTTTGCAATTACCTAAATATAGTCTAAATGCTTTCTGTTAAATGTTGCCAGTTGATAAAACAAATTACTGTCTGCCCACCATTTTGCCTTTGATTAAACAATTACACAGCAACTAATTGAATTCAATGTACAATTCGAACGTTAAAAACTAGGATAAAGTAGTTTGCTTTAGTTTATGCTTCTTGTTAATAAATGGTATCTATTTCATATATAGACATAATAGACATTGATTTATATCTCAATTGAGTTTGACATAAACAAAATATATTATATTTTAAAATGTTCTAAAAGTTGACAAGATTGGTTAGACTATATCAGACAAAAAAGTTTAATATATTGGACTTCCTTGGTATGGTGTTGAAATTATTGACATTTTGAGTTACACTAATATTTATGAGGAGGAGGTTCGAGCCTTAGTCGGTGGAATAAAATACGGCGTTGAGTTCCACCACTCGATAAGCAATGTCGAGAATTCGAAAATTCTTCTCGGGAAACAAGGAGGATAGAGTGTCTAATCTCTAAAAAACAGGTTAAATATTTTAAAGGGCAACGTTTGAATTTAGATTAACATATCAACCAGATTAAACAAGGCAAAACCCTATGCTGTGTTCTGCCTACAACATATTTATGATTGATTCTCAGCCTACTTAAAAAACTTTAAAATTAGAAAAAAATAGAAAAAAAAAGAAATTTTGGTAAAAAACTAAGAATCAAATCCTTAAAAAAATTATCTTATCTTATACGAACATCGAAATAGCATCTATAATATATATATATATATATATATATATATATATATATATATATATATATATATATATATATATATATATATATATATATATATATATATATATACAAATTACCTAAAATGTGTTCATGTTTACGGTTTATTACTTGTAATTTATAATGTTACGGCACCTCTCATTACTATAATTTGACACCCACCTTACGAGAGTGTATCTCAATTTCATATTAAATTGATCGGCTAAACTAAGTAGGCGATTTACTTTCAACTAGCACTTTTAACATGTTGGATTGAATTAAATAATATATGTATGTAATTCAAATGATTATTTTTAATTATAAATTCAATAATTTTAGCTTAAAATCCACATAAAAACAATTTGCTTATGAAATATAATAACTAAGAATCGATTTATATAAAACTATTTATTTATATATATATATATATATATATATATATATATATATATATATATATATATATATATATATATATATATATATATATATATATATATATATATATATATATATATATATATATATATATATATATATATATATATATATATATATATATATTAATCACAACATAGAAAGAAATAGGAAAGTTAACAGAAACTGTAGGAAATTGACTGTATTCACTGTATATTTCAAACAAGTCGTCACACTAAAAACTCTATGATCGTGGGTTCGATTACTATTTGGGGGGAGGGAGGTGACTGCTTTGGCAATGCTTTCGATTTCCGCCACTCAACGCGCGAAGAACTGGGGCGGAATCTGCGGGGGAAGGAAAACACTAGGTTCTCTAAATTAGACATCCGTGCTTTATGTGAGATACGGTGTAAAAAAAATCAAAGGTACAATATATTTTAAATTAGTGTTCCGTACACCGTGTAGTATTAGCTTTAGATATAATTGCGTACATTGCTTCAATAGAAACTAACAAGGCGTACTATTAAAACATAGTGGGTAAATAAAACGTGTCAACTATTCAGTAGGTAATCATAATTCTGTCAGCTCTCATATAAACTTATATACAAGATGCTAAACAGTTCACGATCACCATGATTAATAGATTTACATCGACAAGTGTACCCAACCGGGAAATCGAACCTTGTAACGTGTTACTGTATATATACAGATATCCAATATATGCAAATGAAGTTGATGCAAAGTTAACAACCGTCATACTAGCGGTCCGTTCGTGGCTTTACTCGCTTCATCGATTTATATATATATATATATATATATATATATATATATATATATATATATATATATATATATATATATATATATATATATATATATATATATATATAAATATATATATATATATATATATATATATATATATATATATATATATATATATATATATATAATAGGGATGCGTGTAATTATAATTTTTAGCATTTTTCCTTTCAAATGACTTTGTAGAAAGAACATTTTATATGTAATAATTAATCAGGTGCTTGTGCGCGTTTTCAGTACCGCACGTTAATCGCGCGGTATCGGTAAAAACCTGTATCTTATAGTGAAAATTTCATAAGGATCGGTCCAGTTGTTCCAGAGATTAGCCCGGACAAACGGAAAGACAGACAGAAAAACAGAAATTTTAAAAATGTTTTCTTATATTTTAGTAACATATAGACAACTATGGACAACTATATATACTTATGGACTCGAAAAAATTATATATAAATCAATACATAAATATATTGTAATGTTGTATATATATAACAAGAAGGATATGTTAGTATATTTTTTATATTATAAATAAGTATCTATCTATAGATTAAGGAATTATTTTACATATTAATTATTATACATATGAATCATTTTAAACATTTATGCATAATAATATATAATAATAGACCTACATATATATCCACCTATATTCTTCGTGCAATATGTCAAATTCTGGCGGAAAGTGGAGATCAAAGTGTCGCGACACTAGATTTTCTGATTTCTAGATTTACCGAATAAAACGTTCTAAACTATATTTTTTTAAAATCATACTACAAATTAATAGTCGGGGAAAAATTATTATATTTTTTTTATATCAGTATTTTCATTCTCTCAGCTCCTTAAAATACTTGAAGACTCTTCAATATAATAAACTCATATACAGCATGTTTATTATAGAGATATTATGAAAGCAATAATAACACGCTGTAACATTATAAATTACTTGCACTTTCGTAAAAGCTCAATCATACAACGATGCGTCAATAGCGGTCATTATAAAAAGATTACCATAAAAATTGTGTGTACGTAAAATATATAATATTCAACATAATTATGTTGTGTAATTGGCATATCATACGTTTTTTAACAAACAAAAGTAATAATAACTTGTAATAATTCTGATAAGATATTTATAGCTTTACGAGCAATATAATTTGCATCGACTATAAAACCTAAAGCCCCGTTTTTGCCGTTCCCGTTGGAATTTTGGGAAAATCTCTCTTAATGCTGAAAATTTCAGGTTTCAATGCTGCGTTTGGGCTAGTTATTATTTTTTGATGGACTATTAATATTTGACAATATTAAGGCCCCCATATCTCATTTGTTTAACTAAACTAAACAATTAATTTATATATATATATATATATATATATATATATATATATATATATATATATATATATATATATATATATATATATATATATATATATATATATATATATATATATATATATATATATATATATATAAATTATTACGGATTTTTATTATAAAAAATATATACAGATACTTCAATTTTTTATTAATTCTTTTTTTACCTAACTAGTCCGAGATAACACTTGTGTATAATTTATTATGTATATGTTATACAAATATATTTATTGTAGCCCTAAATTGTTTTTTTTATTATAATCTAAATTAGTTTCACACACACCACGGACATTTTCCATCAGTGCTTTTGTTTCTATACTAGTAACTTTTTTTTTAATCGAAGCCATGCCACACAAAATTTTAAAGAAACACCCATTTTATTTGCGCAAAGTCCACTTCTATATCAACTCTTTTCACAACTTCTGCAGAGAATTTCTAAGTATATATTTAGTATGTAAATTAAAACACTTCTAGTATCTATTTGGGTTCGCCGTCCCATACATCAATCTACAGATTGCGCTGTCACACAACCAGTTAGAAGATTTTAATCTAAGCGCATCTTAGCTAAGACCAGTGTGAATTTACGAAAGATATCATTAGTTTTTTTTAGCTTCACGCTGTATCCCGCATATAGCAGGTTAGACTAAGGGAAAATTGGATGGAAAATGAGAAACCCCACCCTCTGCCTGGCTTCCAGACTAGGTACTATCGATAGTGTAAAACTTAAAAAAAATCATTGTTTATCTTCAGATATTATTTCAAAATCTAAGACTTAGCTCTGAACCCACTATTTCTTGATGTACATAATTATAAGCTGTGTATAACTTTAACAGTGAAAAATGCCCAAACTTCATAGGCTGAACGAGTACATTCAAAACGTTATATCGTAGTGAAAATTACTATAAAATTGTGTGTTATTTAATGATCGTAGTAGTAGTAGTAGTTTAGTTATCTCGATTCATGAAGTATAATAACAAATTAAATGAAAAGCCCCCAAACTATATATATATATATATATATATATATATATATATATATATATATATATATATATATATATATATATATATATATATTATATATATATATATATATATATATATATATATATATATATATTAACAATACAAAAACTTAACGCAAATTGTAAAAATTAGCTTAAACAATTATTTAGACAATAAAATAGAAACTATAAAGCATTCTCACTTTATAAATACGTACAAACTATTATGTACACGACCACCACCTTTCACTTCCATTCAAATAATTCACTGTGATACCAAAAAGATTAACTCTGGTCATTATTAACCATTTTCCTTCTAAAGTTTTATCATGAGAAGTGTCAAAGTGTCACTAATCACCTACTTTATGTCTTACTTACTATATATCCCATATAATTAAATTACCCATAAAGCCTTAATCCCTAACTTCATACATCAATATGCATTACGAAGATAACTTGCTGTGTTATAATAGAAATATATTTTAAAGTACCAATCCATAGCATGTACGATGCGATAAATATATTCGTTAGTTATTAATTATTATTACTATTTTTATCCAGGACATAGCATGGAAAGAACCCCATTCATTGAAATCAATTATTCTCGTTTCATCTCCTTTGGTGAAATAAATGCGGTGTTAAGTATGAGTACTCAGCTTGCATCGTATTGAGTATAAAAATTTATAGCATTACACAAAATTAGTAAACTATTAAGCAACCGTTAACAAGTATCAAACATAAACTTTTCAACTTGAAATTTGTAAGCTTAGTGGTTAACAAGCTTTAATTAATAAAGATATGAAAATTTCATTAATAATTCTTAAGCTATAAATTTGTTACGTGGTCAAAGGACCCTGTCTCATTCATATTTTACTTAAGGTAGGCAAATAGCTGATATCCAATTATTTAGTTAATTTATAGTATGGATTATTCTGTAAATTGCAATAAACTTACAAAGCTTGCTTAATCGAACTTTTAGCAATATCGGAAAGTCTTCAGAACAGTTAAAATCTATTTGTAATGGATAATTCATTTATCTAGAAAGGTTATAGGCTATATTACATGTTTATCATTTCTATGTAATATACTATTAGCTTAGGACCGCTGTTGGCGACATCAAGCCCTTCCTCATTACAGTAGGGGTTCAACAGGGTTTTTAGTTCGATCTTATTCAATGTAGTGCTGGATACTATCTCGGCCCACATCCAAGACCAGCCTCCGTGACTAATTACTTATGACATAGTACTCATTGACTAAAACCGACTGATGCTAGAGCGTAAAGTAAACGCCTGGAAGGATATGTATGTCTGAAGTTAAATGTGACCGAGTACATGGCTTGAGGGAACTCGGATTTGAGCGCCATCCACGTCAGGACCTTGGATTCATTATGCATGAGTCTGGAGGAATCGACAAACGACGTATAAGCACTGCCTGGGCCAAATGGCGGGAGGTCACTGGTGTGATCTGCTATAGCAGTATACCACCCAAGCTCAAGGGACTGATATACAAGAGCGTTATCTGACCGGTTCTTTTACGGCATACGGCAGCGAATGTTGGCTATCTCTATCTCTATCTCGACAAAATCAGGAGCTTCACGTCACAGAGATGTCTGTCCCTGGAGTTAGACCAACCGGACCCCCAAGGAAGCGATGGCTGGATGTCGTGACGCAGGACATGAGAGCCAATAGATTCTCCACTGAGGATGTTGAAGATCGAGCAAAGTGGAGTAAGCTTAGTCGGAAAGCAGACCTTGGTAAATGAAGGCGGGGCTAATGCCAGGCAGAAGAAGATATTGTATCTGATGCCAAACTTCTCCGGACACTTATGTCATATGTCATCCCCTTTTTTAATTATTACTATTTGAACACGCTAAAGAAGCTCTAGCGAAAGCTAAATTATATTTTTTATTCTTAAATTCGAGTTCAAATTCCAATTGTATGGATATTCATGTTCAAAATATTTTAATTTTCTGTAACACATGTGCCAATGCAGATGAAAAGTAGAGACTAGAGTGCTGTAATATTAGGTTATCACCTGCTCTAGTTATCGCTCAAAACAATCTAAAAAATCTACAACTATGAAAGCCAAATTTCAAGGTGACAAGTATGTTAAAAAACGTTTACTGTTGCAACATATTACAATATATAATAATCAAAACGTATAGTTTGATTATTATATATGGTAATAAGCAGTTCATCTGGAACAATTATTCAATTTTCCTTCTCAAATGTTTCCACTTCTCCTTAATATTATTAGTTCTCTACTTTTTTATTGAATTCCAGAATTCCATTCTATACATTTCGTATCGAGTGGCGAAACTCAACGCCATGGCTTTTCTTACCAACGGAGCAATGAAAATAATTTGAAAATTTTGATTTCACTATTCTTCTTCTAAGTGGGGATCTGAGTGAGATCACGCTGTGCCACAAAGGCCTCATGGAACAGTTGTCATCATCATCTTATATATATTATATATTTATTTTGTCATATATTAGGTATAATGTTTCAGTTTCATAAATTATATTGTTTCTACAAAAGCAAATGGATTCGAACCCAACAACAATAATAACCTATCTAATGATACCTACTCCATACCCACTCTATGTACATTCACACAATAAAACATTTCTAAAAAAAAAAGCTTTTATTCCAAATATTTATTTTAAAGCTTTCTCCAAAGCCTACAAGACCAAAACGTTGCATTATTATTACAGTGCGCAAACATATCTTTTGTCGATAGCTAACAAATCGTACTGGGCTCGGTCAGGTTTACTCGTAGTTCATGAGATACGTGTAAACGTCCAGCGCCTGATTGTAAGCTGATATACGGTGCAAGTTAAAACCATTTCACAGTTATTCAAGCTATGAAGCTTCCTAAAATATACAAGCAGTACTTTATTTACATACAAGGAAGACCAAATACAAAATTGTATGAGTATATGTATATGTTTTATGATATTATATCTTTTATTTTGTTAGCTTTAGCCTGTGACACACATGGTACATGCTTCTGAGCCCGCAAACTGAAGATCGCGGTTTATCTATATATATATATATATATATATATATATATATATATATATATATATATATATATATATATATATATATATATATATATAAAACCCTCGTAATGCAACGATTTAAACACGGTATGAGCATAACGATAATGGTATACTCTTGTTGCGTTTAATATATGAACTATTTGGATTATTGACCTTTACCTTTGATTTTGAGATCCATAATACAATTTAAGACTCTGTCATGAAGTGATAAAAATTTTGATTATCTTTTACATATTAGGGTTCCGCAGGTACATAAATAGCAAATAATAGATATATCGTATAGATCCACCATGTCAGTCTGTAAAAGTTTTTGGGTATATTAACCGCTCTACAATGTCTTTTCTTTCTGTTTTCCTCGTGCATGGATTTGTTCTAGAGGGGGGGGGGGGGGGGGTTTTTTGCAGTGTCTAAAGATTTTGTTGAAAGTCGAAGGAATACTACGTGAAGCTTGAATATGAAAATTATCTAAAACGAATCCTGACTGCTACACAAATTATTAAAATAAATATATAATATATAACTTAGGATATAGACAGATAAAATTATATTTAATACAAAAATTATAAAATATAATACTTTCTTATCTATATTTTTATTAAAAATCAACAATGTAAATGTTAATAGACAATTTTGACATAATTTATATTGTTCCAGATAACAATTGCAATAAACTTAGTCGTGAATCTCGAATACTTGTTTTAATAAAAAAAAATAATGTTTTCTTAACAACTTTTAAATAAATGGTAACGTTTAAAAGAGATATAAAATTCTTAAATAAATTATTTGAATAAAATTTTGCTACGTCTAGCAAATAAAATATACTACAGCTACACTTTAATAAAAACAAACTAAATACCGTCGTAGCTACAGGTTCAATGCCAACTCGGGATTGTAAACTATTTCCTTGACCTGGAAAGTAAAAATGCAAAGTTAAATTACGCCACTCAACATGCATTGTGTCATGACACTAGTTACCCTCTGCCTATCCCTCCTCTCCTCCTATCCTCTCCTCCTATCCTCTGCTCTATGCGCTGAAGTAACTATTTCTCTAGTTTATTACCAGACATGACACGCAATGTTAGTGGGTTCAAATCTCACTTAGCGGAACATTATATGTAAGGGAGAGTAATTATATGGATAATGGAGAGTATTATATGTAAGGGAGAGTAGACACGTTAAATATGCATTATAACAACAGTCACAACAACACACACATACATACAAAAATAAGAGTCACACACATAGAAAGGTTATTGTGATTATGTAAGCAGCTTCCTCACTTCACTGTCTGCCCAACTTTCGAGATACTACGTTTTGAGTATCGGAACGAACTTGCAACTGTCGCGCTTACAGTAGTCGCTTACAGCTACTGTGCCACTAAAGTCATATTTATTATATATACATTATATAAATTTCTCAAATATACAAATATGAGAATATTTTTCATGAGGAACGCTTCTATGTTTAAAACACTTATATTGTATTAGATATTATGAAAAACATAGACTTGTGCGTTTATCCAGTTTCTAACACTTGTAACAAAAATACCTCTGTATACATAAACTTATTCTACAAGATCGTAGACTACAGCTAGTCTTAAAGTAAAATACTAGTCTATCTATTGAACATCAAACTGAAAATGTCAAGGCAACTTCAATTATCTAAATTTGTATTCAAATATGAACCACTTTATGTGACATAAAGTAGCGTAATAAGCTACCATTAGTTTACTAATCAATAAAAGATGAATAAATTATTTTGTAGTTTACAGATTTTTTATGCTAATTAAACAGACTAGAGACCATCATGGCGTAGTAAGATAGTGTTTAACTTTAACACCATGGTTATGTGGTCTATGAGAATTCAGAGGCATTATTATGTATATATTTTAACTTCCCTAGTGGCCATCGTGGCGCAGTGCCAAAACGTTTGCCTGTAAACTCGATAGTTGTGGATTCAATTCCCACTCGGGGAGAATGAATTAATTTTAAATTTCTTCGCTTTGGTAACAAGACCAAACGCGGTATTGATTTTCGCCACTCAAAAAATGGGGAAATGCGGAAAATGGGGAACGGAGGTCTGAACACTAGGTTTGCTCTGCCTATCCTGATACACCATGAAGCTAAAAAAAGAACTTCCCCACTCTGGCAAAATAAAGTGCGGCGTTAAGTTCTGCCACTCAGCAAATAATATGATGTGTTATTGCGTATGTGGTGCACAATTACATACTTTGATAGACATAAGTGGAGAAACATATAAAAAAAAACTGAAACCCCTTGAGTAGGCTGCAAAACTGACGCGTCCTTATCCCTATATACGCATGTATAATATAAATAGAAGGAATGATATAATTTTTTTTTACTTTCTTTCTTTCCGTCTGACTTTCGAGGCATTGCGTGTTGAGTGGCAAAACTCAACGCCAGAGCGAAGAAAATGAAAATAATTCATTCCCCTCATGGGAATCGAATCCACACTCAGTCGCGTTTACAGACAGGCGCTTTACCTCTGCGCCACGACGGTCCTCAACTATTAAATTTCAAAAGATAAATAAAATACGGTTCAACTTTCCACTTCACGATTACATCACAGTGTAGTGGCGTCAAAACTGTAATATTTATTTATTTTATTAGCGTTTGTTAGTACTGGGTTACGTATATTATATATTACGTAGATTGTATAGAGATAAAATCATTTTGTATATAAACTAGTATTCATAGAACAATAGATAAAAAGTGATTATCGGGATCTCCCGGACTGGGACTCAAACTGGCATCCATTGAAACAGACAGACACTCACGAAATTACTCATAATAAGAAAAATGTTCTAAATCCAAGCTACTAAATAAACGGCATGCTTTTGCCTTTATACATTAGAGTCGACAGAGGGAACCCAGTGTTAAGACACTGCGTTCCGCACTTTCCACCAACATTGGAGACATGGCATATTTAGTAAGGAATTAATTAGTATTATATTTCAATACTGCGTTGCAGCACCCACAGCAGTAACGTAAACCCACAGCAGTAACGTAAACCCACAGCAGACTCAGACGCTATGGCGCTATGCTATCACTTTATAATATTTTTATAGTAACATATATTCGCATAAATCAAGTACTATATAAAAAAATGTGTCAAAGCTATAATAGGCATAACAAGACGCTAATCACTATAAAGGACGAGTGACGAACACACGTACAAACATGTAACTGTTATTTATTATATAAACATTTATATTTACACGTCATGTCATTTTAAAATAGATTTGAGGTTTGTATTGCGTTGCTAATTCCTTTTCTGTGTCAAACACATGCTTCTATGTCACAAAATAATTGAGAGCGTTGATAAACTATACTTTTGAATATTTAAAATATAATATAAGTTATATAGTATAAGTTCGAGTTCAAAATATTGTTTTTTTCATATATATATATATATATATATATATATATATATATATATATATATATATATATATATATATATATATATATATATGTGTGTGTGTATGTGTCAACTTTGTATGACGCATGACGCATTATGACAGGCCCAGGTAGCTCCGATAGCAGATACAGTGACTAATGAGTTATAACTAAACGATTAACGTTTAATATAGCCTTAGCTTGTAAATAAAAAAAATTGATTCAACATTTTTTTTTATTGGAACCAGTAGGTGATACTTGCACGTTCAACAATACAAAACCTGTACCTTTCAATAATAATAGATACAGAATAATTGACTGTATATATATATATATATATATATATATATATATATATATATATATATATATATTAATAATAATCATCCATAGTCGACGTAATACCAATATAATACGAACTTTATGAATTGACCAGCTAAAAATGTTATTTTTTTTTCCAGGAACCAATCTACCATGTCAAGTGTATACACAAGAAAATGTTCGACTATAGTGTGCCAGTGTCAAGGAAAAATCGTTAGTTTAAAATGATAAAAACGAAATAAATAATTAGGATGTGAAACGATGTTGGAATGCGTGCGTCGCGCGAACCCAGTGGTACGCGCGTCGACGAAAATTGGACAAAATAATGCGATAACCGCGCGATTCGTGTTTTTACTTGTGCCTTTCATTATTCTTCTGTCTGTACGGTGAGTGGTTTTTTTATTAATAACTTCACACTGTATCCCGCATATCTGGTAAAGTATACATTTTATTGCTATTTTTTGTCGGTTTGATGGGAATGGGATGTCCCGGAGTGGGAATCGAACCGGCATCCATTTCATCAGTCAGACATTCACAAAAATATTCATAATAAAAAATATCTTTAAATCCAAGCTACTAAGCTAAGCTACCTAATATATAATAATAAATAAATACCATCTACCTTTTTGTTTCATACATTATAGTCGACAGCGGGAACCTAGTATTAAGACACTCCGTTCCTCACTTTTTGCTCAATTTTTGGAGATGTTGCGGGTTGAGGAGGTAACGGAACTCGATGCCCGCACTTTATCTATTGCTGCGAAGAAACTAAAATACATTTCCCCAAATGGGAATCGAACCACAACCCTCACTTTAACAGATGCTGTGCCGCAATGAGGGCATTCTTTTTAATCTGTACTATATATATATATATATATATATATATATATAATATATATATATATATATATATATATATATATATATATATATATATATATATATATATTCTTTTTTTTTTTTTTTTAATATTATTCAATAGTTAATCCATAATTGAGTAAAGAATATTTTTCTTTTATTAATTAGACGTGCTCCAATCTTCTTCTTCTTCTTCTTGGCATTAGTCCCGGCTTTTGCCAGGGTCTGCCTTCCGAATAAGCCTACTCCACTTTGCACGGTCTTTAACATCCTCAGTGGACAATCTATTGGCTCTCATGTCTTGTGTCACGACATCCAGCCATCGCTTCCTTAGGCGTCCGGGCTCCAATCGTCTGATGGAAATAACTAAAGAGTAACTAATGTACATAAAGTGCCCGAGGTAACTCTGGCCGTAGTAACAGTGTATTACATTGCATCGTTACGATTCACGTGATGTAATACAGCCTATAGGCTATAGGCATTCCTCGATAAATAAGCTATGATAATAAAAAGATGTTTTCAATTTATAATTTTAATATATTAGTAGTTCCTGATATTATAATTTTAATATATTATATGAGTATAGAACCTAACGCCGCTTTTTAGTTGTTAGAGGTAATCCAAATGTTATGAAAATTATCTATATGTGATCCTAGTGGTATTTGTATGGGCGAAAAGCAATGTGATGACAACGCCCGAGTCTGCTTGGCTTTTTATACAACCCCCTAAATAATTAATTAATCCAAAACTTTCAAAATCTTTAATCAATAATTTAAAATTTACATATTTACATATCAAAAATAGGCCGCTATAAAGTCAATTATATTACAGCTCTTAGAACTAAGACAAAAACTGTTGAATTACAACTTAATTAATATACTAAATATTTGCTCAACGATATAATTATATACATACATACGTACATACGTACATACGTACAAACCGCTTGCAAAAAATACGATCGATCGCCGCCTACCTGCTCGTGGCTGACCTACAAATGAATTAAAGATGACAACTAAGTATGATGGATTTACAAATTGGTACACCGTAAGTGATATAATACTCAATTAAGCGTCCGATACATCATTATCATACCCTGGCTTAGGAAACTTGTATTGAAATGGCTACTTAAATCGAATTTAGTTTAACTATGATTTAAATTTAATAGTATTATTACTTCAAGCATTTCTATGTATAAATAAGTAAATGAAAGCTGTCAATGGTGGAAATCAACAGCTCACTTTGTTATAGCATAATATTTCACTCCCCCGAATGGGAATCAAACCCACAACCATCTGGCTTATGGTCAGACGCTGTTAAACTGCGCCACCATGTCCTCGTCTCATGTATGTTTTCATAATTTGTCATAATTTGAGATTATTTTACTTATACATATATTAATATATTTTCTGGTACATTGCTTAAGATGGGATAACCTAGAAGATCACTATGCTATATGGTACGTACTCATCTTTTATTAACACAAAACTTTTACACCAAATTCAATTGAATTCAAACTCAGATTCGTCAGGCTCAATCAGATATTTAATCAGTATCCCACAAAGGTTTTGTAAAATAATTACTAAAATAACCACTAAATTATACCAAAATGTTATTTTGCTTAAAATTTATCTTTAAAGCGTCGTTAAGTTCCCACTGACACAATTACACTTATATAGTAAGTACAAAATTTATACAGATCGAATTACTCAAACAAATTTAGAAAATATGATCCGTTACCTCCTTTTTTGTGTACAAAAGATAATAATACTATAGACTATAATTAAGTTCAATAAATTGCGAATATAAGAAACCGGACAAACCAATTTTGAAGCTAAAAAACAAATAAAAGCTTCTCTCTATTTATAAAGGTGAGCTTTGATAAAAAATTAAGCTTC
This sequence comes from Dione juno, assembly GCA_037127375.1. Classification (NCBI taxonomy): domain Eukaryota; kingdom Metazoa; phylum Arthropoda; class Insecta; order Lepidoptera; family Nymphalidae; genus Dione; species Dione juno. The sequence continues at coordinate 1,902,510 of JAXRJS010000077.1, forward strand.
CTGGGAGCATATTCAAAGAAACCAGTTAAAATTCTTTAAGGAAGAATGAAATTTCAATCGTTTTATAATAATTTGTTTGTACTACCCAGTTATGAGCAGTAAATTTCATTTGAGTAAAGTTTATTTAGCTTAGCTTAGCGTAGCGTAGCTTATGAAGTGTATTATCTCACAAATAAATTTTAAAAAGAGCTGAATGTTAATATTTTTATTGTTCTCCATATATTATAATTTGTTTTTAATTAAATAATCACTGTAAGTCGTTAAGTGTGTAAATCCATTAAAGCTATTAATTGTGTTCAGACAGACAGTTTTATTCTAGATTTTCTTGTAGTTCAAAAAAATATATATTATGATATAAGTTGAAAAGAACAAACAAACAGTAAAAATTAACTTAATTTCTATACAGCTAGATATCTAACTAAGTTTGATGTAATAGCTGACGGTACATTCATAAATTGCATATACAATTGCCATTACTACGTCAATAATATGTATATATATATATATATATATATATATATATATATATATATATATATATATATATATATATATATATATATATATATATATATATATATATATATATATATATATATATATAAAAGCATTTTAAAGTAGACCAATTATCATTTTTCAAGCCACATCGAGCTCGTTCCACTCCATTCTTGCACGAACTAAAGCTTTACATTACTTATCTGTCATCTGCTGTATTTATTTCATCATTGTGTTCTGACATTGGAGCAGTACTTTAAACATACGAAGGTTTTATATATTAATATATTAGAGTTATCATATTTTTATATACATTAGGTATATTTTGATTAAGAAAACTGTATGAAGCCGATCATGGTGAAATGTAACAGCATCTGAATGTAATCATTACAGCTGAGGTTATCTTACTTAAGGCGACGAAACGAGCAGCTGAGCTCCAAGTTCCGCCACTCATGACGCAAATTAGGTAGAAAATGGTAAATAGAGTATATATCTAAGAAGGTTTATAATGAGTTTTGATAAGAAAAGCTCTGAATGACGTTTGTCTTGATACAAAAATGTAGCGTTAATTCCTGCTAGAACTCATAAACTATATACCTTTTTTATTTGTTAGGCAGAGGGAATCTAGTGATAAGATACTCTATTCTCCGCTTTGACTTTTGAAGCTTACTTACGTACATAGCGAGGTAGACAGAGGGACCATAGTATTAAGACACTCCGATCCCCGGTCCTCGCTTTCCGCCTTTAGAAACATTGCGCGTTGAGCGGCGGAAGTCAATGCTTTACATACTTACCAGAGCGAGAAAATGGAAGTAATTGATTCCTCCGTACAGGAATTGATCACACAACTATCGCGTTAACGTATTTCAGCGAAATAATGATATGATGGACATCAAGGTTATTAAATTAATTAGGTTTTCCCTTTATCCATATCGAAAAGCGAGAAGATAAAAATAACTTATTAATAATCGATTTTCTAAGAAATGCCTATAATGTCTAAATACCGACTATTAAATATACTAAGAATAAAGAAGGATCTACACGTTACTCTAGAAAAATGTTAATATAACAGTACAGTCATAGTAATAGCAAAAAACTTCTTTAATTAGCCTCTTATATTGAATTATAAGAGAGTATTCTTGGAATTTTGTCATAATTCAGTCAAAGTGCTGTTGTCATTTTTTGTATAAATGATTCATATAGATGATTAAAGAGATTTATATCATAAATGTAGCCCGCAATTTCATTGTGACTATAAAACATATCAAATTGTTTTTTCCTGTTTCCGTTGGAATTTCGGGAAATCCTCTCTTAGTGTTTTCCAACACACCTCAAAATTCCACGTAAATTTGCCTGTGCTTTGTCTGTCAATCACTCAGTAACGTAAAATTTTGTACATATATATAACATATACATATCTTGTTCTTAATACATAATATATTATTCAATTCACTTGGATGATTTTAAATAATAAAATTTTGTAAATAAAATATATTAAATGAAAAAACCAGTCAAGTTTGATTGGATTAGCACTGAGGGTACCTTAACAATTAGTTTCTTATTAGTTCTTTAGTAGGGTATGTATGTACCTATTAATCACCATAGTGCAAGTTCTAAATTCTTGAAAAAATCATAATTTTTGGTCAAAACGCGAAGTTTCCTACAGGCTTGAACTAGGCTGAGAACTTTATATAATATACGCCATAAATGAATTATCAACGGTCAGATGCTTCGATTGCGTCAACTTAAGTAATATTTTTCTATATTAGAAAAAATTGTAAACCTGAATATTTCATATTAAACTGTCTATACGTTATTGAGAAAAAGTGTCTTGATATACGGACACCGGTGACCACACATTTTTCTCTGTTATAAGTATTTCGTGTATTTCCTTTGAAGTACAAAAACCGAAAATTAATTCTCTCTTACCGCTCTATATCAAATGTTAATCCAATAGACAATTATGTTGACAAATTGGATATAAAACTAAAATACATTGACAGCCATGTATATGAAACATTTAACACAAGCGGCGAAACCGTTTTTAAGTTTTACGATGCATTAAAAATAAATTAAGTGCGGTAAAATTTAATGAACTCATCTTCGCCACAACTCTTGTTAACACGTAGCGTGCAAGACGAAAAGTCGTAAAGTAAAAATTAAGTTTATATTACACGTCTGTTTTAATCGAAAACTTTTAGTGCCATTGTTAAAGGCATAACTTGTTTATATGTTCAAAGTATTACAGAATAAATATAATGTTCCTCGTAATTGACGCAACTGTAAACGCTTTAGCCATAAATTTTACTCGCACTCAAGGAACGTATATTTATAATACTCAAATATGAATATATAAAAAACCGTCCAACGACGCGGAATTTTGATGATAACTTAATGAGGAAGGCATGGCTTACTGGTCAGGGCACTTGCTTCGGTCACCATGAGGCGCAGGTTCAAATTCAAATTATTGTGGACTAACACTTTTAAAGCAAAAAAAAAAAGAAATAACATCTATTTTTTTATATATTTACTGTTTCTCATATGACAAACCACGGCGTTGAGTTCCATCACTCAATACGGAATATTTCGCATTTGCCAGAGGATTTTATGACACGTTTCACATTTTCCAAAGCATTCAAGCTGCAACTGTAAAAAAAGTCCCGCTGAATTTCTTGCGCGGGTTCTTCTCCGGTCTGAGGCATTACCTTTAGCGAACCGGTGGTAATGTTTTAGACGTTAAAAAAATGAATCATGTATTATTATTATGAATAAAATAATTTGAATTTGACTACTACTACTACTAGTACTAATAGATAAAAAAATTATACGTAAAGTTCTATAGTAAGTATAAAAATATTTTTCACATACTTACACAGCCCACTTTAATACATGACTTATTTATTTCAGCCACACGTTTCAATCGCGCAAGTAATCATAGCATGTAAGTTTCTTTACTTGCCTTCCAAATTTATTCAATACATTTTGTATATAACATTTCACTCGCTCTTGCCTACATACGTAACCATGGATATACAGTCTATATTTTATCTATACCTTTAATAATAAATGACCATATTTTATATTTACAACTAAACTAAATATATCTACTACGCATAAACACTCAAGTGGATACAAGCAATAGGAACATTTATATTATTAATCAATTATTACTATACAAATTGATAAATATTATAACTAACATAATATATCTATCAGTTTATTGTACGTCGCAAACGTGAGAATTGAACTCAGCACTTATAAACTATTGTAATATATGGATTATAACTAATAATTATTAGAATTCATGTTTATTACAATATAGCCTGCGGCGTTGATTAGCCAATTAGAGGACAGTGTGCTGTGTATAGGTCAGAAGTCGTGCAGGCACTGATAAGAATGTAGAATGAATAATTTATTTTAACCCCACTGTGATCAAGATTCCGATTTGATTTAATATTTAAAAGTAAATACAAATACTAAATACAAAATAAAAAAGATGCTATAAATTATTTTGGTAAAACTCGTCAAGTAGTTAGGGCAAAAATAGTAACAATGTCAATCTTATAGGTCCAAATTTGATTGTAAGTTTATAAATTGTCAAAAATCTAATTTGTTTTTTTATATATTTTTATTCATAGGCTTTTTGATTTATTATTAAGCGGCATAATTTCCTAGTATTTCATTTGAAATTACATACCCTATGTTTATACAAGTCCAAACTATACAATGACAGTTACAGATGCTTATAGGCGGCTATTTTCTCAAATTAACATTTAAAGATTATTCAGTTGATTTAAATAATATTTATTTTAACCCAGCAATTAATATTTTTAATATATTATTAAACGAGGTAGATTTTATCAATATTACAAGAATTTATTATTGGCACACTTTTATTTATTACTTGTACTAGATATGTATGAATTTGTCTATTTTTACTTAACTATGTATGTATATTCAAACTATATACATATATATGAATTTCCGTAAAATTATACTCAAGAATTCATTTTCAGAAACCCCCAATTTCTAATACGTTACAGTAAGCACTCCGGTGTTACACTAGGTATTGGGCGGCAGTCATTACTTACCATCAAGCGACCCGAAAGCTTTTGCTTTGTCTTTCCTATAAAAAAAAGTAATCTATCGTCACAGGTTGAATGTTAGTCAGCCAAAAATCTAAATCTTTTTAAATGCTTAAATACATCCAATTAATCCAATTAATCGATATTATATAAAATGTTTAAAAATCACGAAACTCAAAGATATCTCCGTTAGTTGCACAAATGTGCATTTACCTTCTTAAATAACAATTATTTCTATTATTCTACAACAATGCAAGGTCTTAACAAGACTAATAAATTTATGAGTATTCTGTCGTAAAATAATTATTATTTAATATGATCATAAAATTTATTTACAAATAAATCGTTTTATTACAACTTTGGCATTTTAATATACTTACAATATATAACCTAACACCTTCTAGGTGTAATTCAAAAGTGTCTAATAATAAACCAATGCATTGCCTCTGGGTTCAATTCCTCTGGATAGGAATAATAATTTTTAATTTTTTTTTTCTTGCAAAGTCTAGAAAGCAACATATCTTAATACAAAGATTTCTTTATCTGCCCTGGTATATGCGGAAGATTTATCAAATGGTTTTTTTAAAAAAATACACTCCATTTCCCGTATGTAGCTGGGTAGGCAGGGGGAGTCTAGTGTTAAGACACTTTCCACCTTTCGAGATTGTGTGTTGAGTGATCAAACTCAACGCTAAGCTTTGTTGCTCTTATCAGAGCGAGAACCGAGGAAAATAATCAATTTTCAATTCCCCCTAGTGGGAATCAAACCTACAACTGTCGCATTTACAGGTGTTTCTAACATATTTACAGATATGTAAGACCCTTTTGGAGAGCAGTGGACACCTTCTGTCTTAAATAGAATAAGTTGCTATAAACAATTACGTGTAAAGCCATTGTGACACAGTAGTAAGGGTCTGACTGTAAACGCGACGGTTATGAGTTCAATTCCAATTCGGAAGAACGAATTATCTTCACTCCAAGCTCTAATAAGGCAATGGCAAACTGCAGCATAATTTTTTATTTCCGCCAGTAAACACGCAATGCCTCGAATTTAGATAAAAAATGGAGAATAGATTCTCTCCGCCTATATACATACTACGAGTATAAACGGGATATAGCTCAAAACTGAAATAAATATAAATAAAATTGTTTTTTTTCTTAAAGTCTAAGTTCAAAGAACTTTCACACAGTAATCAGTGAATCCCATAAAAATCATAAGGTTTTACATTTATTATGGTGTGTAATAGGCTTAAAGTGCATTCACGTCCATATTCTATTTCCTTAAACACAGATAATAATATGTAATCTCGAATTGAGTGAGTTAATGCTGTCTCAATGTGTATAATCTGTTCTCTAATGCACTAAGTTCAAAGTTAATATATATTTTTAGTGACTTAATAAGGAAAGGATATGTTTTATTAAGAAATTTAATATAAGACTTAGGAGTATGCTTCCCACTTTTTCCCATATATAGCAGGGTGGCAGTAACGATTCCCATACGAGCTATCTTTTCTAAATCTAATTAAATTAATTTATTAATAGAAATTAACATTTATGTAAAGACACTTCCACTTTCCGTTATATTTTCGAAATATTACGTGCTAAGTGGCAGATCTCAATACTGTAATATGTTTACCAAAGCGGAGAAATGGAAATTTAACACTCGCCCAAGTCGAAATTGGCAATCTTGCGCCACGATGGCCTTCATTGTTTTGTTTTTTTCTTATATTTTATATAATCCTGCCATTATATGCAAGTTTCTACAATTAATTACGAAATAACGTTATTTTATTTTCCGTTAGTTTTGTACTAGAACTAGAATTTTTAAATAAATTCCAAAGAACTTAAGACAGTTCAGATTTGATACATTCTTATTTATAGAACCGGGTTGCATGTTACTTATGCCACAAATAAACTGTGATTGCAATTCGCAGTTTATAGCTTAACGAGCTGCAGCCCGCAATGTCATTTGCGTAGACTATAAAACGCAAAATCCCGTTTCTTTCCCATTCCCATTGGAATTACAGGATATCTTAGTACTCACCAAGAACTGCTCTATATATTAATTGGGCTGTACTTTGTCTGTCAGTCACGCAATAACAGACGAATTATATATATTTAGATGACATTCAAAAATAAATGTATACCTGGCACTGGCATGTATATATATCTGAAGTAGAGACGAAGTAGTGTTAAATTTCTCTACCATTTTAGTTTTTTAGACATTACATGCTATGCAACGTAACTAAACTTTGCATTGTGTCTTTGAAAAGTATTTATCAGAAAACTTATTAATTCGCGTATGATAAATATAAATTACCAGCTGAGTAAATTTCAACCAAGGCCATTTTCAGAATACGTCACAAAGCTCAGGTACAATAATAATAATGGAAAGGATATATGTATATTTTTGATGTGAACAAACTATTTAATGTGATTGTTTTTTTTTTAACTGAGTACAACACTACACACCGGATACTTTACTAGCAGGATAATAACTGCTAATTATGCTGCCATATACTCAGCTAAATTGCCAAATAAAAAAGAAACTCTACCATCTTTTTATCATATGACATTAACCTGAAATACTTAATATAGTGTTATTGAAGCTTTTAATATTTTTCCAAGAGTAATATATTAAGGCTATCGTGACAATGTTCGAATCAGCATAACTAAACGTTGTTGAGTTGGGAATAGGAATTATTTTCGCTGCTCAGAAAAGAACTTTATTTTTTATTTATACGGAAAACGGAGTGTTTTGAACACTAGGTTCTCGTCTACCCTAACATAAAAAGCGTGATAAAAACATCAAGTCAACGTCATAATAGACATATATTTTACCATGACTCAACATACTATGAGTCACTCATTCATAAAACAAAACTAACATTGACATACTCAGTTACTGATAATATCTGACAATGATACGAAAAATGTAGAGTTATAAAAATAATTCCAGCTTACGCTATAGTTTATTTCTACGAAAGTTTTTGTAAATATTTAAACAATTTCATATATTATTCTATATTGATTGATTGTTATTTGTAAACATAACTTATCATACTAAAATGGAACATATTGAACATATAACGACGCTTATGTTATTAACTCCACAGTATATTATAAAAACTAACAAAACTGAATTTGACGAATACGTAAAAAATAAAAGTGACATCTGACTGACATAGTTCTAAAAACGTCGCTTATAACGAAGTAACTCGATACAAGATAATAGTATATCATTACTGGCCGGATGGACAGACAGACAATACGACACGGTCTGCAGGCCGTGGACAGAAACCCATTATGTGTTATTACATATTATGTATTATATTCTTTGTTAAGGCCAATGGTATAGTTTTAATGACAAATTTCATTTTAAAACTGTAAGTGGTAAGTATAAAAAAATATTTCCATCTATTAACAAGATGATAAATTTTTATCTACAAAAAATGAAAAATTCCTTCAACATCTAGAAATTCTTTAACTAAAGGGCAGTCACTAATTAATCAGTAATTTCTACATATGTGTTTACAGGCAATTAGGTCTCTCTTAGCAGCATCGACAAAATGATCTAGATATTCGCGAAGTTGGCCATAAAAAGTAAGCTTTATACCATATTAACACTCTCGCATACTTGTCACGCATTATATTACAGAACAAACAAGCTAAAACAATGTATTTTGCTCGGGCATTTTATTGATACACGTGTATTTTATTTCTTACAAAAGTCAAAGCAGATACAACATTCGTTTCGATTTTTTTTTCTAAAGAATTTTATGTCTACGTCTAAAATGGTTAGTGATTAAATTGTATTTTTTTCATAATAGTTTTATATATATATATATATATATATATATATATATATATATATATATATATATATATATATATATATATATATATATATATATATATATATATATATATATATATATATATATATATATATATATACATAGCAAAGACTAAAACTAGAATATTCCTGTAGCAATCTCAATCTAAATAGCAGCTCTTTGTTGCTTTACATATTACGCAAATACCTTTTAAGCTCTAACGTAACTTAGTTTAAAATGCTTAGGCATTTGGTTATCACAACTATAAAATAAATATGTTGTTATTTGTCTAATAAACACTCATTCAGCTTTGGTGGTCCATTTTACTGAATATTTTACCCGAACTCTACATTTAAATGTTATCTACTGTTTTAAATGTCATAAAGTTTTACGAGTTTTGTCAAAAAATAATGATTTTATCGTAACAATGTCTCAGTTCAGAACAAAGGGAATATTTTTAGAAATCTGGAGTCATCAACAAATTCCAATCGAACCATGCAAATAGTTGTATCTTCAAAGAAATAGCCTTGGGGCAAACAAAATAAATAAGAATTAGCGGTAACCGAGGTGGTCTGTATTGTGAGAGAGAATCTTTTCTTGATAAAATATTACGTAAGTTTTATAGTGTATTCCGCTATGTTCTATATATAGTCAGATTATATTAAATAATGTTTAATTTATACATCTTTGTTATGAAAAGCTCGTATATATATTTTTTTGGTATTTAAGTACTGGTAGGTATTTTATTTTAAATGGTACAACTATTTTCTTTCCTTTTATTTTATAGAAAATTTGGAACTAAATTAAAGAAATTTAAATCATGTTACTTATATTTGTTTACGAAATCTAAACAATATTTATTAAAGTATATGAGCATATACATAAAAAATATGCCTTATCACAATATATAGGCAAAACGCTCGTATTAATTTAAAAATAACCCTGTGATAGACATGTTGCAACTATTTTATTTTCGATATATATACATATATTAAAATAAAACAATGAATACCAGCACCAAAGTAAATAAAACAAATCCACATCGAAAAGCAAATTAGCTTCAAAATTTCCTACATAATATATTTTGCTACACATTCTTGAATCTTGGTTCAAAAAAAAATACTTGCATTCTACCAAGAGCTAAGCGAAAGAAATCAACAAGAATGCATCGTTTCGGAACGCACGATATATTATCATTAGGGCGATATAGGAGTTATCGAATCTCATTAAAATAACTCTCCTGATTTATGTAAACACGCCGACTCGTGTAGTACTCTACAAATTACTGGAACATTAGAGTAATGATATGTTAATGCAAGCAGACTTGCTGAGAACGGACACGGTGTGAGATTTTATGTAATATCAATAGAATATTAATAATTAATTAACTTTAAGCAATTGAAATGAAAATTTTAAGTTTCATTTAATTTTTGGATAGGCCGTCGTAACCCTGTTGGGTTGTGTCGGTTGGGTTGTGGGTTCGTTTTGCTACGAATGAGGAAGAACTTAATTATTTAATTTCCTTGCTCAGTTAAGAAAATATTACGTTAAGTCTCAAAAGTGAGAAACGGAGTGTAAAAACACTAGGTATACACTGCTATGTACAGGGAAAAGCGTAAATCTACTTTATTTTTATTTTTTTAAAGATAACAAAATTTTTCAGTACATGTCTCGCTGAAAGCAGTATGTTTGAAATAGCTTATTAATATGCTTTCATAAAAGAAAATATTATGTTTCATAATTCAATTTTCTAGATTTATATCGCATAATACGAGAGATACGTGAAAAGTAAATGAATAAGGAAATGACAGTATCTTATAATTTATTTTTATTTGACACCACATTAACACATTATACACTTTTACTTATATATGTATATATGTATATTTATTCATTCAAATGTGAATCCATATATTATATTTAACGATTGCAATTTATTCGTTCATCACTTGAATGGAATCGAATATTCCATAATATTTAGACATTGTCCATCATTATTTATTGAGTTTACGTAAACTTGAGTCAAGACAGCCGATTAAAGCTGGGGCCAATTAAAATTTCCACGTATAGAAGTTAATTGTGTGTCCATTTTGCATAACAAATCGTCTTAACTTGAAAATGATAAATCTAAAACATTATTAGAAGATAATTAATTAATGATTTATGGTACAACTAGTTATTTAGAAATTGGGTCAGACTATTTAAGGCCGATGAACTATCATTGGGGTCAGGTAGACCCCCTGTAGAGCAGTTGAAATGACTGAGGTATGGTCGAGATGAATTTATGTATGAAGGTGTCATGACGAATACGCAGCCATAGATAGAATGTGAGAACTATATTTTGTCATAATAATTAATTGTGGAGCTTATCTGAACTGCCTAGTCTATTAAAAATAAAATATATAACGTATTAATGCACTCGCAGATGTTGGTGAGTGATCATCAAAGGATTTATTATGGAACACAAATAATAAACGTTTGTTTTTACAAATAAAATAAAATAATATAATATAATATATTTTTATAACTTAAGTTTACTATAGTAATATTAATTATTATGTTTTGCTACAAACAACTCAAGCATTCAAAGAAACTCATACGTCTTAAAAGAGTAAAATCCAGTACCTTTTTATATATAAATTTACAAATATCTGAGTTATAACAATAAAAGCCAGATAAAATAATTTCAACCAAAAATCACTACGAGTGTTAACAATAATATTGTATGAATATCGAAATAAGTTTACGGTAATAAAAATACAGCATATTATATTCAGGATTTGAAAAATTCTTTATTTTAGACATCAACGCGCGTAAGGTTGTGTAAAGATATTTTTTCATTTTATTATTAAATTTAAACAATAATTTAAATTTAATACATTTCCTTAAAATCTTTATAAAGCATTATATTTTTAAAAGAGGTTTGTATAGATAAAGATTTATTTTATCACACCATGTATTCAAAATTATATTATTTGGGACTCACATATAAAAGGTTAATGATAATCAGTTAATAATAACCAAAACAGAACATTTATTGCATCCTTAAACATTACTAAGAGATTATTCAAATCGAAGGGCATACTAAACATTTTTACGATCAAGGAGACATAAGATAAGTTGTTCAGCAAACTTGCGATATGCCACATTCAATTAATATTAAAGTTGTATTTTAATTCAATATTACTTAGTTTAAGAAATATTTGGTAAAAATTATATTTTTAATTAATAGTGAATATTTGAATCTCAGTAAGTATATTTTATTTATAATAAGAAGCCTTATAAATAAGTAACTAACAAATAAACTTTATAAAGAAAGCAGGTAAAAAAATTAAATGTTGTGGATTATTTATAATATTACCAATACATGAATGCACATTTTTCACATGAAATTAATTATATAAATTAATAATAGATGTCTCACTATCTACTATAATTAATTAGCACGTTAATCAAAACAGGGCTAAATACAAAAAATATATAGAAAAAAAAATGACCTTAGCGGGTTACGAACTTGCACCTCTTCAAGTGGCTCTTCGTCAATACGTTTTTATCGAGCTATGTTGAAAGTAATATACTTGTTATAACTTCTCCTTTTTATAAGCATCAATTTCTGCTACTTAAAGATGATCGCCAAGAAAAATCAACCAATTCTATAACTTTACTATACTGTATCTCAAAGTACGTATGTTTGACATTCTTTGTATACCCTGTGTAGTGTGACAGAATTAATGATACGAGTGTATTCAGATCGCGCAACTATCTCAAACATAAGTTGTTTACTATGGAGTATTTGTTCGTCGGTGCCTTTTGATCAAGTTCGTTTTAATAGAGAAATTTACGAGTCGCTTTGTATTGGGTAAACATTTTTGTTTCTTCCTTTTATTTATATTGTTTCATAAATTAAAAACCTTTACAGTAATGAGAATAGTTTATATTGTAATTGTACAGTTTTCTCATATATAAAATATCGGTTAAGTTCGAATTGGGCTCAGGCACCAAGGGTTCCGTACCAACCGAAACTACAATTTATTAGCTAAGATGTAAACACTAATTTTGTATTAAATCAATAATACAAAATTAAATATCATATGAATTAATTATATGAAATATTACAAAATTTCTTCTTATACTTTTAGTTCTAAATATTGCCTAATTTCATCATGCTAGTTCGACGACAACATAGTAGAATTTCAAACAAATTGCAGCAAAAACTAAGCATCTTGACTTGATTGTTGACTTAGAAATATATTTTTTCTGCGGCTATGGTACTATAGATGTGAATATATGATAATAATTTCCGCTTGATACCTCTAAGTGATGCTATGAAATAAAAAATCTTGACAAACGGACAGACAGACTGACAGGTAGATAGACGGACAACGAAGTGATGCTATGAGCATTCCGTTTTTGGAAACAAGTTAGTTAAACTAACTTAACTTTTATGCTCTACAAGGATCTTGTACAATTAAATGTTTACCTAACGTTACCTCTAAGAGATTACTAATAGAGATAGATTATAGTTATTTTTATTATTTCTTTTATCTATAAATTTCCATTGAAAAAGATAATTGGATATATCTATATATTTTTTGTTCTTAGAATTATTTTTAATATTAATTTATTAAGTATTTTTGTCAAAATAAGTTGATAAATGCTTATATTATTTAAAAGTGCCATTTTTCACATTAAGACTAAAAAATACATTAAATTTTTAAATAAAATATTAGTCAATTTAGATCTGCACGATCTCCATTTGTGTGCGTTAGCTTTAATTCTTTATAGTTTTTAGATGTCGATAAACTATTAAGAAATGAACTAAACTATATCTTATTAAATAAGCCCAGCTCTATGTAGAGCCAATGGCAGCGCAGTGGAACAACGCCTAACTATACATTCGATAATCGTGGGTTCGATTCTTACTTAGGGCAGTGAATTACTGTGGCATTGAGTTTCGCCAATTAACTAGCAATATTCGAAACGTGTTCGATTTATCGGAAAGTGAAGAACAGATTATCTTACTCTAGTCTCTTCATGCTTCATATATAATAAGCGAAATACAGCGTGAGGCTGGAAAGCAATCTTAGTCAGCTGGAATAATATAGAAATGTTGAAATTCCAATACAGAGAAGAAACTACTCATCATTCTATGAATTCACCGTGCGGGTGCTGGGCTTATCACGTAGGGAAAGGAAGTCAGAGCAGTACCTTAGGAAGCTATAATATTGCTCTTACTTCCAAAGTTCGAGCTCCTCTCATTACGTAACCAAATTCGAAATTATTCTACCTTAGCTTCTTCACGTTCTTAAAATGACATGGCGGTATCTCTAGACAGCCCGAGATCTTATAGCAAACTATAGAGATATAGATAGATATAATTAATCAACGATTACGAATATCCAACGTATCACAATATGTACTCATATATACTATCGCAGAAATTTGTACTGACACTCCACAAAACAAGTTCTTGTAAACTCCAAACAAAATTAACGATCACAAAACCATTTCCAGCATATTGATTATATTTGAGATAGTTTAAATAAATTTGCTAATATTAATAAATTGCTGTTACAAATTATTATTACCATATCTGATTAATGCTTCGCTTAAGCGTAAGTTACAGACTACAGATTAATCAAACCGTTGTAAGCATTACATTTTATACTTCGATAGCTTGCAATTTCACGTTACTTTGCCTACGTGTGATCTAAATATTTAGATGGTTTGCCCAGTACATGAATAAATGCATAAACAGTTTAATAGTAAAATAATCTTTAAAAATTTTGGCTTTTTCATTAGCTTGATTAGGACAGACAGAAATAAAATGTGTGAGCAATTGAATTAATAAAAATATAATTTTATTAACATTTTCAAGTTTTAGTTAAATATTTTAGAAATGGTATTACAATTGAGTGTAATGAAACTGCCACCGATTTTTTGACACCTCACACTCTACCATCACTCGAGTTAATCGTTGGAATTCGCTTGACGAAGCAAAGCGAACAAGCTTGTTGTTTTGTTGCTAACATCTCTTAAAGGGAATATTAAAAATTACCGTTAACCGAAGACTATTCGTAAGAATTTACTTTTGGCTAGAAAGAATGTTACTTAATGAAAAGAAATTCTAAAATTATATAGATCTGTACTATATATTTAAAAAATATCTTTCTTTTTCTCTGAGTTTGTGAGTTCCTTCCATACTATATAGTCAGAGCATAAATAATATTCTGATTAATTTACGGCTGACCCTAAACTGGTTTTCTAAATATTAATCAAAAATTCAAAACATAACTTTGATATTGTTAACGATGATAATTTGTAATTGTCTACAATATACTTTATCGCATCTAGAAATATGCATAATGTAACAGGCAAAATTGATTTTACGTAGCATAGTATTATTAGTGGTACATATAAATGTTTATATAGGAACAAATATATATACTAGTATATTTGAAACTCGGTGACGATGTTTGTTTACGATTCTCTCTTCCGATGCTATATATAAGATTCCTATGTTATATATAAGAGAGAAATATATGAATAAAAAATCTTGTCATAAAACAAATGAAAAAAAATTACTCTTAATGATAATTGTTATTTACCCAATATTTTCACGGATTGATTACGCATATATAGACATTATCAAATTATCAAATTTAACTTTTTTGCTATAAAAATTTGAAGGGAAAATTACTTAAATACATTGTATAACAGTTTTTAAATCGGTTTAGTTATTTTTGAGATTAGCATGTACAAACGCACAAACAAACCTATAAAATATTTAAAAAACATTGTTTTCACTTTTATCACGTTGATAAATGCCACCAATAATAGTTTTTCTCATATATATTCCATGTTCAGACAGCGATCAGTTACATTTTTATTATATGTATATATATATATATATATATATATATATATATATATATATATATATATATATATATATATATATATATATATATATATATATATATATATATAAGGGGCGACATAACCTTCCACTTCTGCTCTTAGCTCCTGTTCTTATAACGCAATTGCCACTTGCACCGTGAATATATGTAGTGCGAAGTAGTTTCTTCTTATTATATATTGTATTATTTTAGCTGGGCATTGAGTTCCATATATTAATTTAATAGGCAATGTTTCGATCTTGGTTGGGACATGGAGGACATAGTGACACCAATCTCTCTCTCTCTGCCTTCTTTGCTACGCTGAAGATAAAGTATGAATCTGAATCATTATTTTAAGGTAAATCTTGTAAAATTACAGTACACGAGATTATTGCTAATAAATTCAGACTACAGATTATTCTTTATTTGCAATATAAACGGTAAATATATACATATTTTGATCCTATAATCGCAAATACACAGTTACTTTCTAGTCGACTTAGCGACATTGAGAATTTTCTATATAAAATTTATTTTAAGCGACAGTACGTAGGTACTACCATTACTAGTAAGGTCAACTAAACAAAGTAAGCGCTTATAAAATTTCACTAAGCTAACAGTACTGGCATATTCATAACCATTTGAAGGCGGTTACACGTTTGTTATCACAATAGCTATCCTGAGTAAGGAGGCTTTATCCTCGACATCTCGTCGGACGCTGGAACGGATCGCTTGTATTATTGTCATTTAACAATGTAATGGGAGATGAGGTTTTAAGCCTACGGTTAGTGATGAGCGGAGCGGAAATTACTTTTATATCTATTGAATTATTTGATCGCATGTGAGCGTAAATTTTACATGACAGAAGATTTATATATACAATATCAATAAAAAAAATACTCGCAATGTCTAGAATTTAGGTGGGAAGTGGAAAAAAGGATGCAGTGAGAATTACATCCTTCTGTGTTTTCCTCTTGAGAATGATAAGGCGAGAAGCTGGAAAAAGAAAAAGTATCAATAAAAATTTCTGACTGTCATGTAGCAGAGGCACAGCCTCTGCCTGTAAACGCAACAGTTTGTGGGTTCGATTTCCACTCGGAGGGAACCACCGCTCAACATGCAATACGTTGCAAGGCTGAAAGAGGGGAACGGAGTGACTTAACACTGGGTTCCTTGAGCCTATGGTTGCATATTCTGCTATGTGCAGGATACAGTGTGAAAATAAATAGATAGATCAATTCTTTATTGCATACTTAAGATACAAATTTACAAAAGAAAAAAACAAATTAAACAAATTCATAGGAACATAGCATGCAACCACACAATATATTTATATATTTTTATATTTATATATATATATATATATATATATATATATATATATATATATATATATATATATATATATATATATATATTTATATATTTATTTATTTTGTATATTTGTAGTGCATAAAAAATGTCTGAACAGAACTAAAGAGAAAATAGAACTAAAAATTTAAAAAAATATATAAATAATGTTGCAACGGAACTGTCAATATTTGTAATGGACGAGTATTGTGTACTCTATAAAATACTTATAAAACGTGCTAAGATTGAAAATAATAAAATTAAAATAAATTTATTTTTCGAGGTAATATTGTCAATCTGAAGGAAATTATTTTGTTGAATGCTCTAATTTCAGGAACTAGTAAGTTCAAATTGGACAATTACATATTGTGTTGAAAAGTCCATTTATTGATGGCTATATGTTAAATCTCAGCCTATATAGGCTCATAGTAATTCATTTCATTTTTATTTAACCCACTTCAGAGGTCAGAGGCCCTAAAGCTTCCATTTCCCTAAAGTTGAAAACGCATTTAAGTTAAAACACAGAAACTCCGACTGAAATTTATTTTAAAATAACTAAAACGCTAACACATTATTTTATATCCAGTTTAATTTTATCGTAGAAGATAAACGTAAATTGTATGCCATTAGAGAAATGAATATTAATGTTATAGATTATATTAACTCAATATGTGCCAAAGATCGTGATTAGATGGTGCTGTTTGGTCTTTATGGACATTTTACATTGACATTGCAAGGCTAGTTCTGATATCTGATAATTAATTATTTTAAACGTAAAATGTATGTATTTAAAATATATTTATTATGATTACTATTTTATTTTTTTCCTTTTTTTTACATATAGAAAGAACCTAGAGCTAAGATACTCAATGCTTTCTTGCTGAATTTTATACACTGCGGGATGAATAAATATCGAATTCTCAACCATTGGGTTTACCATCAGACGCTTTCCAAAAAGCACGCATAGGATGAGGTGCTATATCATGTATATTTTGCTATGTATATCCCTCGATTCTTTAGTATTTAGGGAACCTATTTGAATAGTTCTTGCTAGTCTAGTATATACAATTTGTTTTATTTTTGGAAGCGGTGCCAGCTAAAGCACGAAGTTAATAGATAAGTACTAATACACCGACACAAAATATATATTAATAATAAATTATAAGATCTTTGATTTTCGCGATATTTACACATAATGAATAAAAAATTTGACCGGATCCGCGTATATTGATATTATTTTTGAAAACCCGACGTTTGAAACACTTTGCAGTAGTCTGTGGTCACGGCTGACGGGTAGACTGAGGTGACATTCGTCTGTCAGTTGATATAATTATTATATCAAACTGCCGCCAACGGTTTTTGACTTGCGTACAGCCCTGGATTCCTGCAGAATGAGCTGACTGTATCGTGCCCTCTGGTGTGGCTTGAGACTTAAAAGTTTTTATAATTGGATCCCAGATAATAAAAAGCTACCAACCGTCTTCTCTATTGAAATTGGGATATTTTTGTATTTCCATAGCATCGCAGATCATTCTGGGAATATATCTGTTTTGGTCATCCCAGCGACAACGCTGGGATGACCAAAAAGCCACCCACGTTAGGGAGACAACCAGCATACAGTCATTTCGTTCATTTTTTATAATTTTCTCTATTCTAAAGTAAATTAAATTTTATCTTCTACTTCCTAGTTTGAGCTTAAGTTTGTATATAGAGCTTGGTGTAATTTTGAAGATTTTTTTTGTAAGCACTCAACAAGCAATGTTGCAAAATTAGGCGCTCTCTATTTCGCTATATGCAGAATATTTAGTATTTATTAAACTAAGCCAAAGGTTATTTAGCAAGAGCTTCAAACAAAAGATATTTGGTAATTGATACAATATAATTTAAAGCGCCAGCTTCCAGCGTATAAACCACTTTCTCATACAATTTTCACCTATAATTGAATAAATAAATAAACCGAGCTGGATAAATCACAAATTAATTGGCTGCACGGCCCGCGTGGGATCAACTTCAACGCCGTATCAAACCTACGTATTTATATTCGATACCAATTTGTCGTTACGTAAATTATAACAAGTGATTACAACACATGAGGGAATTTAGTCGTATAAATGCAATATATATTTATTTATTATTATTAGACGGTTGTGGGTTCGATATATATAAAGTATATATATAAAGTAAGTAAATCGTATATATATAAAGTTACAAAATATGTATGTTTATTACTTGAATTAAATTATTTATTTACTTCACATTTCCGAATTCATTTTCAAGTAGCGGAAACGCCACGTGTTGTCTTTTGCCCGAGCAGGGAATAAAATTTACAAGGTGAAGTTCGGTTCTATTATAAACTCTCTCATATGCCCTGAATTTCTCATGTATTAAAAGGTATTGAATATTCACGTGCTATTTTAAAATTGTTATGTTTAAAATATCTTAATTAATTGATTTACAAAGAGATTTTAAGTTTACTGCTTTAAAAGTTTTATTTTAAATTCCGTATTTTATCCCTGAGTGAGAACTCAATACTTTAATAAAATTAAAAAAATATTTAATTCGTTAACAAATTGGCGGACAGGCTATCGTGTAAAGCAAGGCATTGAATTCAATGTCTTAAATTTGAGCAGAAAATGGATAAATAAAACATAATGTATTAGCACTAAATTCCCTCAGCCATCCCCACCATAGATGGAGCATAAAGTAAAATTACATAAAAATATCTACTTAATAATACATACATACATACATTTCTTCACGCTTTATTATTCACCTAGCGGGGTAGTCAAAAACAACGGAGCGCCAAACGCTGCGGTCCCTGCATACCTCTTTCGCCTCGTCCACTGTCATTAACCTCTTCATACATGCTCTCCGGGGCGTCCTCGTGCTTTTTACGTGATCTTCCTCCAGTATCTCCAACATTGTGTTTTCGAAGGTCAACCGAGGTCTCCCCTTATCTCTCTTACCGTTCACTTTTGTTCAATATAATTTTTCACCATTATTTCATCACTCATTCTCTCAAAGTGCCCAAACTACCTGAGCACGTTTTTCTTCATTCTTACTATGACATCCTCGCTGGTATCTACCATTCTGTGTATCTCTTCGTTGTGGATTCGGTCAGTTAAGCTGACTCCGCATATCCTCCGAAGAGATCGCATCTCCACAGCATTCATCTTTCTTTCATTCTTTTTTTTGCAATACTCACGTTTCACTGCCATAAAACAGCGTATACTTAATAATACTTGAAATATTAGAGTAATATACGGTATAATGTATACACCAGCTATATTGAACTTAATAACTTGTTTTATTATCACATTTAAGAGCTAGTGACTAATAGAGAGAGCATACAAACAGTACTATTGTGAAACTAAAATTATGTCAAATAACGTTGATATTTCTATTAAAATTAGCGCTATGCCATGGTAATATAAGATATTTTACATATTTCATTGTTATACAGATAAACCAATCTAAATCAAAACTGCCTCTATTACATTTTATTATACGCCCTAAGTGATAAAACAGCATAATAATGTTTAGAGTATATCTGGGAGATGCGTACTTGCCCTTATATTAGTTATTATTCTGTCATAGCTTAAATTTTCTACAATTGTCTGTATAAATCTATGGCTTTTAGATAAAAGCTTTTAGGTTGTTAAAAAAAATAAAGAGTGCTATTAATAATAAAAAAATTATTGGTTAAGTGTGAGTCGGATTCGAAGAGATTCGTATTCTAAAATTTCATGATAGATACTCAAATTGTATGAAATAAACTATAAATAAAATTTGTTATGGTTTTTTTTTCTAATAATCTATCTTCTATTCTTCTTCTTTTCTCAATGTTCTAAAGAACTATGGATACTTGAAATTAATTTATTCTCGTCTCTCGCCTCTTCGCGTTTTTGTGAATAATGAGCCTAACAAATGCAAGAGGTTCCAATTACTAGTGGCTATTGTAAGAAATTTGCTAAACGAATTACTTTCTTATCATTTATTTCGATATACTGATTAAAATTATAAAAAAATTAAATAAATTAAAAAATACATTTGTATTTTTTTAATTTTCATGACTATATAGAGAATTGAAAACTCACTTTTTTAGCTTCACGGTGTATCCCGCCGATAGCAGGGTAGGCAGAGGGAACCAAGTGTTAAGATACTCCGTTTCCCGCTTTCCGCCTTTCGAGACATTTCGTGTTGAGTGGCAGAACTCAACGCCGCGTTTTTAAAACCCATTTAAATCTCAATTTATTTATCATCAAACAAGAAAATCTCTTTTCCTGTTTCTGAATATCTCTATTTCTCATTTCCTGGCTCTGGTAAGAAAAAGTTCGGCGTTAAGCTCCGCAAATAAATGGAGAATAAAGTATCATGACGTCAGATTCCCTCTGCCTGCCCTGCCATAGGCATACATCGTGAATTTAAAGTATTAATATTACATTTATAAGCCTCACGACGATTCTTTACCAGACTTCCCCTTTTAAATATATCAAGTCCGGTTATCAGAACAACAATTCATGCAATTATTAGCGACGGACAGACAGACGGAGTGGGTAACACCGGTTTCATACACATTTTGTTGTTGTACGAGAGAAATTATATTTCCGTTCATAATCTAAGCCTATAATAAATAACTTGATAGAAATCGGCAAAAAAAGGGCTTAAACCTAGATATAAACGGTTGTATAATTAACTAGTTGGTTTTGATATTGCTAGTGTCGGTCTGGGTTCGATTCTCACTATCTTTTTATCTTATATCTATATCTTTATCTTATATCTTTATCTTATATCTATATCTTTATCTTATATCTATATCTTCAAATTTTTTTCTTATGTATATCTTTATCTGCTCTAGATTTTAAAGCATAGTATACCGAAGTTTTGGCAAAGTGGCTTCATTTACGTGATTAGGCTATCTATAGAGAATTTTAGATCTTAGAGAGAATCTATTGTCTTACACTTTATTTGAACTAAAAAAATCGTAATAGAAAAATAAACATAAAACTAAATTAATATAAAGTACACTTTTTGCAACAATAGACTCTATTCGCTTATAACAAGGTTTAAAAAAGCCAAACCAATGTCGCTTTAATAAAATTATAAGCTAATTAAGTCTCTATTATCTGAGACAAAGAATCCATTTTACTACACCAATATATATGAGACGTTAAAGCCTCATTAATACATCAACGGTAATGAGATGTACCAATTAACGTTGAACCGTGACAGACCGACTGGCAATTCACAACTCCTACGCACTAATAAGACATAAACAAAACAACAGAATGTACGAGTATATAAAATAACAAACATGTAAACGCAATACAATTTTACAACCGCTGTATAACACTAGAACTTTTATTAGAGCTTTCGATAAAGCCATTGGGAAGCTTATTTATTAGCTTTATTAACTTTTGTGGTGCACAGATTGAAAGGGATAAAGAAAAAAGATATTTTTTACAATTTTAATACTTCCAGCGTCTTGCAATATTCAAGCAACTCTTTCAAATTCATGTTTTGTAAATAATGGCAATTTGTGTATTTAAACTTATTTTTTTAAAATTTATATACATTTAAAAATCTTTGAGTTTTAGTTTGTACATATACCAATGAACGATATTGAATTAATAATAATTTCCGATCTATGTTTTATTTTTTACATAATAATATTATGTATTGATATTTTAGGTTGTGATCAAATTTTGATATAATTAATACATGAACGTGGTCAAATTTTGATTTTGCTTTCTATTTTTTTTACGATTTCACAATTATAGCATAAAAAAAAATTTTAAAAGTTAGAATTTCATTCGTCTATACTGGCAAATGGCCTTTGATCGCAAATATATATAAATAGATTCCTAATATATAAGCTATATATAATATATAAGCTATATGTAATATTGCCGTAATAGTGGTAAAAAAATACATACAGCTGCAAAAAATTAATTAAAAAAATACATGCTAAAATTAGTAGTAGAGAAATTATTTGCACAGATTGACCCAACTAAGACAAGTTCCAAGAGAGAATCGACATAGCTTCATAAGGATGAATAACTCAGTGCTGAAAGTTGACGATTCACAGGAGGATTCAGGTTCAAATCTCGCAAAATAATGAAACACAACACTACACTACTTTTCCTTACACAGACTAGGTTAATTTTTTTAAATAATTGATAGCTCTGTATGTATGTATGTATGTATATATGTATTTTGTTTCAACATACAATTTCCGTATCTACATATGGTATCCTCAAATTGGATGTAATCCATTACCGGGTACAATACAACGGAAATGAGCATTGCTATTTAGTAAGCAACGGAACTATCATAGTTTGGATTGTTTATAGTCTTCAATGGCTAGCGAACGAATTCATTTGTTTCGGTGACCACGGCTCGCTTGGACGCTCCGTCGGATATGTAGTTCAAGAGCGTAAAATTAACTCGATTGTATTTTGTGTACATGTAATTCGAATAAAAATAATACGATTTAAATATCAGTTTTAAAATAGGTCTGTTGTAAGCACTTTTGTATTGTTGGGTTCTAGTAAAATGTCAGCAGTGTCGATTCTAGAGGGCGATATTTATGACATTCGAGGCAGGTAGTTCTCTATTATGAAGAAAAAGTGAGAAAATCGAATGTTGCTCTTTTTAAAACATAATTTTATTTTAAAGGTATTTTAGTATAATATTAGCTTCCCGAGAGACAGAAAATGTTGTCTAATAATAGATTTTTAATCTAGTATTGATACACTCCGTTCCCAACTTTCCGCTCAATTTTTGAAACAACACGTGCTATTTGGCGGTGTTTAACGCTGCACTTTCTCTTCCTAGAGTTAAGAAATGAAAATAATCCATCCCCCCGTATGGATGTCTGTGAACTTAGCAGATCATTGTCCAGCAGATCAAAAATAAAAAGGAGTTCTCTTCGCATGCTAGTGCATATGCATAGTTCTATAGTTCCTGATAGATTTTAAAAATAGTTGTGGCCTATAATAGTTCTGGTTTTTACCTATAAAAAAGTCATTTGAAAAAATGATCTGCTAACTTCCCGTAGCAGATCATTTTCTTGGAAACAAAATTCTGGACAAGTTCTATACACATATGGGTGACTTCTATAGTTCCTGATCGTTTTCAAGAATAGTTCTCTCAAATAAAATTAAAAAATAATTTTAGAAAAATATTATATGCAATCTTTTTCATACAAAAAATATTTGATGATGAAATGAAAAATGATTTTTTTTCAAATGAACGATTTTTATTGAGGTTTTTCAACAAATTTCTAATTCAAGTATGCTTTGCTGATATTTTTATGAGAGTTCTGGTCCCAAAGCTAGTTTTTTATTAAAGATATATTTATATTCTTGCAGAAATTTTGAAGCTTTTTCCGCTGAGTGTCATATCAAATTTTTTTACAAATATTTTTTGTATGAAAAAGATTGCATATAATATTTTTCTAAAATTATTTTTTAATTTATTTTGAGAGAACTATTCTTGAAAACGATCAAGAACTATAGAAGTCACCCATATGTGTATAGAACTTGTCCAGAATTTTGTTTCCAAGAAAATGATCTGCTACGGGAAGTTAGCAGATCATTTTTTCAAATGACTTTTTTATAGGTAAAAACCAGAACTATTATAGGCCAGAACTATTTTTAAAATCTATCAGGAACTATAGAACTATGCATATGCACTAGCATGCGAAGAGAACTCCTTTTTATTTTTGATCTGCTGGACAATGATCTGCTAAGTTCACAGACATCCCGTATGGGAATCGAACACATTATATTATTTTATATTGGTGTATTCTTATTTTAGTGTGGGGTAGAAAACGGAAATTGGAAAACTTCTTGATACGAAATTTTTCTCTGCCTATGTGATAAATAATAAAATTAAAAAAAAAATGTCTAAACTAAACTAAAATATAATATTTTGTTTGAAACACCGCTAATTATACTAATTAACGTATTGACGTATAAGGCTGAATAGATTGACGTTTGTATACACATATAATTTCTTTACTTACTTTACTTTTACCATGCCATAACAGATCTATGCAAAACAAGTTACTGTCTATTTGATTTAAAGTTTCTTCATATAACAAAAGTTAATACAAATTATATATACCTATAGATATTTATATGGAAGTTATTTTATTATTTTATGACATTTATTAAGAGAATAATTTAATTTTAAAAAGTATGCAAATTACTTAATACAAACAAAAACAAACAAAGCTTTTTGGCAAAGAATCTAAAAGTTGTTAGACATTCTGATCTTTATCCAAAATTGAATTTACACCCACAACAACCGTCCAATATAAAATTTCAAGTCTAAATACGCCATGATGAAATTTATATTATAAATAAATAGAAATAAAAATAATAAAAAAAAAGAACAAAAATAAAAATCGATTTTCTCTTCCAGTAACAGTGTCTCAGGGGGTGTATCGCTAGGTGCACACTTGGTGTGCGCACGCGTCGCCGGGCTGACGGACAAACAACGCGCCATGTGCCGCTCCTCGCCCGCCGCTATAGCCGCTGTAGGCGATGGCCTTAGGTAAAGTAATTAGTAGGGCAATCATTTTTAATTGTACATTTTTTGAACGTATGACGTTATTTAAGGCGTGTGCTTGTGCTATAAACTAAATGTTGTTAAGTTACTTTGTTTAAGATAGAAATTGTATTTTATAATCATTATATTACAGTGACGACGCGACGGTTTGTGGGTGCCATTTTCTATTCGGGGAAAATGAATAATTTTCACTTTCTTCGCTCTGGTAACAAGGCAAAAAGTGGAAAGCGGGGAACAGAGTGTCTTAACACTGGGTTCCTACGTTTCCCTCAGCCTACCCTGCCATGTGCGGGATATAGCGTGAAGCTATTATTATTATTATTATTATTATTATTATGTTACAGAGACCTAAATTAAGACATATGTGCAACGATGGCACATGTTTCAATTTAAATTCTATTTTAAATTAAAGGAAAGGAACTGAAATTATCTTCTTCAAGTGAGAATCGAAACAAAAACCGTCGCTTTTCTAGTCAGTTGTTGAACCACTGCACCACGACGCCCTTACTATGCTTCATATTTTATGCTTAAATATACATGCTTTAATATTATATATTAATTATATTAATATAATTTTCAATATATTTTTTAGAATGGCCTACGCAGAGTGCAGAACTCAACTCGGCGGCTACAGGTGGAACTGCACTGGTGTTGGAGACGGCAATGACTTTGGACATGTTATGCCTCTGGGTGAGTATTTGACTTTAAATCGCAGGGATTTACTTATACCTCTTTCGTCTCGTCCGCTGTCATTAACCTCTCCATACGAGCTCTCCGGCAAGTCCTCACTTACTCTTATCATTTTAATTTAACAATTTGTTGGCACAGAAATAAAATTATCCATTTTTCTCATTTTTATACACAAATATAAAAAAAATTACAAATTATAACGATTTAATTTAACAAAAAAATTGTACTTCATATGAACATATATTGTATACTGTTTTTGACTTTACAACGTAGGCTGTACAGTTTAAATCCAAGGTCCAAGCCATATATTATAATTTTATGGTCTTCACAGTAGGCAATCTGATAATTGATTACAAAAACCATTAAAATCTTAAACATATGTAAAGTGTACTATAAACTAGGCATTAATGACGTATTTGGTGGAAACAATAATGGTTAATAGATGTCCCGCTCCACAAATGGTTATTGAACAAGATTTTTTTCTCCACGCACGTCGTCTAATATATCGCATGTACAACCTAGTGTTAAGACACTACGTTCTCCGCTCTCCGCCAATTTTATAGATTTCATATACTGAGTAAACTGAGAAACACTTAACTGCCATGTTTCGCCTGTTATTTATTTGTAAATAATTTGGTAGAACATTGCGTTACTAAAATAAAACATTCATTAGATTTAACTGATTAAATCAACTAAAGGTTGAAGCGTGAAACACGCGTTGCCATAGCTACGTGTATGTCACTATATACAAAACTTATATTGTTAAACATACGGTAGTGTGTGTAATGTTTTATTTATTGATTTAATGTACTTTATAAGCATTATTATGAATAATATTAGCGTTCTGCATTTCTCCTACACATAAGCTACAAGTGTGCTAAATTGCAAACTCCTCCGTCCGTCTAAAGTTTTTGCTTCACGTATTAATATATAGATAAGACACCTATTTATATATATTTACAAATAATCTAAGGAGATATCAAACCATTGTGTTTAGTTTGTGTCAAGACAACCGTAAGTTCAAACCGTCGTGTTTAAAGCGTTTTGTAAATCGTTACTTCTTCGAGTTACAGAAATTGAAGGTTACGAAGCATCTATAGCATAAAAGCATGGTGGCGACTTATGAGATATATTATGACTAAAGAGTAAAGGTTTCTTAATATTTTAAAACATTTAACTACTCCAAGAAGAGTCTTCGTTTAGAAGAAAATCACTCTATAAACTTATCTTATTTATCTAAAAGCAGACGTGGCGCAGCGGCATAGTCTCGAGGGAATTTATTATTTAAATTTTCTCACTATAGTAAGCCAAAAATTTCGAATTTATGTGGAAAGCGAAGAATGGAATACCTTTACATTAGGCTATCAGCTCGCCAACTCTGCTATATAGGGAATAAAGCTAAACAAATAAAACATTGAGTCATGTACGTCACACACAGCTGTCAGTGTCATATATGTATATAGATAATCAAATATAATTTATTTATTTTTGCATATCATACCTAAAAATATTCTCCAGCATTAAGAAGCATCCTTTTATTCAGAAAGCTTTATAGGTTATTGACATACAAATGTATGCAAAAATCTAGCTTAGGCGATACATTTTTTCCTCGATGCTAGCGAGACAAAAACAATTTTAGCGTATCTGTATAATAATTACGAATGTCCGACTAGACTTTGTTTTATTAATTTTAAAACGTTTAAATTTTGAGCAAGACTATATTATTGTTTAAAAATATTTTTAGCTTCACAGTTTTTAGTTAGTGTTACGATATTTTGTTTTCCACTCTACGCCCAATTTTTTAAACATTGCGTGGTGGGTGATGAAACTCATAGTTACGCTTTTGTCTTCTTAGCAGAGCGAAAAAACTAAAACATTTGACTATCCCGAATAGGAATCAAATCTCACTCAGTACAAGTTCAAGTGCGCCACGAAGGCCTCAATCTATTTTTGGTTGGATAATTTTATTATTTAAAAAAACGAGAGCGAGGAAAATGAAGTAATTAATTCTCCCCGAGTGGGATCGAACCTACAGCCGTCGCGCAACAACGCTGCATCACTGCGCCATACAATATGTGAGGCCACATATACTATATATGTATTGTTAATTAGATATATGTACGTTAATTAATTAATATTTACATATTAACACCATAAAACTATATACATACATATGTAAAGACTAGCCGTTGCCCGAGGCTTTGCTCGCGTGGTAGTTAATTATATGTAATTACAAATTAATTTAATATACATATTATGTTAATTAAAAACCTCTAAACAACGTAAACACAACCAACCCCTATTTCATCCCTTATTAAGTAAAATTTCCAAAATTCCTGAAACATGTATTTATCTGTTTTACGTTTTTTTTAAATGATTTCTTAGTAGGGCCTATATAGCATAGCGAATATACAGTCCGAATTTAATGTTTGTAGCCTTGATAATTTGCGCTCGGCGATGATGAATCAGGCAGTCAGTCAGTCAGCCAGGACATGTTATTTTATAAGTATAGATTGAAGATAGAATAATTTAAATAATATTTCCTTATAAACAAGTGGCAAAATGTTATGCGTATTTTTTTTTTAATGAGAACACTTTAACTATATCAAGGAGAATGTTATTAGAATTACGTGAAATTCGATATTATATAGTAATTTTTTTCAACTTCACGCTGTATCCCGCATATAGTGAGGAGGAGGAAATCTAGTGTTAAGACACTCCGTTCTCCAAATTCATATTCCCAGTGCTTACCAGAAAATAATTGATGCCTCCGAGTGAGAATCGAATCCACGATCAACGCGCTTACAGTCTCGCTTACAGACTCCACTGAATGACGGTCTCATATAGTGATAGTACAGGTTCAAATCCCACAGTCCATTAATCTTATTAAGATGCATATTTATCTTGTTCTGAATTATACTTCTGAAAACAACTTATATATATGATAAGAGCAATATTTTGATAAAAGCTCAATCTAAATTCTCACAGCCTCTATAAAAATCTCATCATATTGAACGACAGTTATACAAATAGTTAATCAAGAAAAAGGTATTATCGGAAAGCCTCACGCCCACACTGTGTGATTTATACGCGACGGCTAATTGACTTGTTTGTTTAGTGCATCGCGTTTATACGGCACGGGATGTTTGCTTCATATACATTATTATTGATATTATTTTTGGTTTTTGTTAATATTTTACTTTGCGAAGTTTTACGAATGTTCTCATAATTTACGATTAAAAATTTGTATAGTATATTTTTAGCTTTACGACTTGTCCTGTGCAGAGGATAGGCAGAGGGAACCTAGTTTTAAAACTCTACGTTCTCCGCTTTTCACCATTTCGAAACATTACGTGCTAACATTATGAGTGGTGGATCTCAACGCTGCACTTTTTTTAGTTCCCAGAGAAGAAAATAAAAATAATTCGTTCCCCCCAAGGGAATTGAAGTTAAATCTGTTGCATTTACAGTTAGTCGCTGTACTATGACGGGCTATTGTAAATATTCATATATTTAAATATAATTATCAACAATGTTAAAATCCACATCTGAGTTATTGTTCACTTATTAGTTATTTACTAAATCCGAATGTGCAGGTTAAATTTTCATATACATTTCAGTATTCAATATCAATATCAATAGTATATCCATACAAATTGAAGTTCCAAAAACGGAAATATCAAAAGACAAAAATGCTTTGTGGGTATATTAGTACAATAGTAGATGTTTCCATTGTAAATTAGACGTTAAAAATTCTGAACAGACGAAATGTTGTAAAAAAAAATATGCTCCAAAAAAATAAAAAAAAAAATGCAAATGATTACAATTCCAGCTGTTATATTCATTTTGTATAGCGCCTACATAATATACTTTTATCTTATACTTGTCCTGTATACTGACGTTAATAGACGTTTTATTTGCACAAGTCCCTTTCTCAAGATTTCGTGAAAAAATAAACAATGCGCGCATCACGAACTAGAAACTTATTTCAAAATTGAAACTTCTCGTTGTACGCAGATACAAAATTGTAATTAAATCATGATACAGGCTATAAATAAAAGAGTTATGTTCACGTTTTATTGAAATGGATTACTCGTTTTATTCTTTGTCTTTAAACAAATAACTATACTTTACTTAACATAATTTGCATAGAATATGATATTAATATATATATATATATATGACCATGAGATATTTTTATACGAGCAGACACGATAAATCGTGAGGCTGTCACAGTATTTTTTAGACATCAAGATGATTATGAACGCTATTTACGTATCCAAATTATCTGGTTTGGACTATATTTATGTTTAAAGTAAATCGTGGAGCAAATGGTCGAAAGTTCAATTTCCAATTGATAATGAGTGTAACTAAATTATTATCCCTTAACCTTGTCTAGTAAATAAAAAGCAATATTTCGAATTTGGCAGCAGAGGCTGAAAGTGGAAAACAGATCACTCTACGCATACATTCACATTCACATCCACATCCATATCCACATCCACACCCACACACACACACACACACACACACACACACACACACACAATTTCTGTCTGTCTGTCTGGTTATCTAAAATGCAGCTCTCTACAGCACTGTGCCTGAAATGAGCAGTGAATGAGAAAAAGTGTCTCAATAGACTTAGTACTTGCGCCTTGCAAAATAAAATGGCAGTAGAATGAAGACAAAAATGTTAACCCATAAACAATTCGAGAACATACCTATTATTTTGGAGATGTCACTTTTGCTATTGTAAATTGTTTAAACCGCAACGTAATTGAGAGATATGTTGGACTGAATGACTTTTGTATGCACCATTTTGTTTACAATCCGACATTTTACAACGACAGGTTGTTTTGACGGTATACTCTTTTGTAAATTTATTTTTAATTTATATCAAATCGTTAGCTATTGTTGAAATTATGGAATTTTTTAAGTAACGCTTCCATGTCCCATATATATGTAATGAAATCAAATTTAGGCTATATAAATAATTATATATATATATATATATATATATATATATATATATATATATATATATATATATATATATATATATATATATATATATATATATATATATATATATATATATATACATATATATTTATATTATCAAGACACAAGTATTTACGAGATTTAAAATTAGAACTTCAATGGATATATATTTTCTTCCCTTCGTCATCTGAGATTGATGGAAATATTCAAATTACGTCATTACGTAACTTTCTTTATTGATTTTAGATTTAACGAGACACGTTAGCTCAATTTCACATTTTATTATGTTATATTAGAAAACGAAATGAAAATTAAGTGTAGACTTTCCATTGAATGTGATTTGAACCTACAATCATGGCTAACAACGGATTTGTCGTAAAGAGGCCATGAGGCTATCAATAACTTTGACATAGGGAACCTAGTGTTAAGACAAGACAGTGAAGGAAACTTAGCATCCGCTCCCCGCTTTCCGCCCAATTTTCATGACAATGCCTGTTTAGTCGCCGTACTCAACGCTGCATTTTTATAATACTGCGCTGTTAAGAGAATGAGATATAATAATTCATTTCCCTGACTAGGAATCGAACCCACAACTGTCGTTTTTACATTCAGACGCTGTTCCGCTGCGCCATATATAGATATTTATATAGGTATAATATACAAAAATATGATCAATACATTGATTTTACATAAATGATGAGCATTTCCTATTTCGATACTCGGCTACGATATTAATGAAGTGAAATCGAAATTATGTAAATTAATATATACCAAGCGTTCCATAGTTTTGTTTAAGGCCTATTAATATGTAGTTTGTAACTCGTAAATATTTGATATACAACCTTTATTGCTTTATAATAATTAACATAGGATAGTTTATTTGATGCATGTGTCATATATTTCTTAATTTACGTTTGTTAATGAAGTTCTTACAATATGGCGATATAGATTATATTGGCTTGTCTTGGTGTGAACGAACTGACTGCATACGATTATTCACGCAGGGAGTGTCAAGACACTCCTTTCTCGGCTTTCCACCTACATTCGATCATAACCTGATGACAGATGGAACTGAACTAGTAAAATACTAGAGCGATTAAAAGAAAATAATTTATTTCTATGGGTGGGGAAAAGCAGCCGTCAAGTTTATAGTCAGATGTATAGTCATATATATATATATATATATATATATATATATATATATATATATATATATATATATATATATATATATATATATATATATATAGTCAGATGTATAGTCATATATAGTGTGTTTAATTCTTGCAGCAGGAATTCTATTTTTATATAAATCTCTTATTCACCCACATTTAGGGAATGAATTTTGTAAAATTAGAAGAAAGATTAGAAAATATATAATTTTGTGGTAAGTGTTAAAATCACTATAACTTCTAAGATCTAGTTAATTGTAAAACCAGGAAAACCAATTATTCATAAATTCAGCTTTAAATACTTGTAAGCGCCCACACTTTTATTATACATTATAATTAATTTATTTGATTTGGGCCTTCCTATGAGACCGTCGTTGCGCAGTGACACGGCGTCTAAATATAAACGTGACGGTTATAGGTTCGATTCCCACTGGGGGAAATGAATTAATTTAATTACTTCGCTCTGGTGACAAAACGCAATAACACGTAATGTTTCGCCACTCAACAAACGATGTCTCCAAACATTTAATAATTTGTGATAGTTGAAATAATTATTGCTTTTGTTTTTACTATTAAAATAATTGTCTGAACTCAACGCCGCGCTTTGTCTTCTTACGAAAGCGAGGGAATGCGAAATAATTCATTCCCCCAACTGGATTGAATCCACAACTGTTGTGTGTAAGGTCAGACACTATCCTGATGCGCCATGATGACCTAGAACATATATAGAAATATTAAATATGAAAAAAATCGGATATTTACTTAATTCCTCTAGTTTACATTGCCCCCCATATTTTCATATTATAATATATATGTAAATGAAAATTTCATATAATATATGTATATTGTAGCAGTTGCAGCACGATCACTAATTGACTTATTAATCCGTAGTGGCTGACAAGCGGTTAATATCATGATAAGATAAAGCTGAGGCTAGACTGGCTAATGTAGATTTTTTTTATTTATGGCGTTTTCACCTCTTATTGGAGGTAGGTCTTTAGGTTACAAAAAGATTTTTAATAAAGAAACTCTGATATACATTTTTTGTTAATTTTATATTTGTACCTAGTATAAAATCCACAGTTTTTATAAACAAAAAAATATCAAAAATTAAAAAAAAAATTATTTGCTTCACGCTGTATCCCGCACTCGGCAGGATAGGGGGAGGGAACCGTAGGAACCGAATTTTAAGACACTCCGTTCCCCGCTTTTCGCCTTTCAAGGCATTGCGTGTTGAGTGGCGGAACTCAACGCCGCGCCTTTTGCCTTGTTACTAGAGTGGAGAAAATGAAAATGATTCATTGCCCCCGAGTGTCCCATACTCATAAACCGTCGCGTTTACAGGCAGACGATGTGCGTCTGCGCCACGACGGTACTAAATTAAATTTTCCTTTTTTCACATAACAGAGATCATGGTGCAGTTTTGTACGTCAGATTGTACACAACATAATTAAAAGCACGCTTTCTACCAAATGACGTTTATATTTATAGGTAAATATCCTTTCACATAAATACACAAAAAATCAACCGATTGGTAGATTTCAAAAGATAAGCGCTTTCAAACAAACAAACTCTTTATTATATAGCATAGATTACTTAGTTAAAATGCAAAAATATTAATAGATTGACGTACAGACGTACATATGTTCCTAACTTTATATAGAAGGGAGGTGTTTAGATCTCAATTTGGATAACACACCAGCTGCCTTAGGTTAGATAAACAAAAATTCAATAGCAATATCGTGATACTATACATGTAAATACTTAATAGTTATAGGTGTTTAAATATAAAATATTTTCTATGCTACGTTTGTATTTTTATATAAGCACTCTAACTAGGATTTGCCCGCGTCTTCGCCCCCTTTAGCAATTAGAAATAACTGAGAGTCGTGTATGACACATGACGCTATACTGCGTAAGATTAAAATGATTAACATAGTATAATATAGCCTAAGTCTTTGTCAATTAAAAGACTATCCAGCCCAAAAATAATTTTTTCAAATCGACCCCAGTAGCTCTCGAGATTAGCGCTTTCAACTAAAAAAAACTCTTTGCGTTTTTCGTGTATATATTATTGTGCTGCGACAGCATGGAACTATTTAATTTTAATATATCATTGGTATTCCATTTCAAAAGTTTTACGATATTTGAACCTGCGTCCTTCTACATACAGGTCTTTAAAAACAGCTAAAAAGCTAATTTATTTCTTTAAAGATCTTGACTCTTTACGATAAATTGTCATTTGCCCCAATTTTATACCATTTTGGTGGAATGGAACTGGTCGTGGAATCGATTCTCACTTCACGGATACATGAATTATTTTCATTCTCTAGGTTCTCTTAGCCTACCCTGATATATGCGGAATACATTGTGAAGCATATAATAAAATTTTATTAAAATATTTTACCTTGACAACAAACTACTGTAAATATTACACTACTGTAACATATATATATATATATATATATATATATATATATATATATATATATATATATATATATATATATATATATATATATATATATATATATATATATATATATATATATATATATATATATATATATATATATATATATATATATATATATATATATATGTATATATATATATATATATATATATATATATATATATATATATATATATATATATATAAACATTTTAAAAATAAATAACTAACGCTTAATACAATATTTTTTGTATAAATATTAACATTGGTAATTTTACACACAAAATAAACAATTAGTAAGAGAAATACTATATAATTCTTTAAAAAAGGACCAAATCGTTTCTTTATCGTATATTTATTTCATAGAAACCTATTAACATCGTCTCAAGCGCGGTGACTTCGATCCAGTTATTTATACAGAAGCGGCGCTTAAATCTACATACATATATCTTCTAGTATGCTAATATGCTAGACAGACTATAAGCTTATTTTTAACTAAAATTAAAATAGATATGTGAGGACATCGTGGTGAAGTGGTGATTCGGGACGGCATTATTCTCACTACACTTCTTTTTTTTTTTTATTTTTGAATTTCACAAAACAAGCCTTTTTACTCTGTTTGTCTTTCATAATGAAAATATGACGTATGTTATTTTATTCAAATATAATAAAAATAAAAAAAAATGAAGCTTGAAGTTAAATAAAAATAAAAAAAAATCTGTTAAATTTTTCGGTTTTAAAACTCCATAATATTTTTTCATCTTCCTGCATATAGACACTTCAACGTGCAATATTTCGAAACTTTGCTAGTGAAATGAAGAAAATGAAGAAATGGTATTCCTTTTCCCAAGTTGAAATAGAATCCGCATCCTTCGTATCTAAGGTCAAATGCTATTCCGGGGTGCAAGGATGACCTTTATCATTTTATTCTTTACATTTCCATTGAAAACCATAATTATTTTCAACTATCAAGGTTTGATGGCTGTTTTAATAATATGTTCACT
The DNA here is from genome assembly GCA_037127375.1 of Dione juno. Taxonomy (NCBI): domain Eukaryota; kingdom Metazoa; phylum Arthropoda; class Insecta; order Lepidoptera; family Nymphalidae; genus Dione; species Dione juno. Next base: position 1,938,074 of record JAXRJS010000077.1, read on the forward strand.
TTCAGCTACCAGAGAAGCAGCGTTTACGTACGCGATAACTTCCGCTGGTGTGACCCACGCGCTGAGCACGGCGTGCGCACGCGGCGATCTGCCCGCCTGCGGGTGTACCTCGAATAGGTAAAAAAATTTGTACTTATATAGTAGGGTACAAAAGTACGGACCAAATGTCTGTAGTGTTATAACGAATTAATAGAAGAATATAAAATATTTTATATTCTTTATATGGGTACCTTTAGGCATATCTTTTAATTCTTCTCCTAATTATTATTTATTAGTAATTATTAGTTATCCTAATTATTAGTTATTAGTAAGCATTCATCATTCATTCATCTGATTCTGTAGGCTGTCGATGACTTTTCGGCGCGGCGCGCGGAACTCAAGCTGCACTTTTTCTGAGTGAGCTCAGAAAAAGTGCAGCTTGAGTTCCGCCACTCAACGCGAAATATCTCACATTTGGCGGGAACCGGAAATGAGAGTGATTTAACACTAGGTTCTGATTAATGTAAAGCCTATACCATCAAGATCTCTTCCAGGTAACCTGTACCATTAAAAGAAAAGAATAACGCATGGGTATTGGCCGGTGTACAAATACATCTCTTTTTAATACACTTACATAAAATATTACATGATATATACATACTATCTACAATCTATATAAATAGTTAGCAATATTGATTATTTTCAAAACTGTCGTTCTGTTTGTCCGAGTTAATCTCCTGAACTGCTTAACTGATTTGTATGGGTGTTTCACTTATATATACAATACATGCATATTATATTCGAGCAAATACGAAAACTTTGACCAAGAGGGTGAAGCCTCGAATAGGTCGTTAATTTTAAACCTATTTTAGCATCAATATACACAATTTAAACTATTTATATTATACAGACGTCGGTCACCAAGCCCTACCGAGCAGTTCCAGTGGGGCGGATGTGGGGAAGCAGCTTACGGCGCGAGATTCTCACGAAGATTCTTGGACTCCAGAGAAATGGAAGCTGACGCGAGGAGCTTAATGAACTTACATAATAACAGAGTGGGCAGGAAGGTGAGCGAGGTATTACCAAATCTAATGGTAATCATAGCTTTGTAGGCGTTCTTCTATTATAATTTTTTCTGCAAAACTTTAAAAGCTTCTGACTTCAAGCTTTAAGCTGTAAGCTTTTGACGAGATTATGTCTTGTTCTATTTATTCCCGCTATTCGATTTGATTCTAATAAATTAATTATTAATCTTTTGCCTTCCGGATTAGATACAAGTGATGAGAGCTTATCGTATCTAACTTGAACTAGTTACATGTTATCCTTAGATAGAAGTTAAATACTTATATTAAGCTAATCTTAGCATAGACAATCTTTCCTTTCTTCTATTTCCGGTTTCAGTTCGCTTGCAATTAAGAAATAAAATTAAAATCTTATTTCTTTTTGTAAATTGTATAATAAAAAACATAATTTTATAACAAAATAAATATTTTAACTACTAGTGGTGAAACTAATTATCACTTATCACTTTGCGTTCTCTAGATTGCTCTAGAAAACATAATAACAATAATGTTATATAACATAGCTTCATGATATATTCCGCATATAGTAGGAAAAGCAGAAGAAATTTATTGTTAAGACACTCTGTTTCCCACTAACATAAAATTAAATTGATTCATTACCCTGAATGGGAATCAAACCCACAGACATTGCGTTTACAGTTAGACACTGAGCACAACATTAACTTAGGTACCAACTTGAAATCTCATATATATATATATATATATATATATATATATATATATATATATATATATATATATATATATATATATATATATATATATATATGTACATATATAATATATATACATATATATATATATATATATATATATATATATATATATATATATATATATATATATATATACCGAAAGAATTCACTATCTTAATTAAAGACCGTCCTGGCTAACATTATACATTTCTATTTATACAGTCTACAGTATACTCGTATATCAATTTCCATTTCAATTGGTACAGAACAAATCTATCTACTTTATATTAATAAGTAATCTTTTTAAACTGATATCCTATTCAAATAACATCTTTGCCCCATACACATATTAGCATAATTTCTAGTAATGTCGGACGATTTCTTTAAATGTCAGTTGTAGTGTGTGTAATTTTGCTAGACTAACTCTAGAAATATCTAGGCTATTAAAATCCTTTATTTAGAAAGTATCGTTATTTAGATATTGATGACATCGAGATTGATGTTATATATGTAATTTTGGAAACTCGATGTTTCGAACACTTTGCAGTAGCGATTAATTCGGTTGAGTTTTATTTAAAATGTGTAAAAGTTACGTACATAAAAGGAAAAAACGGAACCCGTATGGGATCAATTTGTTGTCCGTATGTCTGTATTCGTCTGTATAAAGATATCAAGCTACGTGCAATAAGTTAATGCAATCAATAGATACATACGAGCGTTTATGATTAATTTTAACTGCATTTTGTATGAAATTCATCGCGTAATCAAACCAAAAGGTGCTTCCCATTGACTTACAGTTTTATAAATTTATATTATTTACAAAATTAAGTGTTGTAGTTCATTTCCTACAAAATTAGTGCCTACAACCGCAAATTTAAGTTTGTTAACTTTTATTTATTTTTAGTTGTATTTTCCGTTGACTTGTAATTTTTAAATTGGTAAGAAACCCTTAGTGGACGAGTACCACTCACCCTTGACCAATATTTGCTTATGACATTGTCGTTAACCCAAGATCGCACTATATTTACTTATTTATACTACTACATTTGCACTATACTTGATTATTATCTGTTATATGTTGAAGGTATATATGTATATATTTAATCATACCTTCTAAACATAACAGTAACAAAACGAAAACCATTATAAATTGGCCTAAGCTACATTTCAAAGTTTTTTTTTTTTAATTCCAGTTCTCACAAACTCTTCTAGATAGGTCCTAATCACATATCATAGATATTTTCCATGCTTTCCTCGAAGCCAGCCGGGGGGTCCAATTATGTATTGTTCGAAATAAGTGCCTGCATTCAGCCTGAGGATATCTGCATATCGTGATTTTGGCTCACATGCATTTTAGCATACTAAGGATATTATACTAAGTAGCCATTTTGAGGAAACACCCAAAAATTACAGGTTTCTTAAAAGTTAAGGTATTTGCCGTTTGCAACAATCTTGAGGTAGTTATGTTGATTTAAGTGCTTTATAACGTATAATTTTGTGATATATCTAATATTGTTATAATAAATATTGGACAATTATCCGAACATGATGATATTTGATAATGTTCCAAGCGAACGTTTGCGACGAACGTTTCCAACGAAGCGTTGCTAACGAACGTTTTGTTCAGCTTATTTTTTTTTTATTATAATATTTTTTCTTGAATAATAAAACGTATAAAAATTAATAGATAGATTATACTTATATCTATCATTCAAATATACTTCTAATTTTCAAATTAAAAATTCAAATATACTATGACATTTTTTTTTTTCAATTTAAGAACAAAAATGTCCTTAAAAAAGTTTATATTTGTAATAATTATTAAATTTGAAATACTTTTTATTTTTAAGCAGAATTGTCGATATTTCTTAAAATTACACTATAATCGATTATTTATATCATAAATTATAATCGATATTTAATTAAATGTTTGAAATATTATTAAGTAAAACACAAGTGAAGTCAGCGGAAAATTCTAGTGTCCAGTAAAGATAGGTGCCTGAAGACAAAATCATTACATTATTGCGGTACACACAAAGTTATGTTGTAAAATGCAAAATGACGATGCATTCGCGCTCATGCAATACATTCTCCATATATATTATCAATTGACCGTTTGTTCGTTTTGATGTTACTAGTTCCTTAGTATTTTGTACCTTCTTAGTAAATCGAAATTGTGGAAGAAAACTGTGAGTTAGATAAAGCTATCTATAAATAATAAAATATTATATAAAAAATTGTATACGTATACTTTTTAATTTTACTGTTAAGCATTGACTTAGTTAGATGCTTAATGTATAAATCACATCAAGAAGAAGAAAGTTGGAGGCATCATCCAGTTTTAATTAAAAAATATAAAAAAAAACTAACGTTACTTAGTTGGCAAAAAAATATTCCGAATATCAATCTGAAAACTAAACAATTTGACGTGTATTACGTCTTTCATGAATTCTTATTTCGTTCTTTGGAAACAGAATAAGCCCCTATTAAAGGAACGCTGTTATGTTTTAATCATTAATGTAGCTTATACTCGTATTAATTAAATATATATATATATATATATATATATATATATATATATATATATATATATATATATATATATATATATATATATATATATATATATATATATATATATATATATATATATATATATATATATATATATATAAATTAAAAAAAAAAATAGGGGAATATTTGCTTACTGTGCAATCTTTAAAATGTTAAGGTCAAAAATATACTTTACTTTACTCAATACGCAGTATTTTCAACTTCGGTGGAAGTAGGAAAACGAATGTCAATGTCATACTCTCTGATTGCCCTGGTATATGTAGGGCGGCTGATAGGTTTGGAGCGTAAAGTAATAAAAATAATAGAAAATATATAAAAAAAAATATTTTACTAAAAAAATATAATACTATTTTTTTTTAATTCGATAAAAGGAAATTATCGCTGGGAGCCAGGTTTGGATTTTACAAAAATAGTTTATTTCAATTTCTAATGTTAAACTTTGAAGCATCGTCAAACTCGTATGTACATATATATGCATTTATGTTAGGTACTTACACACATATATCTATATGTATATAATTTATGAAGAATTTACGATGAACGAGTTCGGAGGAAATTATGGTAATTATTAAACGTAATTTTCTTTGAGAGATGACTACTGCGTCTAGGATGTTTTTATTTTCTCAATTATAGTTCTACTAGCAAGGCTCTATTACACATTATCACTTGCTAACTGTAGTAAGAAACTTTTTTGCATAACTTAGCTATATAACGAGCAGAATATCCGCTAGATTTTATAAAATTATTTATTTAATAATGGAACACCATGATGGTGGCAACATATTTTTTTTTTCCTCAAGCCTTGGAGTTACGCCACCTATCAAGATATATCCTTTAAAAAATTCCGTAAATAGCATAGATATTTCCGGAAAAGCAAATATAGTATAATTTTGTCTTCGTATATGTTTTACACTAAGTTGGATAGGAGAAGCGAAACTAAAGTATATGTAATTGTTTAACTTTGGCTTATAAAACTAAAAATCATTTATATTTTAGACTTTAATATTTTGTTAAATTAACTTTGGATTTCTAATTTCGAGCATATGTCGAATAAATTAAATGTGCCTTGTTTTTTTTATATATATACAATAATTCCTTACCAGATGGTCAAAGACTTAGTTCGACGTGAATGCAAATGCCATGGGGTATCAGGCTCCTGTGCAGTTCGGACTTGCTGGCGAGCGCTACCACCCTTTAGAGCGGTGGGTGCAGCTCTACGTGACAAGTACCATAGAGCCCGACTTGTGACACCTCATCCGCCGCCTGCTGTACACGCTCCACAGACACATCTTGTGATACGAAGGTAAGTTATAAATGATATTTTTGCTTTGTTATCTATTCCAATAATAAATTTATTACATTAAGCACCAAATTCTCAATGAAAATAAAATTGTCATTATTGTCTAACAAAAGCTACTTGAAAGGTAGTTCTGCTGGGAAAAGCTGGTGATCTTGGCTAATATATAAAAACTCTACATTTTGAACTCCTTAGAGTGTTCGTGTTTCGTCTGTGCCTTTATTTAAACATTTATTTATTTGTTTACCTCTTGACTTTTAATATAAAGTTTTTATTAGTATACAATTACTAATGAAAAATTTACGGCTTCGTCGTATCGTCGTAAATGACAAAATTGTGTGAATTTAGTATCGACCAGAGCTAAATGCGCGACACATGAATATGAAATGATTTTGCAACTTTGACCTTAGACTTAGCGACCAATCGTATGACGGACAGTGACTCACGCATTCCCACCTGTTACCCGTTACAATGCAAATTATACTGTTTTATACTATAAAAGAATATATTATAAAAAATAACTAATGGGGACCGTAGTGGCGCAGAGGCACAGCGTCTGCCTGCCTATAGTTTGTGGGTTCGATTCCCACTTGGGGAGAATAAATGAATGAGAATTTAACGTTGACTTACGCTGCTCACCACACAATGTCTCGAAAAGCAGTGTTAGAAAACGGGGTTCAGGTGTCTTAAGCTTAGGTTCCCTCTGCCTACCCTACTATACGCGAGATACAGCTTAAAGTGAGCTTGTAAAAATAATAATGAAAATCCTTTTTATAAATTTAAAAGATTTTCATTACAAGGTATTATGGCGCCGTGAGACAAGGCTTGACTGTAAAATCATATAACGCAGAAAACGGAGTGTCATAACACTAGATAATCTGCACGTATTGGGTACCATAAGCGGGATAAAGCGTGAATGTATGTTGCCTAATGCCTTCCTAGGACATTCCTTTGCCCACTCTATGACAATTTTTAAAAATATTGTTTAGTAATCGAACCTAACGTCGTCTACCAGATGCAGACGAGAGACGATAGACGAGACCGGCGAGCTGTCGTAATTTTTTTTATTATTTCAATATTAATTATTTTATTTTATTATCAATGTAATTTGTTATTATTATGTTCTGAATTTTGTATTAATAATAATTATTATTTTTATCATTATTGAGGTGGGCTATAGGCTATGTTCTATTACAATTATCAATTTCATATAGCCCATAGTACCTGTCATCCATCAGCTCGGTCACTTAGAATGTATGTATCATACACAATTCTTAGTTATTTAAATATGAATACGTAATATTAAATCAATTGTAATATTTTTCATTTAATTATGTGCTTAAAAAGAGTTTAGTTTTTTATACTTTATACATTTTTACGAAATTAAGAATATCGTGTAAGAGGAAACACTGTCGTATGAGAAGCATATGATAAAAATCTAAAATTACATCGATGTCCTTCAAATAGTTTTATTTAAGTTTTTATCAGAACAAAGAGCGAAGCAAGCAGGATGTAAAGCTTAGTATTAACCACAATATTTCATATAACACAAATTTTTTTTAAATATTTCCAAAATAACAGCAAAAAACCATCATGAACGACACCTTTGCCAAATGCTATTATTTTTATTGTAATAGTTGTATATTTTAAGTTGAAAAATTATATTATTTCGGAATAAAGTGAATAAAATGCACGCAGCAGGATTTGAACCCGCGCCTCATGGACGGACTCTTGTACGGTTTCCATGAGGCGCGGCTTCCAATCCAGCTGCGTCCAAATGTTTAAGTATTTTTTCTATCCTTATTGTGGATTAACACTTTAAAAATCATTAAATTTTAGAATTTCTAGCTAATATATATATATATATAATCCCCTTTTCCCGGTTTTATAAAACAAAAGCGCATAGCAGCAGCGTAAAGTACCATATATGGCTATGTTACCTTATACGGCACGTACAACCAGACAATATGTAAAACAATCTTACAACACATACGTACGTGGATTTGAACCCGTGACCCTCACAGATTTAGCTATAACTTACAATAATACGAACTTAAATAAATATTTTTATATATAGAAAATATAATAAAATCATCATTAAGAAATAGTTGTATTATATTATAAAAAAATGTGACACCTGCTGTTAAAATATATCTCCAGCATTTTATATGATATAAGTAATTAAAATCTCCAAGGTTAACTCTGACTCATGAATCAATATGGATGGATAAAAATAATAAATTTGTAATTTATGGCTTTCCTATTGGTCTATCGGTTTGTATGTCATTTAACAGGAGATCAGGGATGCCATAAAAAATAATATAAAATAAAAATTGTTGTCACTAACAAGAACTATGTCAAGATTTTTTATCTATGCCAAAGTTTTTTATTATTAACAATATACTTTAGTTTGAGCACAGATAATAATTGATTAATTGTATCCTTGAATTTAAAATTATTGCAGCGGCCTAACCTCCACTTGCATTTACATGATTTAATTAGTATATTTTACATATGTAGCCTAACTCTATATAAAAGGGAAATATTGCCTAATTTTTTGAGTTTAGCTGAAAATTGATTTTTTTACGATATGTACTAAAACTGCTTATGACCGAAAAACTCCAACCCTAATTATACAACAAGAAAACCAAAACAACAATGGCACGGACGCCAAAAGTCTGTGGTGAACAAAAAAGAAAAATAATTTTTATTTAAAAAAAGATTGATCTTTTAGGGTAAAAGTTCTTTCGTCTTTGATTTTTGTTACTCAAAATTCTAATTAAAATAATTCTGGGGTGGGCACGGACCTGGCTCCCATATACCTACGCCCATATACCTACGCCCATATACCTACGCCCATTTAACTACGACCATATACCTACGCCCATATACCTACGCCCATATACCTACGCCCATATACCTACGCCCATTTAACTACGACCTCACGCCCACCGCCGTATCCAAATGGAAATAATTAATTAATTGTTGTATATGACACTTGACACACAAAGTGCCCAAAGCAAGTCTCACCACATATACAATGCATAAATCGAAACAATTAACGTGATATAATATAGCCTTTATCGAGAAATGGACATTGAACACAAAAAATTCATAATTTTTTTTTCTCTACTACATTTAGTGCTACTAGTTAGTTAACTAAACCATTTCAAATTATATACTTATTAATATTAGTATAGAAGCATGAAATATGCAGTAAGTGTAATATATACAAAATATATTTTACACTTACTGCATAAGCAAATAAGTTTTGGTAATATATAAATACGTCAGTAGCAATTTTTCAGCTTCACACTGCGTTCCCACATTTGTTAACAATACACAGATTTTCTTTATAGAAAAACCAATAAATTTGCATCACACCTTATACTTAAGAACAGCATATGTAAAGGATGGAGTGAAGCAATCAGAAATTAATATAACAGATCGATATTCGCCCTTTAACATTCAATCTTACGAACTTGAACGTAACATGAGGTCTAACAATAAGTTAAACACGTATCTCATATCGTTTGATGTCGCTACAATACGTGCCCATAGATTTAAATTATGCACCTTTTCCCAACTATGCTAAATAAAACATTTGTGTAGTAATAAAACGTGCGGGAATTGAACTCGCGACCCACGCATTGGCTGGCACAAGTCAACTGTCGTAGGCTCATACTAATATTGTTATATACATTTATCAATGACGTGTAGTTAAGAATTAATAATATTTTTAATCTGTCAAATTATATCCAAATATATTAAATTGGAAATTAATGAATTATTTTTGTTTCCACTCTCCGGTAAGTTCAGCGTTGAGTTCTACCTCTCAACACGTAGTGTCTCAAATCTCTCTTTGGGATGCGGAGAGCATAGGATATCTTTATCTACCCCACCCCTACTGAAAAATTAATAACATTGCAGATGTAATTACATCTATCTAACAAGTAAAGTGAAACATTCACGTTAGATTCATTTCCATTATTAACAAATCAAAATAAGCCCACTTATACATATTAATGAATATATACATTTTCTTTTTTTTTTATTTTTTTTATTTAATAAGTTAACGTAGTATACAAAAAAACCCACACTTAAAGGCTAACTTAACATGCATATAAAAATAATACAATAACAACACTTTGGACATATATATATATATATATATATATATATATATATATATATATATATATATATATATATATATATATATATATATATATATATATATATATATTAAACTAATTATAATATACAATAATTTAAATATTTGCTTACAGGACAAGGCAAAACGCAGGTATAGGCAGGCAGCCCCGCAAGTCGGAGCTGGTTTATCTCGAGCCCTCCCCTTCGTACTGTGAGCCTGACGTCACGACTGGTTCGTTTGGCACTCACGGAAGACATTGTAACAGGACTTCTAGAGGTAGTTTAGGTTAAATATAAAAAAAATGTAAACCAACTCTTTCTCACGACTAAACTAAAATGAACTAAAAGATTTCGATAAACGTTTACTAGTGTAATTTCCAAGAATTATATATAAGTACCATTTTTTCATAAAATTTACATAAATTCACTAATTGTTTTTGATTTTCATGTACACATGTATGTTGTGAAATATATATGTGTGTGTGTATACAGACACATAAACATAGAAAACAATCTGTGTAAATATATATTGCAAAGGTATATGCAAAAAATACATCTATATTTATTCATTTACTATACATATATTTTTATTATTATAGATAGAAAATATGCTTACAAATATATTTTTAATCTAAATAAACAAAATAAAGTTAATACAATTATATATTATACTATATTATATGTACGCCATTGCACATTTACTCTTACACATATTTATAAAGTGTTATATATGTATTTTTATTTTGTGCAATAAAGTATTATTATTATTATTATATATCATCAAAATTACAGGCGAAGACGGGTGTGAGACACTATGCTGTGGACGCGGCTACAACACAGTGCGAAGAGAAGAAGAAACCAAATGTCACTGTCGCTTCCACTGGTGTTGTCGAGTGTCTTGCGACAAGTGTGTCACTAGGAACGAAGTGCACGTTTGCAAATGAGCGCCATCTAGCGGCGAGTAGATGTGTGTGAATTGAATAAACTTTTCTAGTTTAAGTTTGATTTTATATAATGTGAAAGTGGCCTAAGTGTTTGTTACATATATATATACATATATATATATAATATATATATATATATATATATATATATATATATATATATATATATATATATATATATATATATATATATATATATATATATATATATATATATAATACGTATTACAGTTCTGTAATGTGATTTATTAATAATAATAATATAATGGCTGCACTGGCCGTTGTTTATCTCGGTTATATAAATTTTCTTATTGCTTTCCATTTTATAATAATAATAGTAATTGTATACTATTAATAAACTTTACATTCATATATTATATATAAAAAGAAAACTAAGTACATTGTTTTTAAAGTCTTGTTCGTCGTTAAGAAAATTATTAAAAAAAAAAAAACGTAGAAAATGTTGATGTTTCTTGGATTAAAGCGCCTATTTTTTATCCAAAAGGCATGAGTTCCAGCCTTGCTACGTTCAAATTATATATGTATAATATTTGAACAGAACATAATGGCCATTTCACACTATTTCTTAGCTTTTATACTAATTTTCATATCTTTAATCTTATATAAATAGTCACTAAAACGTATTTATTGTTAAAACATAAGGGCATTTTCTTAATTATAGACGTATAATTTTCAAATAAATTTTGTATTATGGTTAAGTTACAATAACATTTATTTCATATTTATGCTGTAAATTAACTTTCAGTATTTTACAATAAAAAAAACCTAATCTGATTTTTTTTAATTTCAAATATATGGCGCAATGAAACGAAGACGAGAGAATATAACTTTAAACACGAACTTGTTTTCTTTATAATTTATTTCGCATACGAACAAATATTTTTATATTTTTTTAAGCATTATAATACTACTTATAAAAATTTTAATGTAACCGGCACCTCTTGGATACCGTCCAAGCACTAATGGGACTAACCCGCACCTCTTTGATACCGTCATACACTAAGCTAAACTCTTCTCTCTTGCTATGGCGCAGGTTCGAGCCCCGCTATGTTCAAATTTATTCACATTTTTCTAAATAAGATATTAGTATACTTTTGTATTAAGACATGACTGCGGCAAAATTACTTAAAAAATATTATAGCATATCATAATCTCATTAGTAACATATAATTAATAATACATATCTAAATACAAAATAGCACTTTTCATATATCTAAGTACCTACCTAATAATACATTCCGTAGCTTAAGTCTAACTTATTCATATCATGATGATTTAAATAAACTTTTCACGTGTATGTTTTGTTTTATTTCACTTGTTACCTTATTAAAAAATTATAAATATCCTCTTCTAATTTCAAAATTATGCCAATTTAGTTGCTTTTTCTCTTTTTAATCTGTCCAATCTCTAGTCTGTCTAGTCTGTAATTAAGTCTGCAAATAATTCGATTGTTGTGGTTTTGGTAACCACTCGGCTGAATATCTTTTTTAATTTCCACGTTCTTCTAAGACAAAGAGCGAACTTCTTCTTGCTACTAGAGACTCAGTCAAGAAAAAAATATTTTTTATTATTAAATATTATGTAATTATGGCATTGTTAATAAGACCAATAAATTGAACAAAATATATATATCTATAAATAAAACAAATGACTAGAAATTTATTTATAAAAAAAATCTTTCATATATATATTTTTTTTTTCATTGATTTTAATTGTATATTTTTAGTAGATGTGCAAGTCTACAAAAATACGTTTGATATGCTATGCAAGTTTGCCGAATATAATATTATTACATTCAATATTTAATAAAGACAGAATATCTACCCTATTCCTTCTTCCTTCCTTCTACTATAAATTTTAAGTAGTTATCCACAGATGGAAAATAATATAAACTAAAACAAAACATGATATCAAAACTTCATATTAACCAAAATTCGTCGCTTCGCGTCGTTAAAAGTTATTTCAAAAGATTCCATTTCAATTTCAAATAGAATTCGTGTATCAAACTTTTAATGATGACATTTCAATTTAGAAACGTTTGTTATAAATTTCACAGTTTCTTAACAAAGGATATATATATATATATATATATATATATATATATATATATATATATATATATATATATATATATATATATATATATATATATATATATATATATATATATAATACAATCAATCATTTATTTCGCATACAAACAAAGATTTTTATATTTTTTTAAGCATTAATAATACTTATAAAATTTTAATGTAACGGCACCTCTTGGATACCGTCCAAGCACTAATGGGACTAACCCGCACCTCTTTGATATCGTCATACACTAAGCTAAACTCTTCTCTCTTGCTATGGCGCAGGTTCGAGCCCCGCTATGTTCAAATTTATTCACATTTTTCTAAATAAGATATTAGTATACTTTTGTATTAAGACATGACTGCGGCAAAATTACTAAAAATATTATAGCATATCATAATCTCATTAGTAACATATAATTAATAATACATATCTAAATACAAAATAGCACTTTTCATATATCTAAGTACCTACCTAATAATACATTCCGTAGCTTAAGTCTAACTTATTCATATCATGATGATTTAAATAAACTTTTCACGTGTATTTTTTGTTTTATTTCACTTGTTACCTTATTAAAAAATTATAAATATCCTCTTCTAATTTCAAAATTATGCCAATTTAGTTGTTTTTTCTCTTTTTAATCTGTCTAATCTCTAGTCTGTCTAGTCTGTAATTAAGTCTGCAAATAATTTGATTGTTGTGGTTTTTATAACCGGCTGAATATCTTCCTAATTTCCACGTTCTTCTAAGACAAAGAGCGAACTTCTTCTTGCTACTAGAGACTCAGTCAAGAAAAAAATATTTTTTTATTACTAAATATTATGTAATTATGGCATTGTTAATAAGACCAATAAAATGAACAAAATATATATATCTATAAATAAAACAAATGACTAGAAATTTATTTATAAAAAAAATCTTTCATATATATATTTTTTTTTTCATTGATTTTAATTGTATATTTTTAGTAGATGTGCAAGTCTACAAAAATACGTTTGATATGCTATGCAAGTTTGCCGAATATAATATTATTACATTCAATATTTAATAAAGACAGAATATCTACCCTATTCCTTCTTCCTTCCTTCTACTATAAATTTTAAGTAGTTATCCACAGATGGAAAATAATATAAACTAAAACAAAACATGGTATCAAAACTTCATATTAACCAAAATTCGTCGCTTCGCGTCGTTAAAAGTTATTTCAAAAGATTCCATTTCAATTTCAAATAGAATTCGTGTATCAAACTTTTAATGATGACATTTCAATTTAGAAACGTTTGTTATAAATTTCACAGTTTCTTAACAAAGGATATATATATATATATATATATATATATATATATATATATATATATATATATATATATATATATATATATATATATATATATATATCTTCTTCTTCTTGGCATTAGTCCCGGCTTTTGCCAGGGTCTGCCTTCCGACTGAGCCTACTCCACTTTGCACGGTCTTTAACATCCTCAGTGGACAATTTATTGGCTCTCATGTCTTGTGTCACGACATCCAGCCATCGCTTCCTTGGGCGTCCGGGTGGTCTAACTCCAGGGACAGACATGTCAAGGCACTTCCTTCCGACATAGTTCTCAGATCGGCGCATAACATGGCCATACCATCTCAGGCGACGCTCTTGGAGCTTATCCACTACGTCACGGACCCCAAGACTACCTCGAATGAATGTGTTGCGTATGCGGTCGGACCGCGTCACGCCACACATCCATCTCAGCATCTTCATCTCCGTGACGTGAAGCTCCTGAGTGTGCCGAGATAATGTTGGCCAACATTCGCTGCCGTATATAAGAACAGGTCGGATAATGCTCTTGTATATCAGTCCCTTGAGCTTGGGCGGTATTCTGCTATCGCAGACCACACCAGTGACCTCCCGCCATTTGGCCAAGGCAGCGTTTATACGGGCATGGATGTCGTGGTCGATGCCTCCAGACTCATGCATAACGGCTCCAAGGTACCTGAACTTCTCCGACTTAACGGCTGGATCAGGCCCTATATGGATGGTGCTCGAGTCCGGGCTCCCACAAGCCATGTACTCGGTCTTCGACACATTCAGTTTGAGACCACCGTTTTCAAGCGCACCCTTCCAGGAGTTCACTTTACGCTCCAGCATCAGTCGGTTCTCATCGATGAGTACTATGTCATCGGCATACATCATCAGCCACGGAGGCTGGCATTGGATGTCAGCCGAGACAGTATCCAGCACTACATTGAATAAGAACGGACTAAGAGCTGAGCCCTGGTGAACCCCTACTGTAATCGGGAAGGGCTTGGTGTCGCCAACAGCGGTCCTAACCACTGAAGCGGAGTCGTTGTACATATCTCTGATAACCTCAATATAGGCTTCAGGGATCCCCTTGGATCGCAATGCCCACCAGATACACTGACGTGGCACACAGTCAAAGGCCTTCTGCAGGTCCAAAAAGGCCACATGCAGAGCTCTCCTTTTTTCCCTGTAAGCCTCCATCAAAGTTCTGAGGGCAAAAATGGCATCCATTGTGCCTGCCTGGCATCCTGGTTGAAACCCATACTGAGACGCAGAGACAGTACATTCTTGGCGGAGCCTGAGGCCGATCATGCGCTCGAAGAGCTTCATGGTGTGACTCATAATCTTAATGCCCCTATAACTACCGCAATCTTGAACACTGCCCCTTCCTTTGTAAAACCTTTGTTTGGTTAAACAGGTCAGTAAGTATAAGCACACCAAGAGAGCCCAACGATTTCCACGCTTCGATTGGGATGTCGTCAGGTCCTACCGCTTTTCCGTTCTTCATGCGTCGAAGACAATTACGAGTTTCGTCACGGGTTATTGGAGCAACAAGTCCGAGGTTAGGAGATAATTCAGGAGGAAGACTACAAGACTGCTGAGTGTTCAGCAGCTCCTTAAAGTAGCTTCTCCATCTCTCCTTCACAGAGGCATGACTACAAAGCAACGTGTCCCGAGAATCTCTGACGCAAAGACATTTTGTAATATCCTGCGTCGCTTTATCTCGAGCACGAGCCAGTTTGTATATGAGCTTCTGCCCCTCCACAGATTCAAGTTTATCGTACAATGGCGACAAACTTTCTCTGCGGGCTCTGGCTACAGCTCTTTTGCTGGCCTGTTTCGCTGCTATGTACTCCAGTCTGTCTTCAGGAGAGTTGGAATGCTGCCATTCTTTAAACGCAGCCTTCTTTTCCCGAATCACCCCCTGCACCTGGTCATTCCACCACCATGTCTCCCTGTCGATGACACGCCCACCCTTAGTAACGCCAAGAACTCGCTTGCCCGCCGCAATGATTGTTGAATGAGCTCGATCCCATGCAGTCTGAGCGGTCTCGGTGTTCGTCAGTAGATTTTGACTCTCCACCTCCGCCAAGAAGTCTGTCTGCATCGGCCCATTCAACAACCACCACTTAATCCTAGGCTTGCGTTTCTCAGCTACTTTCTTTTTCGGGGTAACATTATAGTCCATGACAAGGAGGCGATGTTGGGCCGTCAGGCTTTCGCCGGGAATGACCTTACAGTTGGTCACCCTGCCTGTATGACACCGTCTAGTCAGCAAATAATCAATTTGAGTTGAGTGGGACCCGTTCTTATACGTTATAAGGTGCTGAGGTTTCTTCTGGAAGAAAGTGTTCACGATGGCCAGATCAGACGCAATGCAGGTTCTTAGAATATTTTCTCCCTCTGCATTGCGAAGACCATATCCAAAACCCCCGTGAACACGTTCATACACCTCAGCGACCCTACCCACGTGACCGTTCAAGTCCCCCCCAACTAGGATTGCTTCGGTAGACGGTATAGCGAGTAGGACCTCTTCACACTGCTCCCAGAAAGTCTCCTTTTCAGCCGCGCTACAACCCGCCTGGGGAGCATAAGCACTGATTAAGTTTGTGATTACGCCCTCGATCAGTACCTTTACCCGCATCAAGCGGTCGCAGCGACGGTCAACTTCAAGAAGCCCATTCTGAAGCTCTTCAGAAAGCGCTACCGCTACAGCGTTTTTGCCCGTAGGTGACCCAGTGTATATAAGGCGGTAACCCTGCCTGATGTTACGAGACTTATTGCCCTTCCAGCGAGTTTCCTGAATGAACGCACACTGGACCCGACGTCTCATGAGTACATCTGCGAGTTCTCTGCATCGTCCGGTTAGAGAGAGAGAGAGAGAGAGAGTTTCCGTCTGGGTACTGACGTCGTTAGCCGTGCCCGTACTTGACACGGTAGCCCTTGCCCACTTATCGCAGGTGTAGGGCGATGTGCCTGCGCGTCGTTTAACGGCGACGCCCTAGCCATACCCAGCTTTTTTCTAAATCGTTCCATACTAGTGGCGAAGTGGTTTTTAGTGGAGCGATTGCCATCTGACCTCCAAACCCATTACTGGGAGAAACCAAGAAAGAAAAGGGAATAAAAGGCAGAGAGACTTGGAGTATAGGAGGACACCACTTACATGGATTGGATAGGGTTATGAAAGTGGTGGCTCGAGGCCCCGGGGTCGCGTACCCGTATGCCGAAAACCAAATATCGGACAGATAATTGGCTAGACACCCTCTGAGTAGATATATATATATATATATATATATATATATATATATATATATATATATATATATATATATATATATATATATATATATATATATATATATATCCAATCGAAATTTTATTTGTTTTTTTTCTATTTAAGTACATATATACATTATGAATGTATTTAATTAGAAAAAACAGATAAAATTCCGTTCTTTTCGATATGAATGACGATGACGATGTATATTACTCGTATCTACTATAATATATTAAACAAACATTATTTGTATAAACTTTCCTCTCAAATTACGCAAACCATTATTGAACATCATGTGAACAATGTATTTATTTATTATATGAATTACATATATATAATAATTTTAAATATATTTATTTTATATATAATAAGATATGTTTCTGAAATAAAAGTAAAGTTACTTTCGCCTAACTTGGCGAGAGTCACTCCTCTCACACTCCTTATTACATCAGCTACCTCTACCAGTCCCGTCAAAATCGGTGTAACCGTTTCGGAGATTAACCGGAACAAGCATACTGATAGACAAAAATTGTAAAAACTGTTATTTTAGTACATGTACCGTATATATACATTCATATGCATGAGCTAAAGCGGTTATATTAAGAAAAAATATTGGTATGTAAGTAAGTATATATATTTAATACTAATGACTACCTAAACCATTCAATTTGCCTTATAAAGATATACATAAGACTAATGATGCCAACCTGGTTGTTTACACTCAACGCTAGATTAACGCTAATAATTATACACACTTTATTCCCCTTAGTTCCCAAATAAATTAAATATTGCACCACATTTGTTCTGATGCACTTAATTCTATCTAAATTTTAGTTGACATTTACCACCTATACATAAATCCATGCAATCTGAAATCGTGAAATAAATCTATGCATGTGGTACTGATATGTGATAGTTTGTACGTAATAAATTAAACTTGACAACATGCCGTAAACTACGCGTAAAATAAATCCAAACGACAAGTAATCAGATACAGGCAATTATTCACCAATACGAGATTTATATGCAAATCAAACGTAGTACGACAGTGTTTACTTTTTTTTGTAAATGTATGTTTTTTAGTTGCAAAATGTATAATGCCACATATGTAAGAAATCTAGAGTTCTATTTTTTTTATTGAAATAATCACTCTTCTTTCATATCAAATAAGTTGTAGTTTAAATATTGTAATCATAGTTTATTATTGAAAATATAAAATAAGTTTGCGTTCTGAAATTATTCTCGTTGTATATTTATAACGCTTACAATTTATCTGTCACGTTGACGTCAACGGTCAACTTTACCAAACTTCAGAATTCACTTACTTATTATTTGTTTATGTAGTTTGTTGTGAATTTTTAAATTAAACTGGCTTAACATTTGCCTCTGGATTCGATGTAATTTAACAAAAATGCCAAATCCTACATGTGTTCAGTGCAACACTAACGATTCGTTTCTGTGGCGGAGTGCAGAAAACGGTCAAATATGCAACGAATGTCACTTAGGGAATACAGTGAATAAGGACATAAAACCAGAGGCTTGCTCAACCAAAACTGAAAGTGATGATAAAAAGGAGGAAAAAGAAGAAGTTGAGAGTAAGAATGGAAAGAGTGAAGGTGAAACTACCCCTGCAAAGGCAACTGGTAAAGGTACAAGAAAAAGTACGCGATCGACGCGATATAAAACTAAAACGCCAGCACCAGTGCCATCGAAACCCGCGGCGCCTCGTGGAAGGGGGCGCAGAAGTATCTTTAAAAGGCAGCCATTAAAAGCTCCAACTGCCACTGCTACTGTTGTCACAAGTGATTATTTGTTTTTTAAGGTATGAAAATCTTAATTTGTCAACTTTCAAGTTACATAAGACAAATGTAGTCAAGCCAAGCCAAACAATTATTTCTGATAATCATTGGTAAAATATCATACTTTAAATATTTAATTAATCACATTAAATTTTCTAATGCTACATCTTCTTAGGGAACATATATGCAAGTTGGTGACATAGTATCTATGATAGACGTTAATGGGGGTACATATTATGCTCAAATCAGAGGATTTTTAACAGACCAATATTGTGAGAAAAGTGCTGTTATAACATGGTTGTTACCTACAAAAGCCAGCCCACCACCAGAAAAAGGATTTGATCCAGCTACTTATATTATAGGTATGTAAATTTCTTTACTATTAATGATCCAAAAATCATATAACAATAGGTTTACTTAATAGATTTACAAAAATAAGTGGATTAATTAATGGTCAAAGAGTGTTATAGAATTCTTATTTTTGATGAAATTAATTTATACTGACATTGTGATTCAAATTCTCAACATGTTTTATAATGTCTTTAAATTTTTAATTTTTTTTCCAGTATTATTTCATGTTAAAAATTAAAAATGATGTTCACAAAAAAAAAATATAATTTTCATTATACCTTTTTTTAAATTGTTTTAATCTTTCAGAGTAAAAAAAAATTTATTTCAGGTCCAGAAGAAGATTTGCCACGAAAATTAGAATACATGGAATTTGTAATGCATGCTCCATCTGACTACTACAAAGCGAGCAACACTCCCTATCCTCTTACAGATACAGAATTAAATAATTATAATGGCTTTATTTGGACGACACTTGAACCTAAAGATAGGACTTCATAAAATTATTCGTACCAACATTAAAATGTTAAATCTGATTAATTTTTTTCTATTAATATATAATATTATAAAGCGTTTTTGTTACTAAATTCAATTACACTTGTTAGGTATTATCATAAGTTACATACTTTCAATAAATATTTTATATAATTTATATCATCTTAAGGAATGTGAGATTAAAAGAAATGGAAGCTATTATAAATTGTAAATATTCAGAAGATACTAAGTCCTCAGAAGATACTCAGAAGATACTGCAGTACATACTCAATCCTCAAATACATCAATCAATCACTATGCCAAAAAAAAATTACCAGTTTACAATTTTACATGCTTTATAATCGTTTTTTTTCGCTGACGGTTGTTTTAGTTGACACACGTATTAATGAGAGTTTTTAATAAATTTAAAAATATTCTTCCTTTATTAATAGATATTTGAAGTTTAAGATCTGTTTATAGCTAAATACTAACTCGGTGATTGTTTTATCTTAGTGATTGTTTTGTGTTGTCATCTTAGTTAAGCAAATTCCGGTGAGTACTTAGGTTATAAGAATGGATGCCGATCCCCCTCCGGATCCTCCCGATCCTGGTGGTGGTAATTATAACCAAGTATCTAAAAAACGCCAAGGGGATGATTCATTTCCAAACCATGTCTCAACAATTAAAAAAACTATTATAAGTCCTTCTTCTGCAACTGTATCTATTCAAAACCTGTATGTGCATCCTTCCTTGTCTGATGGGGTTAAATCCTATACCAATTCCGATAAAGGCCCTTTTATTGTTTATGTTTCAAGGGAATCCCCTGATCCAGCTGCAGGAACTGCCATTAGAGCTATTAAATTTGGTCAATTCCTTCATACCAATAAAATTAATTATATTGTAAATGATGGTGTCAAGAATGTGGGCCGTAATAAAATCAGTGTCCAGTTCACATCTGCTGAAGCGGCCAACGAATTTCTGAATAATCCTGTAATTAGTCTATGTAAGTATGTTTGTATTATACCAACATTTAATGTGACAAGAATGGGTATTGCTACAGGAGTTCCCGTTGAGTGGGGCTTGGAAGATTTGCAAAGTTCTTAAAACTTCCAAATGGATGTGGAGAAGTTATGAAAGTGCGACGATTGAATAGGAAGAATAATAGTGAGAGTGTTATTACATGGGTCCCAACGGAGTCAGTTGTAATAACATTCCGTGGACAAATGTTACCAGAATGGGTCTTGTCCTACCACTCAAGTCTACATATTGAACCTTATATTTTTCCAACAATCCAGTGTATTAATTGCTGTCGCTTTGGACATGTTAAGGCACAGTGCAGATCCCAGCCTAGATGCTACAGATGCACGCAGTCTCATTCAGGTGAATCATGCAAAGTGGAAAAGGATATTTCAACCTGTTTGTACTGTACTTATAATCACTATGCTACAGATAAGTCGTGTCCAGAGTTTGCAAGGCAGCAAGAAATTAAGTCTGTAATGTCCCAAGAGAATATCTCCTATATTGAAGCTTCTTCCCGATTCCCTCCTATCCAGCGATCTTACGCTGATATAGCAAAGGAAATATTTTCCTCTCCAGCTTTCTCCAATCCTCAGGTCAGTCAGACCAAAGTCCCTTCTCCTAATACAGTATCATACCGGAAAACTGTTTTCCATACTCCCCGTCCTCGAGCTCCCGTAATAAAGGGATTTGATAGAAAAGCTCATCAAGCTATTGTAGCTAACTGTTCCTCACCCCTTTCAAATGGCTGCCCATCCTGATAAATCCTCTGAATATCCAGAAAAGATCTATTGGTTACACTAACAGAAACCCTTATAATTTTGTCACCATGTGATGACGTCCCTCTACCATCCAACGTTGCCCAAAACTTTGTCAAAATTTTCAATATCCTTAAAAATGGACCCACTGAGCTTCCTCCAGTGGAATAGCAATAGTATCCGATGTAAAAAGCACGAGTTTTATCGATTATTTCGCTTCACAAACCTGTTATTGCTGCCCTCTCGGAGACATGGCTGAGTCCGGGTTCCCGTTTTAGAGTGCCGGGTTTCTCCTATTTAAGGGAGAGCCTTCAATATTTCCTTCCTTTCTGTCTATATTCCGCGCCCTTCGTCCTTTATTTTTCTTGAGCTTAAATCTATCATGTTCTCTCTTCCCAGTCCTGTCCTAGTCTTGGGGGATTTTAACACTTATCACACTTCGTGGGGGTGTTATAACTGTGATGGATTCTCTCCTTCGTTGGTGGATATGATTGGTGATGTTGGTTTTTGCATTCTCAACGATGGCTCGCCGACTCGTAGGGTGAATCCTAATCAGAACCCCAAGACTGCTGTCGATCTTCTCCTTGTCTTCTTCTCTTGCCTCCAAACTGTCCTGGAATGTTCTATCCTATTCCCATGGTAGTGATCATTTCCCCATCATCCTTTCCTTTGCTAATCCTATCAATGTATCTTCTAATAATCCTCTTCTCAAATATAATTTAAAAAGAGCAAATTGTTGTCTATATGCATCTTCTGTTGATTGCATGATAGAAACTCCTTCTGTGCCCATAGATGGTGAGAATTTGGTGGGTTGCTATGATAGGTTTGTTGATGCTATTTTAGCTTCTGCTGATATCCATATACCAAAAATATTCTCTACTCGGAATCAAATGCCTTTCAGTCCCTGGTGGGATCAGGATTGCACTGATTCTGTCACTCGGCGATCATCTGTCACGAGGTGTCATAGGCAGCCTGTATGATGGTGGAGAATTTTATTGAGTATCGGCACAGGGCAGTGTGTTTCTGGATATAGATTCCGCATATGATAATGTTCTTCTTCCGATACTCTGGCAGAAAATGCAACATCTGAATATTCCGCCGAGGTTAACTTATTATATATGCAACCTGCTTACTGGCAGGACTATTTCTGTAAAGCATCCACTTCTTACTATGCCCTCTAGACTTCTCTGCAAGGGTATTCCTCAAGGTTCAGTGCTCAGTCCTCTGATGTATAATATTTACACGCATGACCTGGAATTGTTTGTGAACAATTTTTGTAATATTCTTCAATATGCTGATGACATTGTTCTCTATTATAGTTCTAAATCGATAGAGGACATCACTTTTTGCTTAAATACTGCTTTGCATTACCTAAACCAGTGGTTTTCTGATCATGGCCTTGCACTGGCAGTAGCTAAATGTAAGGCGGTTGTGTTTTCGAGAAATAGAGTGATTCCGAATGTTGATATTTATTGTGATGAGGAAATGATTACTCTTTCTGATAATGTAAAATTCTTAGGCATTATTCTTGACAAACGTCTGAACGGAATTGCTCATACTGATTATATCATTAACAAGTGCGAAAAAGCTGTAAATGCCTTACGAGCAGTTTCTGTTGTGTGGTGGGGTGCACACCCCTATTCTCAAAAACTATTGTACAATTCTTTAGTCCGCAGCCACATTGACTACGGCCTATTTGTATTAGACCCCTTTAATAAAGTAGCTACTGACAAATTGAATCGAATTCAATACAAATGTCTCAGAATAATATTAGGTGCAATGAGGTCTACTCCTACTAATGCACTACAAGTTGAATGTGTTGATCCTCCTCTCCCTATCCGACGCCAATATCTGTCCGATCGTTTTGTAAGTAAATTGTTTCCGCTGTCATTCCATCCTCTTTTACTATAAACTGTCCAAATTGGCCAATATTTTCTCCCATGAGCAATATGTTTCGTATTTACTTAATAGTTTCCTTAGACTTTCCAATCTCCCCCATCCCATAAGCAGCTCTCCTTGTATTCCACTTTATTGTACCTCCTTCCAAGCGTTAGTCCACAATCCATCTATAATCACAGATTTCGGTCTGTCCAAGGATGATCCAGGCGCCAACACTAAATTTCAAGCTTTAATTAATATATATTGGCATAGGTGTGGTGTGGGGATGCTGCAGTGTACATAAAGACAAGGATCGATATATGCAATGTTTGCAATGCAAAATAATTTTCCACCTAACTTGCTTGGGAATTGACTCTCATTCGAGCATGTCTAACAATTGGAATTGTCCAAAGTGCAATCGGCCTAAAACAAGTGATGAGACTCCTGTGCGATCTGCATTAAGCCGTACAATCTCCAAAGTAGCCGATCATAATGTAACTAAAAGATCTCACAAAAGACAAGCACTTGTTCTCCAACATCACCAATAACAAATGAGCAACTGACTCACGATAATATACGAGCTATTGTTAACGAAGAAATTGAAAAACAAATGTCAAACTTAATGATAAACATTAATAAAACAATAAATGATTTGACTAACACCAATTTTAAAGCGCTCGAATACAAAATCGAAGAATTGCAAAAATCTGTTTCTTTTATGAGTAATCAATATGAGGATATGAAAAAGCAACTCGATTTATGCTGTGAGGTGACTAATAAATTAAAAAATTAAAATGAAGCGCTTCAAAATGCGATAAATATTCTACAAAACAAAGTAAATCTAGTGGAACAGCAAGCACGATCAAGCAATATTGAAATTCAATGTGTCTCAGAATTAAAGAATGAAAATTTAATAACTATAGTTAAACAACTTTCGAAATCTGTTAATTTCAATATAAAAGATAACGAAATTGCACATTGCACGCGTGTCGCCAAAACAAGTCCAAAATCTACGAGACCAAGATCAGTCATAGTTCAACTTAGCGCTCCTTTGGTGCGGGACCAACTTCTAGCAGCTGTGATCAAGTTTAACAAATGTAACTCGTCCAACAAGTTAAATTCATCTCATCTTGGTATCGGGGGAAACAAGGTTCCTGTATATGTATGTGAACATTTATCAACTGCAAATAAATCTCTACACGCCGCTGCTCGTAAAAAGGGAAAGGAATTAAACTATAAGCACATTTGGGTGCGGAATGGGCGAGAAAATATATTTATGAGAAAAACTGATGACAGCAACAACAAAATAATTTACAACTTGGACTCCTTAAACAAATTAACTTAACTTTACTTAATATTAAATATGCCACATGTAGCTATGTATATAATTATCTTCCAAATATGTGCACATTAAACATATAATATCAAAATGTAAAAGGGCCTTCGTACGAAAACACATGATTTCTATAGAAATTTGAATTGCAGTAATTATGATATTATTATTTTAACCGAGACTTGGCTAAACAGTGATATTTTAAATTCTGAATTGTTTAGTGATAATTATAGTGTACATAGAAGAGGTAGGGATATATTCTGTTCAATTAAAAATAACGTAGGAGGAGTATTGGTAGGTGTAAATAATAAGTTTAACTCTCGCCGAATGGCAACCTGGGAGAGTTCTTGTGAAAACTTGTGGCTAACAGTAAATATTAGTAAAAGTAGTACAATAGCTCTTTGTGCAACCTATATTCCTCCACCGATTAGTAAGACTGTCTTGGATAAATTTATGGACAATTTCAATCGTGTGTCGGAAATTATAAGTTATACTGCTCTTGTTGTCGGAGACTTTAATTTAGGTTGTATAGACTGGGAGCTAGTAGGAAATACCAAAAACGGCCATCACATGCGTTCTTTGGCTAAATCTCTTGTATATTTTTCCGAGATTAACGGTTTTTCACAACATAATCGCATAAAAAATCAACAAAATAAAATTTTAGATCTCGTCTTTTGCGATAATACTATTTTTGATGTAACAGTTGATGCTTCTGCTAATATAATGAGTCGCATAGATCCGCTACATCCACCATTAGATATCTGCATTAGTCTTGATAATGACAACACGAAAGTCTTAGATTTCAACCCACACTATGCAAGATATATTTTCTCTGAAGCTAATTTTAAAGATATTAACAAATTCTTAGAAGACGTAAATTGGTCCGAAATACTTAAAAAACACGACGATGTTAATGATATGGTAGAAATATTGTATTCTTTTGTCAGATCCTCAATTGAGCTTAATGTACCCAAAATTTTTAAGAAAAATACTCGAAAATATCCCCCTTGGATGCATAAGATCCTTATAAAAAGAATTAAAGAGAAAGAAAGGCTCAGATTAAGATACAAAAAATATAAAAATCCAATGGACGAAATATCACTGAAAATGTAGTGAATTGATGTGAATGATGTAGTGAATTGTCTTTAAAAAGTTACAATAAGTACATTAAACGTTCCGAAGATAGTATTAAAAATAACTTGAAATATTTTTGATCTTTTATCAAAACTAAAAAATAAAATAGGAATCATACTTTTCCTAAAATGATGACTAATAATAATGTTAAAATTTTTGGTAGCAAACAAATTTGCGATTCTTTTGGGTCACACTTATCTTGAATATTTGACATTAATACAAATGTGCCATACAACACCAACGACATACTAACTAATATGCATCATGTCAATAACAACAGCTTTGTCTTACAACAAATTCAACTAAACGAATTTGACATTTTGAATAAATTAAAAGGATTAGACCAATATAATGGAGCAGGGCCCGACGGTATACCCCCAATATATTTAATGAACTGTGCATCATCTCTTGCAGTACCACTTAAAATTATTTATAATACTTCATTAAAAACAGGATCTTTTCCAACTAAGTGGAAGATTGCAAAAGTCGTTCCAATTTTTAAAATTGATGATAAAGAAAAAGTAGAGAATTACCGTCCCATATCCATTCTTTCAGTGTTTGTGCAAAGTGTTTGAATCTTTGATTTATCCATCTATATATGCTCAGTTTAAAAGTTTTATTAGTGACCATCAACATGGTTTTATTACAGGTAGATCAACTATGACAAATTTGGTAAATTATACTGGACACTAATTGACTCTATTGACAAAAGAAAAAGAATTGATGTTATTTATTCAGATTTCAGTAAAGCATTTGATCTAGTGCCTACTTCGGTCCTACTTCTTAAGTTGTCCACGTATGGTCTGGCGGGATCAGTAGTTGGCTAGAGTCATATTTGACCAATAGATACTTTTATGTCGTTGCAAATGGGCATGAATCCACTAAATTTAAGATATCATCTGGAGTTCCTCAGGGCTTGCACTTAGGGCCTTTGTTGTTTAATATCTTTATTAATGACCTGCCAAAATGCTTCAAGCATTCTACACCTTACATGTTCGCTGATGACCTTAAGCTGCTAAAAACCATAAGTAGCATTAAAGATGTAAAAGACCTACAGAATGATGTGATAAATTTGTTCAATTGGTGCAAGATAAACGGAATGGTACTTAACGCAGAAAAATGTTATTTCATTACTTTCACTCGTGACCATATTGAAGTAAATACCCAGTACTTCATTGCAGATTTACCATTAAAACGTGTTAGCACTATTAGAGATCTTGGTGTGACATTCGATGAAAAGTTGACTTTTATTCCACATATAGACAATATAGTCACAAAAGCTTCAAGGATGCTAGGTTTTGTCCTTAGGAGCAGCAAATTATTCCGAAATTCTAATACTAAAATACATTTATATAATAGCTTAGTAAGAAGTGTTTTAGAGTATGGTAGTGTGGTGTGGAGACCTCATTATGCGACACACTGTTTACGGATGGAGAGGGTACAAAAACGGTTTCTTTATCATCTGGCATTCGCTCATTGTAAGGCTAAAGAATCTAGTTCGTACAACGACAAGTTGGCATTTTTTAAAATGCTTTCTCTAAGTAAAAGAAGAGACTTGTTGGAGTTAATGTATTTACACAAATCTCTTAAGTCTCCTTTCGGTATCCGTAAACCGATTACTCCTCTCGTAGGACCTCTTCGTAGGACAGTGTTAGGTAGAAACTCACTGATGTCACGACTCTCTAAAATACTAAACAACAACAGCGAAGTTCTTGACCCATTTGGAGACTCAATGTTAAAATATAAGTTTAAAATTTTATCCCATATTTAAATTGATTTATAGATGTCTACTTTAGATAATTTTATCTACAAAAAGTGTATTAATATTGTTAAAAATATGTTTGTCAGTGTTATATTACTATTAATTTAACGTGACGCTTGTTTTCTTCGTTGGATTAATGCACAAGCGCTTAGTGAATTAAAATTGTATAACTTCTTAATTTTTGTTATATAGCATGCTGTATCCACTTTAAAAGATGGTGCATTTAGTTTTAATTATTTTTTTTTGTTTCACTTTTACTTGATGTTTAATGTTATCATTACTTGTGGATCATAAATAAATAAATAAATAAATATTGTGTTGTTTTGTTGTAGATGCAGACTTTTTACTGGATTCCATTGTAATAACATGCATTGTAATTTTTGTGTGTGAATCATTCTTTTACCGTATAACCTCCTTCGTGTGTTTTCCACTCAATTTGACATTGGCGAAGTGATTTGTGTTCTACTGACACGCTCGAAACGCCATACTTAAAGAACTGAACTGCTTTATAATCAACAATATATCTAATATATAAAAATCAAATATCTCTAATATATAAAAATCAAAAATACAACAATATGTTAAATTACTTAAAAGTAGGTATTGAATATATATCCTACAAGCATTATAGCAAAATAAATATTTTCTCTTTTTAAAATGAATATGTATAATCCAGATTCTTAAGTGTTTTTTCATGCTGTTTTGGTTTATTTTTCTTGTCAACATCTTGTCATCTAGTTTGTAAATATATACCTAAATGGATAGTATATATTATTTCATGGAATCCCAGAAAATGTCCGAAAATATCTATATTACAATTTAAAAGAATTGTGAAAAAACGTTTGTGTGTTAAAGGTTACTAGTTAATGATTTTTTTAAATGACAACAAACCTTGGGAATTAAATACTTGCGCCAGTCTGTTTCAAAGTTATCATTGTCACATATGAATAATTGAAATTTGTAAATTAATAAAAAAGTTCCTTTTTGAGTTTCTTGCGCCGGTTCTTCTCAGGTCAGAGGTATTAATTTTTGCAAGCTGGTAGTAAAGTATTCGACGTTAAAAATTAAGCTAAGATTGTATCTTCTTATTTTGAGTGAAACTATTTGATTTTGATACTTAATAGTGAAACCATATCTAAAGTGGAAAAGATATCCTATAATATAATTTACCAATGCCATAGACATATTACCTCATATCTACTTAAAAGTAAAAACGAACTATAATGCCAATTGCTTTTCAATATAATATTGCTTGTGCAATGCCATTGTAACAAGAAATATAAGGTATATTTTGTAATAATATTTAATCTTACTTTTTAATTTATATTAGTTATTGAACGAAAATAAATAAATTTGTCATAGTTAAAAGTACATAAATAACGTCAATGTCACTGTCAATATATCTAAGTTCTGACAAGCATGTTTTAAACTTTTATTGAAGCTAACATTTATAGGCGGTGTTAGTAAATAGTATTTACTGATTGAATTTTTAAAGTAATAACTCAAACTAATTTAAGATTTTAACAAATTGCTTAATATTTTGTAAAAAGTGTTTAATTATTGTATAAAATGAGTCGGAAAGAAGCTTTATCATCATTCATTCAACAGATTCACGGCCGCCCAGTAGTCGTTAAACTTAACAGCGGTGTTGATTATAGAGGTAATTCACTGCAACCTTGATTAAAAAATGCACTTCCTTTAATATTGTAATTTATAATTTTTATTTTCTTCCGATATGTTATTGTTTGGTCATGAAAGTTTAATAACCTTCAAGCGATTTGTTAAACTTAATATTAAGTTGAATACCTACAAATTACTACTAGAATTACAATGTAGCAAAGTAATTGTTTCGGTTTTTAACTATCTTGGTGTGTTTACCACTGAAATAGTCATGTTCAAATATTAATTTATTTTTATTTTTATGAGTTAGTAAATATTCAACTATAAAACCTAGTCACTTATTGTCACTTTTATAACAAACTATTTTTGCTATTTAAAAATTTTGCATATAAAATGGTAGAGGAAACAACTATAATATAAATACAAATATTTCTTGTAGAATTTTGACAAATTACAACTGTTCTTGCACTGTGTGTACCATTAATGCCTCAGTAAATGTTTATAAGTTGTTGAAATTAAGGTTGTACTACTGCCTTTAAACATATTTACTCGTAAAACATTGCATCAACATGCTCATCATTATTTGCCCTGTCATGTGTTTATTGATGAATGTAAGGTCAACCTTTGTTAACAACATTTTACGATACATTTTGTGCGACTTATTAATTTACTTTTATACAATACTCGGTAAATGACAATGCTTACTTTAAATCTCTTTTATTCGTATAATAATTGGAATAATTATATTATAGCAGTTTTGTATCTGTGCTTCTTAAAATTGCTGCAAATTTTGTTAAATGTATATTTTTATATTTTAGTATAAATCTTGATTATAAGATTTTTAATTATTGCAATTTAACACCAATAAACAAGTTATTTTTGCCAATTTGAGGCACAATAATACTATGCTTGTATAGAAATACAATATATAATAAAATAGGCTAGAAATAATAATAATAAATATTATAAATTTACACATTTACTCATGAATGGAGTGTCTGGATGGAGATTTAGATAAATGCATGAAAAGACAATAATTTCTTTTTTTATTACAGGAGTACTTGCATGTTTGGATGGCTATATGAATATAGCTTTGGAGCAAACTGAAGAATATGTAAATGGACAGTTAAAGAATAAATATGGAGATGCATTTATAAGAGGGAATAATGTTCTTTATATAAGTACACAGAAGAGACGGATTTGATCTAATTTTTTTTTATAGTTATAATAAGTAATTTTCTTTGTAATACACTAATATTATAAAATAAAAAATATGAAGAAATATAACACTTTATTTATTTGAACTAATAACTTATTAATAATGATATAAGATATAATATTAATTAGGATTTAATATTCATACTTTGCATTTTTATCAGCCCCACTGTAAGTGTATGAGAACTTTATATCACCAAGATTCTGGAATAAAAATATACGTTTAATATTTTGAAAGTTATTTTAAGCAACGGTTTTACTTATACAGCCTAACTGTATTTTTGTACCTTATTTTCAGAATAGCCATCAGGTCCTTTTCCGTTTCCCAAATCGGCAATTAATTTCTCTCCTCTAAATCCATATTTGCTTTGAAAATCTGCCCTTGCGTTTTTACCCGCGTCTGGATTAAAAGGAATGTCCACTTTATAATTTAGAATCCTAGGATTAAACAGTGGCGCCCAAAAATTGGAATATAAAATACACTCGTAACACATTAAAGTTGATAGTAAAATTAAAACTTTTAAGAACATTTTTGCGAATGGTGTTTTAAATACGAATGATCCGCAGGAAATACGCGTTCAGACTATAATATTGTAAACATAAATATGATATATAGTCTGTTGACGAATAGTTTTGTTCAACGCGCTAAGTGGTTCCAAGGTTTACTCGAACATGTAAGCTGGATTTATATTTTTAAAAAAAATGTTTATATCCGCAAATTCTGTATCCTCGCAAAGTGACAGTATTTTACAGTATATACAAAAATCAGCTAGGTCATAGTGCGATTTTATTAACACTAAGGACATGAAGCTAATAAATTAAATTTTTATTTAATAAATCTATTCATATTTAGATGTGATTTCAGATTTCTAAATTCTAATAGTTCTTTATATTGTATGAGTACAATATACTCGTATATGAGTAGAAAATTAAATAAATAAAAAGCAAAAATCATTGAAAACTTTGAATTGAGCTTATCTTAATTATTTGAACTTATTCTTATTTATTTTTTATTCATTTTTTAATTTCCACCCTATTGGAATTGAAAATGGAATAATCATCACAGTATATAGAACTACAATTCTTCTAATATTACAAATTTTAATGCTTGCGAGGCTTGCTTTGGACGTGGTCTATTGAACGGATTTAAGTCTAGTCTAGTGTTAAGCTATATTTTATCGAATTCATTAAAAAAGTTATATTATGGGCTGCAATTTATGATAAACATGTAGTTCACTTTACTAATCTATCTATACTATAATAAAATTGTACAAAAAATTAATTCACAGAGTACCCTCTTCCCTCCCCAACCGGTGTCGCTGTCAAGGCCAATAGGGCTAACAGCATTAAACTCACAACAAAAAAAAAAAAGAAAAAATTATGTCTTTATATAGATTATTTTTGCAGGAAAAAATTATGCAGGACATGCAAAAACACATGTACATACACATCTAGGCACAAGGCAGGATCTAGGCTATAATCGATTTTTAAGTCTAACTTACCAGATGCAGAACCATAGTAGACTAGCTGAATTATAAGAAATAATGAAACGCTTTAACAAAAATGATTTCATGTGATAACCACTTTATAATGACATACAATAGTCAAGGATCTGGAACAATAGCACATCTTGACTATAAGAAACCAAAAAATGGCCTTTTAGTAAAAGTTATTGAGCGTGATGAGTATTTTTCGTTGAAATATAAAAATCTAAAATCTGGAGCATCTCATGAGCCATCATGTCCAGCTAAACTACATGCAATACGGAAATGGCGCCTTAACGGAAGTCATTAACGCGATGGACATTTTCCATTGATATCTTGCTCGAGACATCCTTCCCCCTCCTTCTGATTCCTGAGCTGCAACCAAGGTCGCTGGTCGCCTAGGCTGAGCCTCCCCCGGATCACCGAGGGTCTCATTCGGCCGGGCTGACCGCCCGGGTAGCGCATAGCTCACTCCTTTCGTCCAGTCCTTATAAATCTTGTCCCTCTTAAGGACACTTTACCTCGGTCCAAACGCCCAACCCAAGGACCCGCCCATATTCACGGGCGGCGGAAGAGCCTAACGGCAAGAGGGCACTGCCCTGAAGCCGTTTTCCTCTCCCCCTCGGGGGTCGAGAGAGAGAATACATCTGGTGATATCTTGATATTTACTAATATATGGAACTGGAACACCTGATGTAGAACCAAAATAGATAAGCTTAACCATAATTAAAAATTAAAAGTAGACATAACTAGACATTGGATTATGTGCACTATCAAAATACCAAAATATGTATGCAAATATGCACTAAAAAAGGGCAAAATATGCACAGAATATGCACAATACAAAATACACTTATTATTAGAATCTACGTTTATTTTCCCATTACATTAATACATTATATATATTTGTATAGTTGTATTAATAGTAGTTGTATTTTTTTTTTACTATTATTATAACATATATTTGACTTGATTGCGATGGCGTCTGATCTATCAAATTTGTCAATAACTTTTTTTATGGATCCTTAACTCTCTGAGAGATCAGCGCGTATTTCACTAACTAGTTCTTGGTAGATAGATGACAAGTAGTTTTTTGTAATTGTGAATTCTTTCGAAATTATCTGATTAGTGCAATATTTCTAATGGAATTTCCCGCATACTTCGATATTTAACTGACGGAAACGAATATTGCAACCAATGAATAACTCACATAAATCTTTGTTGAATTAATTTTTTTGTTTTTCTTTAAACTTTCATCTGAATTTGAAGACGAATTATGAGGCAGTGGTTGTTTTCCACTTTAAAAATCACAGTGCCTTCAGTCCTAAATTGGCCTAGGTAATTTTTTTATCCAAGATGCTATTCATTTTTGTATAAAAATAAATACAGTGAGGCAAAATCAATTGAATTGCCTTAAGCGCGTTAGTGAATCAGCGAGTGGCGTAAGCACCTCGCACCCACGACGCATTTCACCAACGCGTTCGGGACTCGGGTTTAGATTTAGTTCTCTCCCTGAGTTTTTGCGAGGTGAATGTGCGTAAAATATACACTATCGACGAAAACGTAGCAAAATATGCACTATAAAAATACAATTATATGCATTTGCATATGCAAACATGCGAATGCATATAAGCAATAATAACTATTGAGTGTAATGAGTACATTTCGTTGTCATATTAACGCCTAACATTTGGAATACAAATTCATGACTCTCAATGAAAGAGAAGTCCACGCCAACGAAGCCGCGGGCGGGCTACTAGTTGTTTATTATGAAAAGATTATATATTTTTTTTGAGACAAAAACCCACGATCGTCAGTCAGACAAACACGAACCGCCTCAAAAAGTCATGTTTATTTGCCAGAATTAAAATTTAAAAAAAAAACACATAGTAATTAATTTTAATAAAATTTATTTTAAAACAGGTTTAAATTAATACAGGTTAAATTATTACAAAACATGCTATAAATATTTATAGCATATAAAAAAAGATATAAATGTACTATGTTTTATAATATTTTGAGCAATATTTTATATATTTGTAACTTTATCATTATAAAATTCTAAATTAATGAATTCCTTCTAAAGGTGAATAGGATTTGTACTGATATAGCTCTGGTCCTCCATAGCCGTATAATAATTTTCCTTTGCCATTTTCGTCATAATATGGATACCGGTATTTTGGCCTAAAAAAATAAAAAAATATCACGTCATGAAATAAATTGAATTGAACATTAATTTACATATATGCCTCTAGTGTGTTTTTTAGTTATATTTATTGCATATAAGAAAGTGTGAAAACCAGTTCTGGCTCTTCAATAATTGCTCTCGATGATCGAACTCAATCGAATCCACAACCATCTCATATATCTACATCTCACTGAGCCTGAGCCTCTTCATTTATATGTATTAAGCAATTATATTTACTTAAATTTTGAAATAATTCTATTTATTCGGAAACACAGCAACTGTTCTCATGGGGGTATGCTTTTGACATGACGAAAAAGATTTACTAATAAGCATGAGGAACCCTCGAAGGATATTTATGAAAATGTACTCAAGTGATTTGGTACTCCGTTCTCCTGGACAACCCCGTTAGGAATAAAGCATGAAATTACTATTAATTCAATTATGTGTCAACATATATACATATATACATATATACATATATTATATGATTGCAGACGGTTGAGTATACTTGAGCCTAGCCTTAACCTACAGCGGTGTCATCGCGGCGTTGAGTTCCACTATTCAACACGGAATGTCTCGAAGGGCGGAAAGCAGATATATATATATATATATATATATATATATATATATATATATATATATATATATATATATATATATATATATATATATATATATATATATATATATGTATATATATATAATTTAAATAAATAGCACTATTAACTTATGCTATTTATTTAAGTTTAAATAATTACCTTTCAAAATATTGGAAATTTGGTGCACGAGGTTGAGGAACTGTTGACTCTGTTGTGATGACAAGTGACAACACCACTACGAGCTGTGAATATAAAATATTTAACAATTATTATTATTATAATTTTTTTGGTTTTTCTTGCTCAAAACTTTTAGGTTTTGGTAATAAGTGAAGTCCGCGGGCCTAAGCCAAGAGTAATTCACGAAATTCTGTTAAGTAAAATCGGTGTCATCTTGTATAAACTTTCTGACAATTCTGCAAGTGTTTAAAATGTCTGCTTTCTGCATCGTGTAGTAAGTGTTATCGGACAAATCTATTACTTTGAGGGTTTGGTGTAAATATTTCGGGATAACACCTGTGCTGGACAGCACCAATGGCACAATCTGTACTTTGTTCATTTTCCAGATTCTGATGATTTCTTCCTTTAGCTCTGTATATTTATGGATTTTCTCCGATATTATTTTTTGCAAATTGTGTGTATTTGGTATAGGTTTGGTATCTATAATGTAAACTATTTTGTTTTCTTTATCTATTAAAGTTATATCTGATCTATTATTATGTATTGTCTTATCTGTTAATATAGCTCTATCAAAGTACATCTTGTGATTGGTGCTCTCCAATACAGGTGAAGGTGTGTATTCATAATAAGGAAGTGGCTTTTTTTCTGTGAATTTATGTTTAATAGCTAAGTTTTGGTGAATTATGTTGCATACTTGATTATGACGGTGACTGTAATCGGACTGAGTCAATGACGAGCAAGCACCTGTAATGTGCTGTATGGTTTCGGATTGCTTAAAACATTTTCTACATCGATCAGTCTTTAAGTTTGGGTCTTTGAGTATATATTTTTTTATAATTTTTGGTATTAATTACTTGATCTTGAATAGCTATGGCAAATCCTTCAGTTTCTGGAAAGAGTGAACCTAATTTTAACCACTTATTTGAAGCCTCTGAGTCTATATTTGAGTTTTCAAGATCATGCAAATGGCGTCCATGTAATTCTTTTTTCCTCCAAGAATCTATTTTCTATTTTGACTGTCAGTTTTACTATCAAATTGGATATTTTTATCTTTTAGTTTTAGAGGGGTGAAGTTGTTATCCGTTTCAGTTACTGCTTTATGTATATGACTACTATTGGCTTTGTCAAAAAAGAATAAACGTAAGTTGTGAATTTGTCCTTGCCATAAACTATTTAAATCTATAAGACCCCTTCCTCCTTTTTGCCTCTGAAGCGTCATACTTTCTATTGCCGATTTAGGGTGTAAGTAATTATGTTTTGTTAAAATTGTTCTAGTCTTTATTTCAATTCTATTGATATCTGTTTTAGACCATTTTATTATCCCAAAAGAGTATGTCAATACTGGAATAGCATATGTATTAATAGCTTTAATAAGGTTCTTTGAATATAATTGCTTTTTACAAATTGTATTGACACGTTTGAAATATTCTTGTTTTAAATCTGTTTTAATTTGTGTATGAGCAATTCCTTTAGCCTCTTGAATCCCTAGATATTTATAAGTATCTCCTTCGTCCATTAAATCAAATTGAAGACCATCACGAGCATCTTACGAGCGTTACTTAATTTTCCTCTCTTTAAATGTAGTTCTCGGCATTTATCTAATCCAAAAGTCATACAAATGTTCTTACTAAAAGATGTAGTAAGGCTTAATAATTTTTTCATATCCTGTTCCGACTTAGCAAAAGGTTTTATGTCATCTACGTACATTAAGTGAGTAATGATAGTGCTAGGTGTCAATTTGTAGCCCGCTTGAGAGTTATCAAGAATATTGGATAAAGGGTTTAAGGCGAGACAGAACCATAGGGGACTCAGTGAATCTCCCTGAAAAATGCCGTTTTCAATTGCAATTTCATCAGTTTTAATTATGGCTTGGTTATTATTGATATACAAATTAGTTTTCCATGTTTTCATTATGTTTTGTAAGAAGTTTATAATTACTGGGTTGATTTTATAAATTTGCAAAATTTTAATAAGCCAGGAATGAGGTACACTATCAAAAGCTTTTTTATAATCAACATATGCTAAATTTAAGTTTCTATGGCGCGTAGTTGCATGTTTCAAAATTACACTGTCTATAACAAGTTGTTCCTTGCACCCTCTATGATTCTGTCTGCATCCCTTTTGCTCTTCAGATAGGATGTTGTTATGTGTTATATCTTTAATGTTAATATATCTTCAATGTTATATCTTTAATGTTAAGCATGAAGTTATTATCTTGTAAATAGTTGGTAAGCAAGTTATAGGTCTGTATTGAGATGGATCTTCAGTTACTTTTATTTTAGGTATCATATATGTAGTCCCTCTGGTAATGAAATCAGGCATATTTTTATTGGTCCGTATTAAATCTGTGATAATGCTCGCCAGCCTTTTGTGAATTGTAGAGAGCTTTTTGTACCAAAAGCAGTGTATATTATCCACTCCAGCAGCTTTCCATTTTTTTTGTTTTGGTTAAAATATGCTCTAAGTCTGCAGTTGTTATTTGAGAGAAGTCCATTTGTTGTATATGTTTCCATTTTTGTTCTTCATTTTGTATCCAATTAGTTTTTTCATTGTGATTCCCTTGCTTTTTCCACACATTCATCCAGTAATTTTTAAATGCTTCTGGGGTATGTAACTCTCTAGTAGCCTCTTCGTTTCTAGGTAATTCATTTTTTAAAGTTCTGTGAAAACCTGTTTCGTTACTTGAGAATAACGTACTTACTACTACGTTACTTCTGGGGTATGTAACTCTCTAGTAGCCTCTTCGTTTCTAGGTAATTCATTTTTTAAAGTTCTGTGAAAACCTGTTTCGTTACTTGAGAATAACGTACTTACTACTACGTTACTTCTGGGGTATGTAACTCTCTAGTAGCCTCTTCGTTTCTAGGTAATTAATTTTTTAAAGTTCTGTAAAAACCTGTTTCGTTACTTGAGAATAATTTGTTGTCAAATTTACGTTTCAGAGATTTAGTATATCTTGCTAATCTTTGGGATTTGAGTGCTAACTTTTGCTTTAACGTGTCTAAAAATTCTTCCGGCTTAGCATTATCTTTTTCATACTTTGAGTGATTTTTTGTCCTTTTAAATATTAATTCTACTTTTTTTTCTAATTTTCTGGATCTATTGTTGTATATATACCGTTGTAATCTGCCTATATCCGCTCTAAGTCTGCCAATATCTTTTTCTATCCTAATCTGCCACTCAGGCTTTTCACGAGTTTTTATTGTATCCTTTTTTTCATTATGTGTTTTAATTTTATATCCTAAATTACGAGAAATGACTATGGCACTACAATATACTAGTGTATGTAATTCCGTTAACGTTAAGTCCAAAGAGATATATGAACTAATATATAAAGGATTTTATTTTCTTTTAAACGCGGTAATTCTGGTCTAGAAGTTGGATCTGATCCCCTATATTTGGTAAGTGTAGTTTCGAGTTCGTTTATAAGTTTTTCCACGTATTGAGAATCTACTTTGTCGGCTGTTGTAACTTCGTGTTCTCTTGAGATATTTGGAGAACTTGCGGCTTGTGGTGTAGTATTGACATGTGTAAAAGTATGATTAATATTATTGGATATAATATCATTAGTGTGAATATTTGTTGTAAGATTGAATACTTGTCTTTTTATATTTTGCAATGAAGTTTCAGGGTTTTCTTCAAGTATGGCTGGTAAGATTAGATCTAAATTATTTTGTTGTTTGCTGTTTTCTGATTTTAAAAGTAACGCTACTTCACGCTTTATATTTTCTAGAACACTTGTAGTTAATAGTTTATTTCTAATAATAACTCGTCTTTGGTCAGCAATTCTTTGGGAAGATACTTTAAGGTGTGGATATTTATGTTTTATTATTATTATTTATATTTATTTACAATATGTATCCTATATTTATCTATGAACCGTGCATTTTTGTGGGTAGATAGTGCTTAGATAATGTTATTCCTAACTCCACCCTATTTTAAAGGTTTGTCTCATTTTACTTAAACTATTATAACAACATAATATTAATATTCAAATAAGTAAGTAAGTAATTTTTTTTTTGCTGTCTTCATTCATACCGACAATTAACAAATTAAATAAAAATTTTTTTCAATGTTCTCTACGCACTAACAACTTCCTTAATTCTAATTAATAATAAGACATATATTAAAAATAAATTACTAATGCGTTTAAAAAAATATCTATATATAGATGCTTTTTCATTTGGTTTCCGGTTCAGAAATATTATGCATTGAGTGGCAGAATTCAATACTGCACTGTAAGCAAATGAAGGAAATATCTAAATATATTTGTAATTTAACCTTTTTCGGTATGAAATTTGAACCTGCTATTGAGGTTTCCGTACCTTAGGAGCGTTTCTCATGACAGGGTGGCCCATAGCTTAAGACAGATATACACAGATACAGATTTAAGGCGTTTAAAGTATGTCAGTAGAAGACAAATCACTTCACTATATTTCACCTTGAATGGAGACCACACGAAGAAGGTTGTATGGTAAAATAATTTATCACACAAAAAATTAGATTGCATATAAGAGCCAAAGAGATCCAGCAAAAAGTGCATCGACAACAAAACAACACACATACATATTTTAAAAATACACATGACATTAGTTAATTTAATTTAATTTGATAACTTTTAATATATTTATAAAGAAATTTATATGAAGGACTAAACAAACATTAACAAATAAATATCAATAATAAGACGGGTATTTTTTGAGGAAGAATTTCATAATTGTGGTGGAAGAGCTTGGGCCATAGAATATGAGTGGTTGTGCCTTCATCGAGGCCACATTTGCACAGAGAATGGTCCCTGACCTTGATCTAGATGTACAGATGTACATGAATGTCCAAAGCGTACACAGAGATGGTAGAAATAACGATCTGCGTGCTTTAGTCTGTTTGAATGAACGCATAATGTTTACTTCTAAGACATTTTAACGATTCCCAAAAGATATTTCCAGAACTTATCCTAATAAGTTTGTGCAAGTAACAAGAAATCCTGGGTGATCCTAGTTTTCTACAAGAAACAGGAATCTGCAGTAACATTGCCACAGATTCTAGTCTAACCTGATATCCAATTTAGTGATATATCTAAATCTTTTCGTATACATATAATCAATGCTTCACGTATCCTCAAAATAATAGAAGATCCTGGTTTTCTATGAAAAGGCTTTTGCTTGATAGCCAATAAGCAACTTGAAGAGTCTGTCAAAATAGCAATGTCGTATGTCATTGTAATGAGTGAACAAGATTGCTTCTAATAAAGCAACAGCACTGGTGATTCGGGGGGACATTTAAAATGTAAAATATTTTAAATTTTTGTCCCACAAGAGGCAGTATTCTTTTGAAAGCTTTGAAGCATCTGTGAAGATACAAAGATGATTTGGCCAATTTGTATGAATTAAAGCATGAATGCATTGACACCTGGATGGATGAATTTTACCATCCAACCACACACCAGATACTGCTCATAAGGTACTGAGTACTGAAATATTCATTATGAGCAATTCCGTTCAGACGTTTATTAAGAATTATGTCTAAGAATTTTACATTATCTAAAAGTCATTTTTCTTTTAATAGATTCCACATCACAATAAATTTCAATACTTTAGCTTCTGCCAATTGCAATACTTTAGCTTCTGCCAATGAGGAGCAATGAGGACCTCATTGAGTCAAGGATGACATTTACATGGCTCAATGACTTAACGTCATGTCAAATTTAAATATTACTAATATTATGAAAAAAATAATTAAGATATTATCAAATTTTAAATACCATATAAATAACATAGCATCGTAATTCTAAAAAAAAGGGAAACCTCCACACTAGTGTCAAAAATTCCCCCTTAGGATTTTTATATATTTTGTCACGTACTCAACAAAAACACAGCTTTATACTGTTTACAATTAGTTTAATTTTTCAACATCAAATAAATTTTTACAGCAAGCGAAGCGAACCGTTGGTGTGCGGACCGAGAAGTCCCTAAGTTATCTAAGTTAATTATTCATTAAATTTTGGGTATATTTATTTTAAAATCGCGAATTGACAGTGTTGTATTTTTTTACTAAAATATGAAATTTATATTCCCTTTACACGATTTGGAGCAATTTACCTGAAATGAGCTTTTTATCATGATTTTTTTATTATCATGATTTTTTTATTATGTTTTTTTAATTTAACGCCAAAATTACTGTAAAAATCGGATTTATTGTACAAATCATTGAAATATGCACACACAATATTTCTCTCCATAATATTATAATATTTCAATTAATTGTTGTTATTACTAGGCGATTGCTATATAAACATCGATAAACATCGCACAGTCTAGATGGCTAACTTCTTTTATTTATGCATTACCTAGGCCACATGAATTTACGATACTCCACTGATGTCACTTATTTATAGTAAGTTAACGTTTCAACTACGTATTTGCTAGAACCTAGTAATATCAGAAACAACTAGGTAGGTAACTTCGAACTGAAAAATTCGTTTTGTGTCGAATCCTTAAGTAAATCTACTTACTTTCAAATTATATTATATTAATTATTTAATTATGTGAAGTCTATTTATTTTAATTTATACTGATTATCAAAAGGACTATTTTGGCCAAATCAGGAAATTTAAAAAAAAATGATATTTTTCATTACATATATATTATTTACTGCCATCTTGTGGGATTTAGTAAGAATCTTAACTTAGCATAATAAACTTCAAGACAGTGCTGCCATCTACAGAGAAGTAGCAAAATGATAACCTAATACTTTTAAGTTGCAAATTACAATTTAAAATTTTATTAAAAAGCTTTATTCTTGAATCAATAATAATATTAGCGAATATAAAAAATCATATCGAAAGATGGACAAGCACTGTTAAACATATTTATGCATTTGCATATTGTTATATTTATTAACAACTATAAATCAATACTATATAATACAAATCTATACATTATTATTATAATCAGATAATTTACATAGTAATTTCACATAAAAGGAGTATGTGAAAATCTTAAGTTTTTTAAATCTAAGTCTTTCTCTTAAGTCCTCTTGAACTGAACTTCAAAATTATAACATTAGGAAAATGTAAGGAAAATGGTAAAAGTAGCGGGATTTATAAAAAAAATATGTAATACATATTGCTTAACACATTTTTCGCAAGGACATATTGCATTAGGACTTAAATCATATGTTTTTACAGATTATAATAAGTTAAACTTTTAAAATGTACTCACCACAAAAATAAAAAGGTTCCAACACTTTTGCATTGTGAAAAATATGAAAATCCCGCTAAATACGAAACGTCAAACTTTTTTTTAAATCAAAATATCGAAGGCACCAACTTTTACGGTATACGTGCGTCACTTAATGTAGCGGTTATAAAACTAGTCGGTGAGTAGAAAGTGTGCTTCGAATACTAATGATTCTTCATAACGCACTTGAGCCAGCTTTGTTTCTTCGACCTTGAAAGATAAGTAACCCATAAGTTAAAATTTTGTAATATTTCTTCTTTTTTGACCTGCAACCTGCATGTCAAGCTTGCTGAACTTTATGTAAGAAAGATCTTGAACATTAGAAGGAACAGTTTTGATAATTGTTTTATTTATATCGCCTTGAAAATAAAATTAAGAGGTGATCGAAATGTATATAAAAAAATTACCTTTTTAACCAGTGATATAAATCATGTTATTATACAATAATGTTATTATACAAGAATATTTAAATGCTAGATCCTACGTCATATTTTACGAAAAATATGCCATATATTTTTCCATATATCGATTATACATTAGCAACGTATTTAAAATTAAATGAATTAATAATTGTATTTACGAAATACACTGTCATTTGTAGTCCCGCTACAATCGTTCGAAAAGTGAAAGTCACAGAAATACCGTAATGAGCTTACATCATACGCTTCGAGAATCTTTCACCTTTTTCTGTCGCGTTCGTTGCTTTAATATTAACAGTATAATATTATTTAACACGTTCTCTAGTAGATTGTTTTCAATGTTTCATGACATGGCGCCATCTTTTACATCTTTCTGTTAATAGTTAAAATAATTTAAATTTAAATTTCACAATGCGCGAAATCACAAGTTGATATAATCATGAACCGTGATGACCACATATGTTATTTGATTGTCGCTTCGACCGATAAAGGTTGTATATAAATATGTATATCTAATGAATATAAAAAACAGCTGAAGTTACGGGTCTCGGCCCTGAGGAGAAATACCGATTTTAGTGCAACTTGTCAACAAATGTTTACGTCACAGTGGCAGTGCTGGAGACCTCTTGGTTACCCTCATTAGCAGCTGCCATGACATCGCAAAGATCTTTGATCGGGTCTGGCACTAAGCTCTGTTGTCGAAGTTTCATACGGACTTCCCGAGAGATTATGCCATTGGGTAACCAGTTTTCTTAATAGTCGGAGCATAAAAGTCGTTATTGATGTTATATGCTCGGTGGCCAAGTCCATCAATACTGGAGTACCCCAGGATTCAGTGCTCTTAACCAACAAAGTGGTTTTGCGATCATTCATTGCTATGCAGTTGCTATGCTTTTATACTGGACGGGCTAATATCTCTTCTGCTGAAGTGGAATCACGGAGAGACGTAAGCTTGTTGAAATC
Source organism: Dione juno (assembly GCA_037127375.1). Taxonomy (NCBI): domain Eukaryota; kingdom Metazoa; phylum Arthropoda; class Insecta; order Lepidoptera; family Nymphalidae; genus Dione; species Dione juno. The sequence continues at coordinate 1,981,877 of JAXRJS010000077.1, forward strand.
CTCTTTGTACTAATAAAAGTATTGGGAACTTTGGAATCGACATTTCGATTGAGGTCCATTCGGTCCAAAGCCAAGATGGCTTCGAAAATTGTGTAATAGTGGACAGGGCGAAGAAGCATTTCACATCACGACAAAGACATCTGCTTTATAAAGCACAGGTCCGTCCTCACGTGGAAGACTGCTCCCACATATGAGCCCCTAATAGGCGCCCCTAATAATCAATTACAATATAAACTTGACTCCATTTAGCGCTAAATCCTTGATAAATCCAAACTAACAAACGTTTAGAATCGTTAAATATATGAAGAGACGTTGGTTTCCTGTCGATATTCTGCCGACTGTATATTGGGATATGTTCGCAGCGATCATTTGTATTGTAATTTATTTAAGCTATACATTATGAGTCATTTCAATAGAGAAAGTGAGCCGACGTGTGATATTTCAGGTGTTAGCCTGGTTGGTATATCTGATTATACGTAATGCATTATGGGTCTGCTCACATAATGCAGCGGAAAGATCGACGCAGCCAAGTCATTAAGTGCGCTTTAATTAATTATACAAATCAATTTTAACATAGACAAAATATTTTTGATTTCATCAATATCTTATCAATTGTTCAATAATATTTTAAAACATAGAACGAATAATCTATTAACATAATCATATTGAAGACAATAACAAAAATTTTAGCTTAAAAGTTGACCTTATTATCATTTTCATAAAGTTATTTCTACCATTTACATGTTGAAATTTGAATACTAGTACGTACGATACGTAACTCTCTTCACACGACTCACACTTGACTGGTTTTTGTACAAAAAAATTAATCAAAAATATGGTCCAGATTAAATTTGCAATTTGCAATTTGCTCAACAGCTATATCATTGCTAATCCTAACAATTTTAACGATATCATTGTATATTTTAATTTACAGATAATACAAAATTTTGCATATAAAATAAAAAAAAATTGTGTATATGAAAAAAAAAGAGAATATGAAATAACTCAAACAAATATAGTATATAATCTTTATTTCTTTAAGAAATTACAAATGACTAGAAAAAACAGCTATATATAAAATGAACATTTGTAATAACATCTACAAAAACAAATTGAAATAATTAATAAAATGACAATAATGTGTATGTTTTACACATTAAAACAACTTTACAGAATATTTCCAATAAAAACTAATCTAACAATTTTAACTGCCTTAAGCATAAGATATTCGATTGATATTTAAAACTAAATTACTAATAAATACCTGATAATTTACTTGACAGATATTCAAAATCTGTTCTTTTTAGATATACTTGATTAAAAGTTATATATAGATAAGTGTCAAGTAACTTAACAGGGACTTATCAGAAGCATTAAATCTACTAGATATTGCTATTTCTAGATATATTTGTATATTATATATTAATATTAACAGTGGGGTATATAAAAAAGAATGTTTATAGGCATATAACAGCTATTATATAGCTTATTAATTATTTTTATATAGTTTAAAATGATCATAATTTTTTTTTACTTCCATATATCCATCACAGTTATTGTTATTTCATGTAATTAAATTCAACAATGTTATATCCTTTAACAACATAGATATTTATTCAGTGCAATATATATATTTTTTTTCTTTTTACTTTTTTTTTATTTTAAATATAATATTCACTGAAAAGGCATTGAACCCATAATGTTTCCCTTACATAATTATTTTTTAACTGTATTATTTTTTTTAGTTAATAATTAAACTAACAAGTAAAATTATTTTTATATCACAATTTCTATATCTACTAATATATAGTATAGTAGAATATTTTTATAATTTTCATTCTTATTAAATGCAAGAAGAGTTCTTACTATCTAAGACTGATACATTAAAAAAGAAAAATATCATATTAACCAATTCTCTATTTTATATGTAAAGCTGCTTGGCAATTACAGTGGACTAGCAAAAGTAAGCTACAAGATTTATATATATATAAAAAACTTTTTTATCTATAAAATACATATTCATTAATTTTCCATCCTCGCCGATTCTTAAAATATAATTATATATACATATACATATATATAAATATATATATACCAATAAATATTTATAGTGAGCCAGCAACAGCACCACAGCTAAAATATTGAGCTCTTATTTATATTTCTTACTTTTTTTCAACTATAATAAATTTGTAGTTTTTTTTCCACATATCACTTTTATCCAATCACAACTAAGTCATTCACTTAACAAAGGATTCAAACAGTTCAATAAACTCATTCCGTTACAACGAACCAAAGTGAATTTTCCCGTTCATTGAAATTATTAATTTCCATTCAATTTCATTCATTCCATTCCATTCATTCAGCAAGTTTCATAATCTTGCTGATCCTTTAATTGTCACTTGGCATGAGTAATGCCCATCAATTGTCCTCTATAGTCAACATAATCCATGATTTGTTGTGAAATTGTCCTCTTTCGGACCAACATGGCGGCGGCCTGTTCGAATTTGTGTTGATTCCTTCTTATATATGCCATTGTGTCTGTTACCATGTTTTGTAATTTCTCCGGGTTTATTTCATCCATAGCGCATTCCTCCATTAATGGCGGATTAAATCTGTAGTAGCTCCCTGGTGGTAGTAGATCATTGAGAACTAAATGTACACCTGGAATGGAAATATTTAACTAATTGCTTTTATATTATAACTGTGATTACAGATGCTGTATATCGCATATAGCAGGGTAGGCATCGAGAACCTAGTGTTAAGACCTTCCTGTCTCCACTTTCCACCCAATTTACGAGACCATTGATTGATTTAAAATAAGCATACAAAAAATATGTTACCAATATTACAAGTACTACAGGTATATAAACCCTATTTATTATACATTCATATTAAATTTTATAAATATTACAGAATTTAGAATATTATTTATAATATATGTCAAATTTATTAGCAACAAAAATATACTGTGTATTTTTGTTCCTAAAAGGTTTCATTTGATTTCCACTATCAGATAACAAAGGGTAAAAAAATAAATTAATAAAAATGAATACCTTCAGTATCAGTAGCCGAATCCAAAATCTTGTTAAACTTGTCCTTCCAGCTTGTTCCAGAACTTTCTTTTCCCATTCCCTTACTCAATAATTGGTAGTCTAAATGTTTGTTCAACGCTTTGCCTGTACCAACAGATATGACGGTGGCATTCTTTACTGTATCTGCCCCATATAACAATTTTGCCTCGTGAAGACCGACACCAGTTGGATTATTCACCATTATGCCGCCGTCCTGAAAAAAATATATTTGTCATATATCTGCTGCCATAGGTATCTTTGTAAACACAGATAAAATTGAGATTTCGGTTTGTTTGTTTTAAAGTGTTTTTTTTTATATAATCTGGATTCTATCTATAGATATATAGAGATATCATATAATATAATATAACAGAACTATTTTTAGACAGTCATCCATACAAATGGTACCGGTCATCCATCTTAAAAATTGTATTAGTTTTAACTTCAAAAAGATCAACCTGATCTATTTCTACCTGATGCAACAGTCCGTTCAGCCGGAACTCCGTGAAGTAGGTGGGCGCGGCGGCGGAGGCGCGCACGGCGTGCCACAGCTGCGCGCGGCTGCTGCCCGCGAACACGGAGCGCACGCGGAACCCGCACTCGTACGTGCGGAACAGGAACGGCGCCAGGCGCGAGCCGGAGTTCACCACGCACGACACCAGCGCCATCTGTCGGCCAGCGGAACGCACTATAGCCCACATATATACACACAGAAGGTTATGTTCATGTGGTTACAACCAAAGAATCCTTCGCTAGTAAAAATTAAATAGATAAATCACTTTCTTTTTTTATTAATTTTTCTCTGTTTCTTATAAATTATCTAAAATAATATTATGAAGATGAAGCATTTGTTTGATAAGCTGCACTAATCTCAGGGACTCTCAGGGGAAACCACAGTAAGAAGCACTAACCTTTGGCGTATTATGCCTATTGCATTCAGTTAGTGTACAATCTTTGAGATTCTCTTGAAGTAATTTTTCCCATGCATCCGTATCATAGTATGAATGTGTCCATACTAGCCTGGATGTGCCTGAAAATATTTATATATTTAATATGTGCCTCATTTTTATGTATCTTAATGTTTGGATCATCGATTATAACTGAAAAATATATAATTGATATCTTTATTAAAACTCGAGTCATTTTTATATTTAATCAAAAGTAATTTCATAGCATAATACTTCAACTGTTTTTTAACAATACTTCAACAAAAGATTTTAATTATAATAATAATAGTAATATATTCTATATTCTATAAAATAATTCTATAAAATAAAACTAACCTCCAATAAGAGATGTGTTTCCAAACATCTGTTTAGACAATGTCAAATACATTTGATTAGCGGTTTCTAATGTACCAGCTCCACTTGCTGTGAACAAAACACAATATATTATTCATAATTTATTCTTTTTTACTAGCACTAGATTGCAGAAGTCAGTTTCAATTCAATTTATTGAAATATTTGCCAATTAAAATATCCTCTGGACTGTCAAAGAAGCAAAGGGGAAGAGTGTTATATGCAAAAAAAACAACATGGAAGAACAGTCTTTCATAGTTGATATATTCTAGTTGATTTTATCAGATTTATACACTATACATAAGTATTTTTTAAAATTTATATACTTTACTTTAAAAAAAAACAAAAATACTATAAGAAAAGCACTCTTTATAATAAATAAATATGTATTTATAAACAAAACCGAAACATAAATTGACTTACCAATTACAGCTGCTATTATAGCACCTGTACTAACACCAATAATATAATCGAACATGTCTTGCACTTTTCTTCCAGTTAATTTCTCTAAATGCCTTAATATTTCTATAGCAATTATACCTCTTATACCACCACCATCGATAGATAGAATATTTGGCCCTCTGTTTTTTGTAGGGCTTGTGTAACCCATTAGTGCTAAAGCCTGGAAAAAAAGTATGAATTTAATTTAAAATAATTATTTATAAATATATTAATTCTTTTAAACACATTCTTGTAGGTAATTTAAAATTGCAAAAATAGTGTTAAATACAAATGCGTATAATCTGTTTCTAGAAACAGAATTAAATTTAGTTTCAAAGTAAGATAATAATATCTCTATTTGAAGGGTCAATTGTAAATTCTATATATTTAACTAAAGTATTGACAAGTAATTATGTTACTTACCTCATTCACAAATCCCTTTACTTCTTTAGTATTGTCATTATCATTTTTATTAAGCTTATGTTGTACCCGCAATAAAGCTCTGACTGCTCCTTCCTATTAAAAAAGAATATCTTTGTTATTCCTAATAGTTTATCTATACAAATAAATTACTTTTAATTATATACACATATCATATAATAATTATTAATTATTGTTCATAATATTACTACACTAGTAAATTACTCATAATATTACCACACTAGTTTTTTTCATATTACATTACATGCAATACATTATATGCAAATTTGTATATCTATGTATGAAATATATATATTTAATATATACCTTTATAGCATAGTCCCTAGATTCCGGATACTGTTGTAAATGCTCAATAAAATGTTCAGTTCTTCGTAACAGACATTCAGGTGTTTCCGCTGTAACTATTGCTGATATGACATAGGCTGTACGGGAATGGATTGAAGTCTGAAAAAATTAAAATAAACTATAAAATTTTAAATTATATCATGTTTCAAAGAAATATTTTGATGTTATATTCATTACTAGTTATCTAGGTGCATTGGGTCAGTGTCTAGTTGTATTGATGATAGATGCATATATATTACGTTATTGGTAGATGCATATTTAAGTTATATGCATATGTTATAATCCCATAAGAAAAAGTGTAATATTGAGTGCCACACTCAACTTTATGTTGTAAATTGTAAATGTAAAGTATATCAAAAAGTAATACATGATGTAAGGTAAAAAAAACTCAATTAATTTATTCATTTAAAAAAAAAATTCTTGCACATTTTGTATATTGAAATCATCTTAATATATTAAATTTCAATGTGTTAAGAATGTATTCAATACATGACATGCACTAGAAATTGCCACTTGTCCTACTTTGATGCCATTACCCTGTAGCTAATATCTATTTTATATACTACTGATATGGTAAATGTTTATGTAAATATGGTACCTTTTTTATTTATATTTTCTTAAATTATTAATAAACAAGTAAATAACTAAATATACAATAATTGAGTACAATAATATTTTAAATACTATAAACAAGCAAATTCTGATAAGAAATTCTAAGATAACATTTAACATTTCTGTACTACTGACACTATCTAATATATAATCAGTTGTTTTTATATATATGTTCACGATATTATGCTATGATTGACAAGTGAAAGCAGCATGCAAAATACATGTTTCGACATTTTACATAATAAAGAAAGGCACGTGTAAAAACAAATTTAAGATAAAAATGTTAAGCATATATTTTAACAACTTGCTAAGTCATACAGCCAATATTTCTATAATATCAATAATTAGTGGCAATATGTTAACATAAAATGCGGTCAGTACTTTTATATTTTGTAACAGTTTTTATATTCACATACAACATGAAACTAACAAGAGTAAAGTGTGAAATTATTATATTTATACACTTTGTGAAATTAAATAGACAACACTTAAATATTTCAACCGTGACTTCTCCTTAGAAGGAATTGAACAATTGAAAATATAATGATACTAATATTAGTTAGCTTAATATAATTATAAATATCTAGTCTAGTTCTGAAAGTAAATATAAATAATATATATTTAATGTTTAGAATATATTACCTTGGTTATAATAGGTTTGTTAGTCTTCCAAGTAGGTTCAGATATTTTTCCAAAATGCAAATCCTTTTTCAATTTTAATCCTTGCCAGAGACCTTCAAATGTAATTTCTTTGGCCTCTGAGCCTACTGTGAGAGCCTCTTGGCTTATTTTATCTTCTTTTTCAGTTTTTTCTTTTGCATTATGAACCTTTGTTCTATCATCAGTTTCTACAACTGTTGTAGCATTATTTTTGTGTTCCAATTTTTTATCTATATCCTTGACTTCTACACTTTGTGCAAGCCTACTCGACACTGCCTTTTCAAATTTCTTAATTAAACCTACAAGAATATCATAAAATATAAGTAGAAAAAAATTACCTTTTGATAATCAGTTCAAGTAAATTAAAGTATAATTTATATTATTGTTATGAATGCTTTAAAGCAATCATTAAGCTGAAGTTAATAGCCCACAACATTATATGTTACATCCATAATACTTAACAAAAAATTAGAACTGTTCAGTAAAATATTTATATTAATTTTGTACAAGTCATTACACTTTTGTAGGCCTACACTATAATGAACAAAGATAATATTTTGTAAAACAACACTGAATATACAAATATTATGGATTCTTAGTAATTATATATGGCTTTTTTATAGGCTTTTTAGTTTTAAAAATGCTCACTTACTTTCCCATTGTTCAGGTGTAGCTGGTTTAATTTTCCGAACTAGTTTTTCCACTTCAGAGTTCAAATTGCTTAAAGACAGGTAGTGGCGAATAATTCGCCACTGTCCTCCTAACGACGACATTTTCACAACTTAAAATGCTTACAAGTTTTCTACACAAAGTATTTAATTAAAACAGCACTTCAAATAACTTGTAAGTAAACAACAAGACTTATTCAAAGAATTAAATTAGTCGCACTGCACTGTAGTCACGTTCCGAACTTGTATCACCGATACCTTTGAGAGAACTGTCCACAGAATATTATTATCACGTATATATCACAAGCAAAGTTAACACTTGATATTGATACTTGTAAAACATTAATGATGTGCGTAAATCCCTGGCAAATATATTAAAACTTCGCCAATAACACAAATAGATCAATGACAAGACGGCGCAGTGACGTCAGATCGCGCGATCAGTGCTACCAATTGAAGCAAATCAAAACAAACGTATCAAATCAAGTCACTAAAGCTCCTTGTTTTGTTCACTTCCGTGTTTTGAAATTATCTTAGATTTTGTATTTATTAATTCAATGTTGCTTCAACGAGAGAAAATTGCGAACTGAACCAGCGCAAAGATTTTTCACATGTTTTATAGTAGTGCAATAACATGTTTGCGTCTACGTTAATATCACGAATCACGATATAGAATTGTGACGCCACGGAACACACCTCTTGTTTGGGGCAATGAAAATGCTGCAAATTGTAAATAAACATCGTATGATCGAGTAACCGTTCCAATTTCGACAACGTACCTCTTACTCTCGCTATAATTGTCTTCATCTCTAATTATACGGCTAGACTAGTTGCGTAATTAAACTAAACGAAAAGAGAAAACCAAAATTAAATATGATTTTTTTTAACCAACGCTTAAATTAAAATGTATGAAACCACAATGCATTAATTGACATTCATTCTAATTAAATTTAAATAAGATTAGATATAATGTGATATCTGGAATCCTGAGTATTATTTTTCTAAATGTGTTAGTAAACATCTATTTTCATTGCACAGATAAAAAGGCTTATGGTGAAACTGAATATTAACAAAAGGGAAATCCCTTAATATATTCACATGGTGTTGTCGTCTATTTAAAATTAATATATAATTCAAAATTGTATTATTGCGTTCTTTAAGAGTTTATTTTAAAATAATATGAAACGGATCCTAATGCAATAATAGTGATGTATGTCAGAGCTACAAATAGATATACGCGTTATATGGGACCAGCTGCAAAACGTACAAATTGATGAAAACGTACAAAAAGATTTAGAGAATGATTTGAATTGAATATTTCACTGAAATTTATTTGTACCTTAAGCATTCCTATTAATTTATTTTTAAAATAAAACGATTAATAGGAATGCTTAAGGTACAAATAAATTTCTTGTTTGCTTAAGGTTTTGCTTAAGGTACAAATTAATTATTTTTAAACAATAAAATGATGAAAATAATTGTATTGAGCTCTCAGTTAATTAGTTAAAGAGCTGTAACTTATTTTAAAATATATCAAACTGATATAAGACTGAATGAATATATGGACTGAATGGCAGACGTCATAAATTCTGAAAAGTCTGAAAAGTATCACATTTATAAGGTACTACTTAGGTATCGTCTTTACATTCGATATAGGTATAAGTAGGCGTACTACAAGAAACGCAATCACATTTCATGAAAAACATGTTGACATAATATTAATTAGTGTTCTATAGACGCAGTTTGTTTATCAATAAAATGCAGCTATAAATATATTACAGATGTCATACTTCAGATGACAATCAAATATTATTAAGCTTAAATTGATATATAGCGAAAATGTTTAACTGTTGTTTTTTATTGTATACCTACCATAGGTATACCACCTAGTTTTTGTTAAAGTTTCATATATATTTATTTTCTTTTAACATGTACCATGCAGGTAGCAAGAGAGTCGTGTACTAGTGTCTCACTTTCCATACTATTATTTCCGAGGTATGTACTAGGTACGTATTATTTAACAAGTAGGTATACGGTTGCTATATACCTACATATAATACACTCGTAGTATGCTCTTGTAAATATGGGTTGACTCGTGAGTACATATTAATAAAAGTAATCAGTAACACGTGAATAAGTCACACATGTCATTTATTATTATAAATAAATATTTTAAGTCGATTTGCTATACGGTTTCTATTCGGTGTTATGCTTGTTCGGCCGATTCTATTCGTATTCGGCTGAATATCGAATATTTCATTAGATATTCCAATGTAGAAGATAATTATTAATGAAATGAAAAAGTTATTCTTGTAACCCGTAAATGAATCCCGTAATGCAGAATGATTATTGTTTTTGCGTTTTCAAAATATAGCCAACAGATATTTTTTACTTGTTGCGATATCTATAAATCGTTCTTTTAACACTTGTATTGGATTATTGTAAACAAATCGAAACTGAATATTTTTCACTGACCGAATATTTTCCTGCTTTCGGCTATTTCTCCAGGAAGCTTCTCAAATATACGGTACTCGTCGTATAACAGAATATACTATTAGCTGCACACCTAATTTTGAGATATTTACTTTATGTTACTTTTATACAAATTCTACGTGGTACATTTTTCTTTACTAATTGCAAGGTGAATAGTTTTTCTACTTAATATGTACATACACAATAAATAAATTGCAATATGTACATACAAAATAAATAAATAAATAATTTTTAACGACATACAACGATACTTTTTCATTTATGCGATCATAGCAGATAAATGAGCAGATATAATAATCTTCGAAATGTCCTTGGATTAAATTTTGAGGCGTATCATCTTTAGGTACTTGTATGAGAATAACAAATTTTCTATATTTATTTTCAAGATATATTTATTGTTTTCATAAAAAATTGAGCGCGAAAACGTACGATGTAGAATTTACTCATTGTTTGTTATCTAAGCAGTTTATTTCTAGGTAGGTGTGAATGTTTTGAACCGGTTATTCTAAAGCGCAATTTTCAAGTTGTTTACTAGTTGTTATGTTGTTTTGTATAATTGCAACTACTATGATGAGTAGTGCGATAATTATAGAATAAAATGGCGCCACTTCATGAATAACTACCATAAGTATGAAGAATAATATATAATATAGAAAGGTCACGGATTATTGCTGCGTTGTTCATATACAGTATGCTAAATAAATACATTATGCATAAATTTTGTAAGTTTTTATAATTTTAACATAAAAGTTTAGAGTCTTAATAAATTAATCATTAAGAAAGAAATTTATCTTAATTTATTTACGACATCATAAAATATATAAACTATTTACTTAATATGTAAATTTTCCTTTGTATATTTTATGTAAAGTTCCTTTCCTCGATTTGACTCAATCTTTTTCGCTACTTCAACAGGCGAAATATGAAGAACGAACACATTTTCTGTACTGGCATAAAGCAAGAGATGAACCGTACCTTACCTTAACCGTTTAGTTCTATTAAAAAAACAAGTTGATAGAACTGTAAAGATTTTGAATCTGTAATTTTTATGAATTACTAATAATCAAAATTCATCATTATCATCATCATCACAGCTGTCGTTCTACCCACTGCTGGACATAGTCCTCCCTCAAGGATCCCCCGCATCCGGTGGCTTCCGGCGACCTTGACCAAATCGTTGCTCCACCTAGTAGGGGCCTGCCCACAGAGCGTCGTCCAGTTCGTGGCCGCCACTCACGAACATAAAAAAATACATATTTTAAAAATATATTTAAATATGATTTAAAGAAGATACTGATCACTAATCAGTATCTTCTTCTTCCACTTAGCATTATCCCGGCCTATTGCCAGGGTCTGCTTTCCTACTTAGTCTACTCCACTTTGCACGGTCTTGAGCATCCTCAGTGGTTAGTCCATTGGCTCTCATGTCGTGCGTCACGACGTCCAGCCATCGCTTCCTTGGGCGTCCGGGGGGTCTTACTCCAGGGACAGACATCAAGGCATTTTCTTCCGACGTAGTTCTTAGGCCGGCGCAAAACGTGGCCATACCATCTCAGACGACGCTCTTGGAGCTTATCCGCTACGTCACGGACCCCAAGACTACCTCGAATGAATGTGTTGCGTATGTGGTCAGCCCGAGTAACGCCACACATCCACCTCAGCATCTTCATCTCCGTTACGTGAAGCTCCTGAGTGTGCCGAGATAATGCTGGCCAACATTCGCTGCCGTATAGAAGAACTGGTTGGATCATGCTCTTGTATATTAGCCCCTTGAGTTTGGGCGGTATTCTGCGATCGCAGACCACACCAGTGACCTCCCACTATTTGGCCCAAGCAGCGCTAACCCGGGCGTGGACATCGTAATCGATGCCTCCGGACTCGTGCATAATGGATCCAAGATACCTGAACTTCTCCGACTTAACGGCTGGCTCAGGCCCGATGTGGATGGTGCTCGAGTCTGGGTTCCCGCAAGCCATGTACTCGGTCTTTGACACATTCAGTTTAAGACCACCGTTCTCAAGCGCACCCTTCCAGGCATTCACTTTACGCTCCAGCATCAGTCGGTTCTCGTCAATGAGTACTATGTCATCGGCATACATCATCAGCCATGGAGGCTGGTCCTGGATGTGAGCCGTGACAGTATCTAGCACTACATTAAACAAAAGTGGACTAAGAGCTGAGCCTTGGTGAACCCCTACTGTAATTGGGAAGGGTTTGGTATCGCCAACAGCGGTCCTAACTGTAGAAACAGAGTCGTTGTACATATCTCTGATAATAGCAACATAGGATTCAGGGATCCCTTTGGATCGCAGTGCCCACCAGATACACTGACGTGGCACACAGTCAAAGGCCTTCTGCAGGTCTAAGAATGCCACATGCAGAGCTCTCCTCTTTTCCCTGTGTGCCTCCATCAAAATTCTGAGTGCAAAAATGGCGTCCGTATTGCCTGATCCTGGCTGAAATCCATATTGACACTCAGAGACAGTACACTCTCGGCGGAGCCTGAGGGCAATCACGCGCTCGAAGAGCTTCATGGTGTGACTCATAATCTTAATGCCCCTATAACTACCGTAATCTTGAACACTGCCCCTTCCTTTGTAAATAGGGGTAATAAAACTGTGCCGCCATTGATGTGGCATCGTCCCAGTGTTCAAAATGCGGTTAAAAAGATCAGTAAGCATTAGCACACCACGAGAGCCTAACGATTTCCACGCTTCGATCGGAATATCGTCAGGTCCCACCGCCTTGCCGTTCTTCATACGTCGAAGACAATTCCGAGTTTCATCAAGGGTTATTGGAGCAATAAGTCCCAGGTTAGGAGATGGTTCAGACGGAATACTACCCGGGTGCCGAGTATTCAGCAGCTCCAAGAAGTAACTTCTCCACCTCTCCTTCACAGAAGCATGACTACAAAGCAGCTTGCCCTGGGAATCTCTGACGCAAAGACATTTTGTGATATCTTGCGTCGCTTTATCCCGAGCACGTGCCAATTTGTAGATGAGCTTCTGCCCCTCCACAGTTTCAAGTTTATCATATAGAGGTAATAAACTTTCACTGCGGGCTCTGGCTACAGCTCTTTTGCTGGCACGTTTCGCTGCTATGTACTCCAGTCTGTCTTCAGGAGAGTTGGAACGCTGCCACTCCTTAAATGCAGTCTTCTTATCATGAATCACCTCCTGTACCTTGTCATTCCACCACCATGTCTCCCTGTCCATAATACGTCCTCCCTTAGAAACGCCAAGAACATGTTTACCAGCCGTAATAATTGCTGACTGAGCTCGATCCCAAGCATCCTGAGCAGTTTCGGTGTTAGTTGTTAAATTTTGACTGTTAACCTCTGCCAGAAAGTCTGTCTGCATCGGTCCATTCAGCAACCACCACTTGATCTTAGACTTACGCGTCTCGGCTAATTTCTTTATCGGGGTAACGACATAATCCATGACAAGAAGACGATGTTGGGCCGTGAGGCTTTCACCAGGAATGACTTTACAGTTAGTTACCTTGCCAACATGACACCGCCTGGTCAATAGGTAATCTATTTGGGTTGAATGGAGTCCACTCGCATACGTAATAAGGTGCTGCGGACTCTTTTGGAAGAACGTATTCACGATGGCCAGATCAGATGCAATACAGGTTCTTAGGATATTTTCGCCCTCTATATTGCGGCGACCGTGACCAAAACCACCGTGGACACGTTCATACGTATCCGCAGCCTTACCCACGTGACCGTTAAGGTCTCCCCCAACTATGATCACCTCGGTAGATGGTATAGCGAGTAGAACGTCTTCATATTGCTCCCAGAATGACTCCTTTTCGGCCCCGCTACAACCAGCCTGGGGAGCGTAAGCACTGATTAAGTTGGCGATAGCCCCCTCAATCAGTACCTTCACCCGCATCAGGCGGTCGCTGCGTCGGTCAACTTCGAGGAGACCATTCCGTAGCTCTTCAGATAAAACTACTGCTACACCAGTTTTACCGGAAGGAGACTCAGTGTATATGAGCTGGTAACCCTGTCCGATGATACGGGACTTATTGCCCTTCCAGCGGGTTTCCTGAAGGAAAGCACACTGGACCCGACGCCTCATGAGTACATCTGTTAGTTCCCTGCATCGTCCGGTTAGAGAGCCAATATTCCACGTTGCAAAGCGGAGTTTCCTTCTGGGTACTTTCTTCTTTAGCCGTGTCCGTACTTGACACGGTAGCCCTTGCCCATTTAACACAGGTGTAGGGCGATGTGCCTGCGCGTCGTTTAGCGGCGACGCCCTAGCAGTACCCAGCAACATCTTTTTTCCTTTCATATGAGTGGCAGGTGGCGGCTTTTTAATGGAGCGATTGCCATCTGACCTCCAAAACCCATTTTTGTGGGAAAATCCAAGGATGAGAGGGGAAAAGATTAGTAGAAAAGCGGGGGGGGGGGGGGGGGGTAAGGAGACCACTTTCATGGATTGGGAAGGAGTATGGCAGTGGTGGCTCGAGGATCAAGGAGGAGGCTTGCTACAAAGTAACTTTAAATAGTATATGTGAAAGCTAGTCTGACTCAAAATTGTCACTTCTTAATGACCCTTAGCGTTAAATTTGACACATCAGACAATGCCTCGTTAGTAAATACTTTTCACAATCAAGCCTAAGTCTAAGTCTAAGTCTGATCAGTATCATAATTTAAAACGTTAGCCAATTTCTAAAGAACAATATCAATAATATTCGCTGCCAATTGCCAACCTAGAAATCATCTATGTAGGTATTATATTTAGCTATGCATAACGAAAATATACAAAAGAAAGACATTCAATATTAATCATCAATGCTCAAGCCTCAAGGCCACATGACGACATATTTTCTCTAAACGCTAGTTATATAATGCTATTTAAATATTTATTGCAAAAATTGCGCAGTATTGCTTTCAAGGCCGTATCGCTAAGCTTATCATAACACGCCACTGGTATATAGGTAAATAAGGATTGTATTTAAAAAATAAAATACATTTTTATAACGAAATTGTGATAAGGTTTTTGTTTTTTTTAAATAGTTGTAGTAATCTATTATCTTTGTTTAAGTAAAAGCGTTTTCAGAATTTTAATTCTATTTATACAAAATTTTAAACGGAAGTCCTTGTTTTTTTTATTATTATAAAATAAAGACACGATACTACAACGTTGTTGGCAATAACTTTGTGAAGGTAATAATTAAATTATAAGCTGCCGTTAAAATACATATAGCAGGGTAGGCAGAGAGAATGTCTGTTAATATATTGGATACTCCAATACATATATATATATATATATATATATATATATATATATATATATATATATATATATATATATATATATATATATATATATACATACATACATATTTATTAGCTTCACTTCTGTATCCCGCACATAGCAGGGTATGTAGAATGAACCGTAGCCCACACTCCGTAGACACTCCGTACCCCACTTTCCGACTTTCGAGACATTGCGTATTGAGTGGCGGAACAAAACGCCGCTCTTTTTTTGCCTTGTTACCAGAGCGAAAAAAATTAATTAGTTAAAAAATTCTCCCCTCATGGGAATCGAACCCTCAAACTGTGACTATACACCACGACGATCCTTGAAACATTATAATATAAACGAAAAAATTTAATAGAATTATTCCCCCGAAGGAGATAAAGCCCACAATTATTTATACTGACACTGCGCTACGACCTCAGTAAGCTTTATCTAT
The DNA here is from genome assembly GCA_037127375.1 of Dione juno. Classification (NCBI taxonomy): domain Eukaryota; kingdom Metazoa; phylum Arthropoda; class Insecta; order Lepidoptera; family Nymphalidae; genus Dione; species Dione juno. Next base: position 1,997,615 of record JAXRJS010000077.1, read on the forward strand.
ACATCTTTATATAAATAAAATTAAAGAGTCCGTTTGTCATTTCATAAGTTGTTGTTGTTGAATATTAATTAAGTTGTTCAAACAATATTATTTTTTTAGTTCGTTCTTGTTTACTTTCTTGCTTTGTATGATTACCGCTTTATGCCCGTCGCTCTCTTTGTAGATGACGTATATTCCTTCCAGTATCTGTAATGGTTGTTTTGAAGAGATCATTTTTACACTGAAATGTACATTTTAAGTTTTATTTTAGTGTGCAATAAAGATTTTTTATTTTGTTATCTATATATTAATACGTGATGCCAAAACTTTGGGCCCCTTTTTACGAAAATTGCGCGGACGTAGGGGCATAAATTTGGCACACTTATAGCTTATGTGCAGGAGAAGTGCAGAACGATAATATTTTTCAATAATAATGCTAATAAAGTACATTAAATCAATAAATAAAACATTACCCACACTACCATGGGTTTAACAACACATAACTTTTGTATAAAGTGATATACACGTTGCTATGGCAACGCGTATGTCACGCGTGAACGGGTCCTCTAGTATTACAAATTATTCTTTTATTATAACACATTTTTCATCAATAATAAAGCAAACAATGAAAACAAACGCACAAAATTAACTTAATGCTATATTTTTACTAATATTATTGAGCTAAAAACTTTATTTGGTTGCGGACCCTAATCTTAGGAACTGATTTGATTTTTATTACATTTAAAGTTTTATTACTCATTAAGGAATGAAACATAAAATTTTAAAAATCCATGTTAAAATTTATAAGAAAACGCTACGTTCCAATTTTTATGTGTTTCTAAAAGTCTATATATCTATGTATAGAGGAAGGCTATAGCCTATAGGCTATATTACATCACTTTACTCATTTCGATGTTACCTGTGTAATGTTACCCAATATTATTGGCTACAATTATTTATTATTAGATATTTCCATTTGACTACGGAACCGAAGCAGCGTGTTAAAGTTAGTATAATACAAAAAAAATAAAATATATGTACATGTATAAAAATGTTTATTCAATAATAAAACAATAATAGTTATAAAATGTTTAATAATATAACAATATCACCTTGAAGGAACAATATTATTTTGTCAAGTATAAGCTAAATATAATGCTTGTTTAACATTAAACAGATAATGTATTTAAAATCACTTTATAATGGAAATATGATACATAATTTAATGTAACAGAATAATCAGAGAAACTAGACTTGAGATGTTTCAATTCGATTAGACGTATATTGTGTAATATAAGCAATTTCAAGAATATTTAAAAGCAAGTTACTGACGTCATTGTTTTTTTTTCTTTAGTAAAGAATGTTTTTTTTTTAAATTTATAGTAGGATTATTATATTTTATTTTTAATTTCACGCTGTACCCTGTATATAGCAGTGTATGCAGGGGGAACCTAGCGTTAAGACACTCCTTTCCGCCTTGAAAGACTACTGAGCGGCGAAACTCAACCGTTATTTTTTATCACAGCCAAAAAATTATATAATTTATTCTTACCTCACGGGAATCGAATCCACAACTGTCGTGTTAAAATAAGCTATTCGATAACATTAATTTCATAATACGAGCTTAACCTAATTTGCCATTTTTATCAGTTACACTGATTTCTTTGATTGATTATTTCCTTATATTGTCATTATATATGTATTATAAAAAATAGCTTATAGATATTTATCAACTTTCCAATTGATGATTATTTTATGTAACTAAAAATATTATATGAGAGTTTAATAACACTTGTTTAAAGCTTATATATGTATATATAAAAATTTTTACAATATACTTTGGAATATGGAATATATGATATAAAAATTAATCTTATTAATAATATATAATTTAAACATGTTTTGGAATAAATTTAACAAATTGTTTATTTACTTATATAAAAACTCACAGCTTAAAAATCCTTTTCATTGATTGTTTTTAATTGTAAATAATAAAGAGGCATATAGTGTATGACACTATTTTTTAACAACAAATTAATAATACTATTTATTATATATTATATTATAAAAAGAAAAACATAGTACAAAAATGTAATTTAGTGCTGGCAGCTAGGATTATTTACTAAAAGTAAAAAAATATAGATTCATAATTTAATTCAAAAAAAGAATCTTATCAATAATAATTATTAAATATGTACCGACAATGACTTTAGCCACCTAATCGGTTGTAAATAAGCCGGCCAAGCATTTGTGAAGCGAAGCGAAAATTCTGTGAAGCGATTGAAGCGAAAATGGTCTCCATCTATAAATGCATCAAGAAAAGCTATAAAATATTCATGATGACAAGTCTTTATTGTCCTGTAAGTTTATACTGAGCGGCCCTTCTTACAGGACATGAAATTCTATCCATAGAAAAAAATCATTGATGACGTCATCAATATGTTTTAAACATTTCAAAATGTGTACTAATTTTAATAAAATAAAATTATCAATAAACAAAACAAATGTATTGTAATAATACATTTTATTGAGAATAACAAAAAAAATAAAAAGACCGGACCGTTCTCGACCGACTGGTAGGTACATCTCTAGTAATTAATAAAAATAAATTTAAGCTTTATTCCACTGCACAGTATTCAAATAAAGTTTTAAGCCCCGTTTTAGTCATTATTCTAGTATTAGAAGCATTAATAGCGGGATTTATGTGTGCGTTGTGCAACTCGGCCACTTGTGTGGAGCAAGCTGCTGCTGGATCACCTGACGTGTGGAGGCTGCCATACCTTTAGACCATAGGACATTTTATTTAAATTAAAATAATTTATTGAACATATTATGGAAATCTATTCAAGAAGAATAATTACATCGTCGTCATTTAGAATATATGTGTTTAATACACATTGTGCATATGAGAGTGTTAGCTTCTCGAATGTGTGCTAAGTGCGGGATACAGCGGGAAGCAATTTTTTTGCAGACAGAGGGAACCGAGTGTTAAGACACTCCGTCCCACACACCGCCCAAGCTTTTATACATTGCATGTTGAGTGGCGGAACTCAACGCCGCGTTTTGTCTTTGTCTATCGTCAGACGAAGTACCGCAAAAAAAATAAAACATATTTAAAAATATATCGTTCTGAGAATGTTTATATTTATATGTCTTTAATTTGATAATATAAAACGCGGCGTTAAGTACCACAATTCAATATACAATGTATCAAAATAAGAGATAAATAAGAAACCCATGCTGTTTTTTTTTAAATCTTTTTATATATAGTTGCTAGTTTTTAAATCTTTTTATATATAGTTAATTCATATAATGCTGTTTTTTTAAATGTTTTTATATATAATGTTAAGCTAAAAAGAATGTTAAATTCATACCAGAATTCATTTCCAGGATGAGCGTTACTATCCCACGGATATGTCATTACTAGCAATTTTCCTTCATCTTTGCCTGTTAATTTTGAAGATGGCTGTCTGTTTTCCATTTGTACGTTGATTCCACCTACAATAATGTATTAATATTAGTTTCTATATAAAATTTTAATATGTAATGTAAATTTAACTTTGTAAAATATTCATAAATAATAAAATTAATTAAAGTAAGTATGCATCTAAATATTTTTTTAAGAATACTCTATTATATATGTAATATATAAAAAAATACTACAATTTATTATAGCTTCAATAATGTACTTTTGAAATTTTGTTACTTTAATTATGTTAAAAACTTACCATTAGGATGACTTTGTTGGCCTAAAAATATTTTCTTTCTATTTGGAAACTGTTCATCTTGTTGTTTCGGATTGGAAAATAGAGCTGAAATATGATAATAATAATAATACTTTATTGCACAAAAAATAAATATATATATATATATATATATATATATATATATATATATATATATATATATATATATATATATATATATATATATATAACATTTCACAAACAGAATTATGTGTATATTATGTGCAATGGCGGCCTTATCACTGAAAGCGATCTCTTCCAGGCAACCATTATGATTAGTATTCATATGGAATCAGTAGCAGTGCAGAAAGGTACAAAAAGTATTACATTACGACTATAAATACATTTAAGGTATTATATATAAATATACTAAACATACTTACATATATAATAATTTATATGATATAGGTATGAAATATGATATAAGTTAAAAAATTAATATTTTTTTAGCTTCACGATTTACCCCTTTAAAGTAGGGTAGACACAAAAAAAATTGGGCCAAGATATTCCGTTCCCCGCCTTCCGTCTGAATGACAGAAGTAGTGTTTTCACCTTCGTAACTCAACGCCGTACTTTGTCGTTACCAGAGAAAGAAAATATTTAATAAATTTATCCATCGCTTTGGCAGTGAGACAGTGTATCACTGCGCCATGATGAAAAAAAATAGACCTACAAAGAACATTCATATAGCAACAAATTGTTACTAAGAATATAGTAGCATTATGTACATAATTATTATATTTATATACAAATCATTATTTCTATAGAAAAGAAGTGGCCGTTACATACAGACGGACAGACAGATAAACAAGAAGCACCTTATGGAATTGATAAAATATTCATTAATTTACTAACCTTCTATATTAGGACTGGCTTTAATATAAGCAAAGTTAATATCACTGACATTATCTATTAAACCATTTTCTAGAAAATGTTTAATTCTTTCCAGAAATGTTAAAACGTAAATATCACATTGATGTCCAGATATCATCCACACACCGAGACCTGGAAATAATTAATATATCGATTACTAGTAAAATGAATGGTAGCAGGTTCAAATTCACCTATGACGGAAAATTGTATTTTAGGTATGTATTTTTTTTCCAATTAAATAGGCTGCCTTAAGATTTAAATAGGCTGAAAGTGGAGAGTGGAGGAATTTGTTAATATTTACTTATTGATTTTAATTTTAATAAAGAAAAAACAAAGACAAGAAAGATGTTAAAAATGCATAATAAAATTAATCATAACAAGAAAATGTACATAATTTTTGATTAATTTTAGAGCGTTAAAATATTTTTTAGAAAAGTATACTGAAATTTTTAAGGTAGCTGAGCATTTTAAAGTATATCATTTTAATTAAGTGCACCAATCGTAGGTTACTATATATTTTTTGCAGTAGTTTTATATTTGTTCTATTATATGAAAAAAATATATATAATACTAGTCATATCAGCTTTTTCACTTAAACAATAAATTGTATGTTTTTTAATTTAAGCATAATATTATAAGAAATACTAATTTATAAAATGAAATTATATATCAAGTAAGCCTTCCATATTGAAACTACGACTTATTATTTAAATTAATTACAAATCAAATGTTAACAAGTAAATTTGCTATACCAAAAGTTAAATGATATAAAATAAAAATAATTCTAATCTATATATAAAAAGATTAAAAAAAAATAGCTTGACAATTTAATCAATTAAAATGTAAACTTACCACATCCAATTATATTTAAAAATGCACTTTTCCCACATTCCTTAGCTCTGTGCTGCGCTTCAACAAGACTCGTCTCAGCAATAACACAAATTCTCTTATAATATACTTCATTATCGAAAATATTATTTTGTTTCCCTTTTGTGACGTGGATATATTTATTTTCATACTGTTCTGTATCAAAATTTTCCGTTTTTATTTTAGATAAGGCAACTTTGTGTGATATTGATGAAGCCTGGAAAAATATATTACACAATTATTTTTTTTTTTCACTTTGATCTGATAAAACACACAAAAACATATGCATACAAAAAAAATATTATACCACAGTTGCACTCAAAAATATTAATTAATATTTAACTGACATTACAAATGATAAATGCCAATTGCAATTATATTAATAAAATACCCTACATAGACCTGTTACTATACAAATGCAAAACCTTATATGTTTAATCTATTAAATATATATTAATATGTTTAAAGGAAAGAGATGAACATAGGCAAGAGAGAAGTTTCTTGATTTCCGATATAAAAAATTTGCCTAGCCTACTCTAGCTATATAACACACACACCCACACACACACACACACACACACACATAACATTAAAATGTAAACAATAATATTGCTTACACTGCCATCTTCCTTTTTGAACTTTTTAAACGATCTCTTTCCCTTTTTAACTTCATGTCCGATACTTGCATTGGTAGAAATATCTATATAAGTTCGTTGAATGGTCTAGAAATGTATACAAAAGTATTTATTTCTTATAATAGACCTGTCTACATCATATACATAGCACTTAGAAACGTCATTTAGCATTTAATTGAGATTAAATTAGTTAGTTCAGTGTGGTAAAAAACTTAAACAATTTTTTAATTTTATATAGCTTCAGCGAAATACATATGCTTACTCAACATGAGGCGGATTCAATTAATTAAGATTATATGTTTTCCTTAGCTTGTTGGAATAAAAACTAAATATAAAGTGAAAAAAAAATACGATAGTTTTCATTTAAATATATTATTTTTCATAGATTATGAGCGTACAACTTATTAAAAGCCCTATCGACCCAAATCACTGTCTTAAAAGCAATTATTAAAAAAGAATATATATATATATATATATATATATATATATATATATATATATATATATATATATATATATATATATATATATATATATATATATATATATATATATATATAACTTGAAACTGTTTTACCAGTTTAATTGCATATGTTTTTGTTTTTTGTTATAATAGATATCATTGTATCATGAGATTTAAAAAATTTGTGTTATAAAAAAAATCACCATCATTTGTTGTTATATTAAATATAGATTAATTAACGTATTAATAATTATACATTTGCAGACATGTTTTTCCTTATTGGTTTATATTTTAAAATCATTTAAATTTC